>CM042176.1:27489289-27514289 GCA_023376005.1 Doryteuthis pealeii | reverse complement strand
AAATATAATATATATATATATATATATATATATTAATAAGTCATCCACAGACACGTGTTTCGGCATATCATGCCTCTTCAGTGTGGCTAGACACAACTATCCTTGGGTAGGGTCGAACTCAGACTGACCGCATGGTAGTCCGATATCTTATCCCCTCGCCCACTGACAGCTGATGCGGGGACTGGTGTTTTTAAACTATTAAATACATAGGGATGTATGTATCATTTCGGTCAGAGATCAAATTTCCGGAGAAATGATCATTGCTTATTTGCTTAGTAGTCAGAGTTAATTTAAATTACCAATTAGAGAGCTCATTACCAAATTTATGGGAGCATATATTAATAAGTCATCCACAGACACGTATATATATAAAAGTTAAAAGAAAGGAAATGAATCCGACGGTATGAGTATATATAAAAAGATATGAAAACACCACAAAATGCTGTTAAAGTAAAAACATTTTATAACTTAGCTGATATTGAACAATATTTCGATTTTATGAAAATCGTCATCAGAGCTTGTTTATACTCCGTGTTGTTAAGAGCGGAGACAAAAGTCATATATATATGTTTCGTTAAACTGTACTGACGATTCGTGTCGGACGAGTTTTTGTTCGATCCTTTCTAATTTTTGGCTATCTTTTTAATGTCAGGGTGGAACTGGTGTAGCAATCCATTAAAGGTTTCTTTGGTGGACTGCTACACAACACTTGCAAAACATATGTGGTCATATAAAGAAAAGCACAAGAGTGAGCCAGAAGTGAAATGGAAGATAAGAAAAAGAATAATAAAAAAGAAGAAGATGAAAAAGAAGACGAAGAAGAAGAAGATGAAGAAGAATAAGAGAAAGAAGGAGAAGAAGAAAAAGAATAATAATGAAAGAAGAAGAAAAAAAGAAGAAGAAGAAGAGAGAAGAAGAAGATGAAGCAGAATAAGAGAGAGAAGGAGAAGAAGAAAAGAATAATAATGAAAGAAGAAGAAAAAAGAAGAAGAAGATGAATGAAGAAGATGATGAAGAAGAAGAGAAGAGAGAGAGAAGGAGAAGAAGAAATAGAATAATAATGAAAGAAGAAGAAGAAGAAGAAGAAGAAGAAGAAGAAGAAGAAGAAGAAGAAGAAGAAGAGAAGAAGAAGAAGAATAAGAGAAAGAAGGAGAAGAAGAAAAAAGAATAATAATGAAAAGAAGAAAAAGAAAGAAGAAGAAGAAGAAGAAGAAGAAGAAGAAGAAGAGAGGAAGAAGAGAAAGAAGAAGAAGAAGAAGAAGAAGAAGAAGAAGAAGAAGAAGAAGAAGAAGAAGAAGAAGAAGAAGAAGAAGAAGAAGAGGAGGAGACAGAAGAAGAAGAAGAAGAAGAAAGAAGAAGAAGGAATGATAACCTGTGCATACTGTGTCTGCAAGAAAAGTTAAAAATAGCAGAATTTAGTGACCCAGAGCAGATATTGAACTATTGAGCAGAATTAACAAACAGATGTTGGCATAAAAATAAACACAAGCTCTGCCTAGTAAGTTCCAGTGTTACATAGGGAGTGAAGGAGAGTGTATACCCACTGTATTGGAAATGGGCACTACCCAGCTATAAAAGACATAACGAGGATAGGAAAAAAATACCTTGAAGATTCGCGCTACTGCGAGAAACTTAAGGCGGTAGTTTTTAAACCATTCGATTTTAATCGTATATTTAAAATTCTTTATATTGAGCTCTATTTCATCGGTTCTAGGAAAAAATCCAGAAGTAAATAAGATTTTATACTTATTTGCTTGGTGGATTTAATGGTAACTGTGATATATATATATATATATATATATATATATATATATATATATATATTTAATTTTATATTTTTCTTGAAGGCAATTACAATGCGTATATCGCATAAAATTCGATAATTATAGAAGATAATAATGACAAGTGAATTTCGCAAAGAATTACGCGGTGTGTAGAATATCGTACAGACTATTCTACACACCGAGTAATTCTTTGCGAAATTCACTTATCATTATTATCTTCTATAATTATCGAATTTTATGCGATATGCGCATTGTAATTGCCTTCAAGCAAAAATATAAATATTAATATATATACTTTATTCAACAATGCTTCTAAAATAAACAAACATCCAAAAATCTTATATACATATATATATATATATATATATGTAATATATCAAGAAAATGAAAAAACACAGGTTTAAATGGGTTAAGTGGTGAGTTTATTGGCCGACGCTGCAGTGTTTCGATCTATTAATTAGATCATCTTCAGGGCATAAGATAAGAAATTATTTATCACAGAATAATGAGAAAAGCGAGTGGTAATCCTTGTCATTCAGTCTGTTTAAACAATTTCTGAAGTTTGAAAAAAGGAGACGGTTTTGAAATATGACATCAAATATTCTATTTTATGGTGCGAGTATGTGGCGATGTAAGTGTGTGTATTGAAAGGAAACATTGAGCATTTTTTTAGGTATGTGGTTGTGTGTGTGTGTGTATAAATTTTTTCTGTTATATATATATATATATATATATATATATATATAATATATATGTGTGTGTGTGTGTGTGTGTGTGTGTGTAACTGGTTATAAAAAATGTTTATTCGAATATATTCGCTTTGCATTGAAGAAAACAAAATTAATTTCCACTTTATGTATTTTGACTGATGACGTGATGACGTTGTTTTCGGGTTTTCTTTTGTTTTTCAAAGTTAACGCACCAAAAATAAATGGCTGCCGAGAGAAAAGCTTTTCGCCTCTTTGTCTCTGTGCCTCCTTCTGATATGTTGAGTGGCGGAGATGAGCACTTGTGAAACGGTTTCTTTTTTAAAAGGCAACGTCCAGTCATGGCCTCCGCGTTTGTAAACGCCTGCTGTCATTTATGAAGGAAGCAGACAAGCGTTTTTTTTCCCGCGTCTTTCATGGGGGCTCCTTCTGCTGTCAAAGTTCAACGCCACAAATAGTTAATGGCGACCAGCAAGTGACAGTGGCGCCGGCGGCGACGAGGTATTGGTGAGAAAATAAAAAAAAGGGAATTGCTTTGGGAAGTAATCTTTAATTGTGGTTATTTATACCATATCGAGGCAGTCCTTTGTTCGTGGGAAACAAACAATAATGGCGGCGTTTTGTCGTATTGAAACACAAATAAGCATCGACATTATGAAATGCATGTATCATTCATGGATATTTATACGAACCGGGAATTGCAGACAGGGTGGGAAGCGCTCGCCAGCCTGGAAAATCTGTATTCGAATGGTTGGCTTTTGTTACATTCAAGCATCGGGGAAGATAATCTGTGCGGTAGAGTGAAGAGCTGGTGATAGGCTCCACTACAGATGCAAAAACAATCTCCTTTGTCTAGCGCTAGTGAATGGGGCATAGACTCCCTCGCTTTCTGGCTGATACCGACTTTAAGCCATATATATAAATAATTGATAAAAAAATAAAATCCTTCTCCTAGACTGGTTACCAACCCATGGTTAAAGAGTCCAGTCTGCCTTGCTATTTACCCATAGCTGGAGGGAGAATTGGATTCATACCTTTCCCAAGGGTATTAGCGCCATGTGAAATGCCAACAGCTTCGTCCAGGAATTGAACTCGCGTTGACGAGTCCATTTCCTACGACTCAAACCATTACACCACGCGCCTCCACACACACACACACACACACACACACACACACACACACACATATATATATATATATATATATATATATATATATATATATATATATATGAGTGTGTGTGTGTGTGTGGGGGGTGTTTGATAGATGTTCACATTTTTCGTAGAACTTAAGGCCTTGAAGCATTTTTATTTATTTATTTTTGAGTTTCCTGTTTATCCTTTTTTTTTCAACAATTGAGACAAAAATTTCTTTTTTTTTTTCTTGTTTGAAACTAACACTTTGGTATAATTTAAGTATTTTACAATCAAGAGTCCCCACTCATATTTATACTATTAACCAATTTAGATTGGTGAATACTATTACTGCATAATTATCTATCTATCTATACATATATAAAGGTCAGTTGTGTGTATGTATGTCCGAATGTTTGATTTGGTTTGTTTTACGGCATATCAACCTCAGTGGGTTATTTAATGCCGATAAAGTTTTGAAATAAATCAATTCTTAATGGATAATACAATTTTATTTATCAATTCATGTTTTTCTATTTAACCCATAGATGGGACCCTAACAGGTACTACCACTCCGGGTCAGAGTGGACCAGGGAGCAACGGTGATGAAGGGGTGCTCCACATTCCCCAAACCTCCAAAACTGGAACCTCACCATCAGATAGAGCTTAACGTCATTCTCAGGACATGTAGACCCGCAGCCACCGCCTTTAAGCACCCATATGATAAAAAGGGTTGGGGCTTGCCATAAGGACAATCATATAGGTGCTAGGGCTTGACGTGACCAGCCAATTGATCTCCGGCCACCCGTCTAGCTCAAGAAAGAGCCAAAGTGGAATATTGCATGTCATGGACTGCTCAACCACGGGTCGCCACCCACGGCCAACAGGTGGCCCCATTGGGGGAGTCTTAAAAGGACAGTTGTGTGTATGTATGTCCGAATGTAATCTATACATATATAAAGGGCAGTTGTGTGTATGTATGTCGAATGTAATGTAATCTATACATAAAAGGGCAGTTGTGTGTATGTATGTCCGAATGTAATCTATACATATAAAGGGCAGTTGTTGTGTATGTATGTCCTATACATAGATAAAGGGCAGTTGTGTGTATGTATGCCCGAATGTAATCTATACATATATAAAGGGCAGTTGTGTGTATGTATGTCCGAATGTAATCTATACATATATGAAGGGCAGTTGTGTGTATGTATGTCTGAATATAATCTATACATATATAAAAGGCAGTTGTGTGTATATGTCCGAATGTATCTATACATATAAAAGTTGTGTGTATGTATGTCCGAAGTAATCTATACATATATAAAGGGCAGTTGTGTGTATGTATGTCCGAATGTAATCTATACTTATATAAAGGCAGTTGTGTGTATGTATGTCCGAATGTAATCTATAATATATAAAGGGCAGTTGTGTATGTATGTCCGAATGTAATCTACATATATAAAGGGCAGTTGTGTGTATGTATGTCTGAATATAATCTATACATATATAAAAGGCAGTTGTGTGTATGTATGTCCGAATGTAATCTATACATATATAAAGGGCAGTTGTGTGTATGTATGTCCGAATGTAATCTATACATATATAAAGGGCAGTTGTGTGTATGTATGTCCGAATGTAATCTATACATATACAGTTGTGAGTATGTATGTCCGAATGTAATCTATACATATATAAAGGGCAGTTGTGTGTATAGCTGGGATACAGGTGTTAATTATTATTCCATTTTACTGTTGCCCTTGACCAGGTTTGAACCTGCAGCCTAGAGATAACTGTCACTTAGAACTGTCTTAGCCCAACGTCTATATCCACTACGCTATGTGTCCTCTAGATGAGGACATCATCATTCATCATCATTGACAATTCAGTCTATATATATATATATATATATATATATATATATATATATATATATATATATATATATATATATATCATTCATTGGCAATTCAGTCTCGAAAGACTATGATAAAAGTTTTTGTGTGCCCCTGAAGTTGCAGCGCCTCCTGTGACTATGAAGTCCTATGTTTGAGAAACATTTTCGACCACAGATTTTGCATTTGTAGGTTGTCCCTGTAGATGATGATGTTCCAATGCTTTGTTGCCGTTGCTTTCTTATGGACCTCTTAGCTTCATGTTGTTATATCAGGGTGACTTCTGACATGTACAGTCCTCTATGGAGATTCTGCCGCCACCGAGGGCGGTCTTGAGCCAAATTTTCCCATCTGGAAGGAACAATGCCAAAGCACCTGAGTTCATTTTTGCAGACATCCTTGAATCGCAGTAGGGGGCGACCAATCTGTCTTTTACCAGATGTTAGCTCTCCATACAGGATGTCTTTCGGGATTCGTCCATCATCCATCCGACGTACATGACCCAACCATCGGAGACGACGTTGTCTCAGTAGAAAGTACCACTATATCTACTATGCTATGTGTCCTCTAGATGAGGACAATAGTCCGAATAATCCAATAATACTAGTTAGCAAGCCTGTCTCACTGATTTATCAATACTAAATGGCGAGTTCAATCCTCGATGAATGCCCCATACTTGTGACCGGCGTGTCGGCTGAGACTGTTGAATACGTCGAATGCACCTCTGCAGATGTGCAAAATCCTCCCAACGAGGCCACCTATTGGCTGCGAGTAGCAACCCATGATACTTACGACAGAATCCTAATGGCTGAGTAGTCCATGGCATAAAACACTCTCTTTTGGTCCTTAATTAGGCTTGAGGGGCGGTCGGAGTGGCGCCCTTTTACTAATCACCGCAAAAAAGTATATTACTACTAAATGACGAGTTCAATCCACGCTGTATGCCCCATACCTGCAACCTTGTGTCACATCCTACCCATAACGAACATGTTGGGTAAATAATGATTGTGTCTCATTGTGGTGCAATGGTTATTTTTTTATTTTCGCTGTATGCCACCTCACGTGTGACCTGATGAACAATTTGGAAAAGAGCATACTATTGGAGTGTAATGATGAGCAAGATTCCCGCCGATCTATTTCTAATGAATAATGAATTTGATCCTTCCTTGATTCTCTCTGTTTGTGATCGTGTGTCACATCCTACGCGTGCCGAACAGTTTGTGTAAGGATAGACTCCCTCGCTGTATGGCTTATACCGACATTAGGCCGCCCCGACGACTTTACTTTACCTGATAATACAGTGTTTTGGGGTTTTTTTACTAAGAGGTTTTTGACAGGTGAATGAACTTAAACATATATAAGGAGTTATGTGGTGTAACGGTTATCATTATAGAAATTGAACTCAGTGACTCAAATTCAAATGTTTGCATTTTCACATAGTGCCAATACCCTTGTATTAGTTCTGTCACAGAAACTGTATATATATATATATATTTACCAACCCCTCTGCACGAGCAGGATAGGACACAAGGTCAATTTCCTAAGTAGAGTTCAACAGGTTTGAATTCAGAGTTTTCCTTCTCCTAGACTGGTTACCTAGCCATGGTTAAAGAACACAGTCTGCCCTGGACTCAAATTCAAATCCAGGAGGAAGCTCTTTGCATTTCCAAATTCTCAATATAAAGGAGATACTATGAAATGCTAATAATAATCCTTCACTCCTTCCTAAATAGAAGTATCAGTATTATCATGGACTGTTATCACAATTGGAAATCCAACAGGTCACACAAAACACACGGAGAGAAGAATATGATAAAATGAAAAAAAATAATTATAGATTTGAACTCTGGTAGACTCTAACCATTACATCACACACCTCTTGGTTTTTTTTAATATAAGTATTCCATTTATCAATGGCACTACTTAATTCACCATATCATATGGTCTTGTCAGTTTTCGGGTTATAGTTATGATTGCTTTTTGTTTTCTCCCACCTTGTTAGTTGGTTGGTTGGATTTATTGGCATGTCAACCCTTGCTGGGTTATTTTATGCTGAAGACATTGTTTTATTCATTCTTGGTGGGTATTTAATATTAGATGATGAAAATAATCATGAATGAAGGTCATAATTTCCTGACAACTGGATAATCATTTCTTTTTCCACTGTATTTATTTATTTCTACTAGCAAATATATGCACCCTCCGGGTGCAAGTATTTAAGTTTTAATGTAATGAAATATCGCATTAAATTAGAAAGGCTAATGAAACTAAATAAGAAGGCAGATAAAAAGATTTGAAACAGAGGGGGATATAATCGAAAAATAGAACAACTGAAACTTACTCTTCTATCACTCTCGTCTTTCATTGTTATTTTTTCTGATTTAACTATTTAGTTAAAAGAGGAAGTAAAGAATAAAATTACAGTTATCTTTTCTTGTTAATGGATTTCATTTAAGATTAATTGAAGATATTTTTGCTTATATTCATTAAAATAAAACCAAACAGTTAGAAATCAATAATACTAAGCATATATTTATTAAAATCACATTTTTTATATCAATATGCAAATTAGCCTTCCCATTCACACTGTAAACCGCTATTTTGTTGTATATATAAATACAATTGCATGTTGAGTAGTATGTAGATATGGTCACTAGTGGCTTCGGCCTCTGGACCATTGCTATAATTAACAGTGTCGATCCCAGGGGGCCATCCCCCCAGGCAACACCTGCCCCCTTGATTTAAAGGGGCAGGGCTGGGTTTATTGCCCAGCGCCTGAGGCGCCCCCTTGAGGGGGAATGCCGACGGGATCGACGCAATTTTTCACCCGCCACCCCATGAGTCTTGGCTTGTGGGTGGTCCCACATAAATAGGGCCTTGTGCCTGACCCGTACAAGTGGGGTACGTGGAAAATATCATGTAGATATGGTTAACAGTATTAATAATGTAAAACAATTTTATTAATAATTGAGGTTTAAATAAAAATAAAATCATTGAGAATGTGATGTCAATAACTAAGGGAATTGTGACTTGAGTAGTAATATAGTTTCGGTTACAGACAGACAAACACGCAATCTCCATTATAATAAGATGTAATAGATATGGAAATTTGATAAAATTTCTAAAGTTTCAAAATGTCATAAGTCAAATACATTAAAGAAACATTAAAATGTCAATTCCCTATTGGTTTTCATCTTTAAAACCTTTTAAGCCATTGTATGAATTCATTCTTAAACCCAAAATTATATTGTAAAACTTTACAAGGTTTATGTGATCAGTTCATGAAATGGAATATAGTTTTATTTATGTTAACCATATCAGGATTCCCAACACCAACTCATTTCTTTGTATTAGATTTCGTGAAAATCTAAAACAATACACCAAAGAAAGATTGACCCTGTAAACCAATTTATCTCGGAATTTATGAACTTTTACTTGTAATCTTATACTTATACTTGTAATGTACATAATCTTAAACGGACAGACTGGGTAACCAGTGTAGGAGAAGGAAAACCCTGAATTCAAACCAACTGTATGCATTTACTCAAACTCCTCTACCACAGACAGAATGTGACACAAAATCAATTTTTCCTTCTCCTAGACTGGTTGCCTTACCAAGGATAAAGAACGCAATATGTTATACTATTTATCCATGGCTAGAGGAGAATAGGAGGATTTGTGTCCCTCCCACAGGCATTAGCATGAAGTGAAATGCAAACAGCCTCTTCCAGGATTTGAACTCTGGTTGCCGACTGTTTTTCCTACGGCGGTAACCGTTACGTTGAGCGCGCCTTACACTTGCAGTACTTCTCTTAAAAATTGACCTTGCGCCACATCCTGCTCGTGACAGAGAGGTTGGGCAAATAAAACTAACATCAAATTTATTTTGAAAAAATAAAAGTCTAAATTTGAAAAGAATAGAATCTTGTACATAAATATTGACACTGGACAAGCCACAAGTGCCAATACCCTTGTATTAGTTCTGTCACAGAAACTGTATATATATATATTTACCAACTCCTCCGCACGAGCAGGATACGACACAAGGTCAATTTCTTAAGCGGAGTTTAGCAGGTTTGAATTCAGAGTTTTCCTTCTCCAAGACTGGTTACCTAACCATGAGTAAAGAACCCAGTCTGCCCTACTATTTACCCATAGCTAGAGGGAGAGGAGGATTCAATATATATATATATATATATTTACCAACTCATCCACACGAGCAGGGTGTGACACAAGGTCAATTTCTTAAGTGGAGTTCAACAGGTTTGAATTCAGAGTTTTCCTTCTCCAAGACTGGTTACCTAGCCATGGGTAAAGAACCCAGTCTGCCCTGCTATTTACCCCTAGCTGGAGGGAGAGTCGGATTCATACCTTTCCCAAGGGTATTAGCGCTATGTGAAATTCAAACAGATTCGTCCAGGAATTGAACTTGGGTTGACGAGTCTATTTCCTATGACTCTAACCATTAGACCACGCGCCTCCATAGGATCAAGCAGAATATTGGTATCTATTAAGTATGAGTAGCACAGAGATCTGTGTGGTAAAGTAAGGAGCTGATGGTAGGTGTGGCGCACCACCTCAGACACCAAAAACAATCTCCTTGGTCTAGCGCTATTGAAAAGGGGATAGACTCCTTCGCTGTGTGGCTGATACCGACTTTAGACCCCCCGACGAGAAAAAAAATTAAGCTTAGAAGTGGCACAAGGCCAGAAGTATAGGGCGCCCAGTGAGAAACAAACTCACTATCAATGGTATGAATTCAGCGTTTTACTTCTCCTAGACTGGTTACCTAGCCATGGTTAAAGAACCCAGTCTGCCCTGCTATTTACTAATAAAAGTTTTGGCCAAAGTAAAATAGATTTTATAATAACTAGCAAGAATATGCGCCCTCCGCGTGTAAACATTTAAGATTTAATGTAATGAAATATATTAAACCAGAAGTGGCAACCCAGCATCGTCTGGGTAGAGGGGGATTTTTTTTTTAAAATTTAGTCTCGCAGATCCATTATTACTGAATCGGGAGTTAGTTTCCAACAGGATGCCCCATTAAAATCACCACGTAAGAAAAAAACCTTGTGCTGATCCAGCCACTCTGAAAAGAAAAGGTATGATATAGGGGTTAATTTGATCGACTGAAGTGATTTTGAGACGATCCAGGGGCTCAGATGCTTAATATCCCCTTCCTATAAAAATATCAATATTATTATTACGGAGATATTTTGGGTCGCCAAAGTTTGTGACATATATTCCATAAAACTAATATTATGCTTCCTTAGATTGACTTAATTCATATATATATATATATATATATATATATATATATATATATATATATATATATTATTTGTAGTAAATATCTGTAAAAACAAAAATAGCTTTGATACATGAGATAATAAGTCTAATTATAGAAATACACGTATCTCTTTCTCTGCATGTTTATATATATATATATATATATATATATATATATATATATATGTGTGTGTGTGTGTGTGTGTGTGTGTGTGTGTACCGGCCGTTCCTACAGTGGAGAATAGACACCAGTTTTCACTATAAATAGTGAGACACCGAGTGGAAAGGTAGTACTGTTCCTGTTAACGACAAACTAGTCGTACATGTACCATTATTGTAAATACACTTGTCTTATTTTACCCTATCTCGACTTGACTTCTTTTTTTACTGTTGGACTAACATCACAACAATATGGTTGGCAAACTTCCGTCTATTTTAGACGATGGCGTAGTGTCCATTTGTTTTAAATTTTTATTTTTTTTTATCTACAATTACGTGAGTGGCTGAACAGACCGATCTTTGAATGGCAGTCTCTGGTGCAGTGGCTGCAAACAAAAGATAATGCTTTCTGTAGGTGTTGGAGGTGCTGTTGTTTCTCCTTTCTTTTAGCTCTCTTTTCTGTGGCAGCTTTTTTCCTTTCTTTTTCACTATATATATATATATATATATATATATATATATATATGTGTGTGTGTGTGTGTGTGTGTGTGTGTGTGTGTGTGTGTAAGGTAATCCAAATGACTGGTTGTAAGGATGTAAGGAATGATTCTATTTGGGATCTTCAAAATCTCACTGTATAACCATACTGTATGCTCTTGTAGGTGCAAACATATATTCATACAAGCATTTTTATAAATCCCTAAAGAGAGCTCAATTTATATAATCAATAAATTAAACTATATACCGTATATATATATATATATATATATATATATAAATATATATATATATATATATATATATATAAGAGAGTTTTATAATTTGCTTGAAGCATTGTGTATATATTGGTTTGGAATTTGATTTTGAAGGCTATCACAATGCAGGTGTAAAGAATAAGGTAACAATGGTGTTGTGTGTTAACCTGTATTTTATTCTTGAATTTTCGAGATAAAATCTCTTTTTCAGAAGAACACTGGAATTGAATCGTCTTGTTATTTCATTTAACTAGAAATGCCATAATACAAGACGACTTCAGTTCCAGTGATGTTTTGAAAAAGAGATTTTATCTTGAAAATTCAAGAATAAAATACAGGTTAACACACAACACCATTGTTACCTTATTATTATTTTTTCTTTACACCTGCATTGTGATAGCCTTCTAAATCAACCTCCTAACCAATATATATATATATGAGAGAGAGAGGGGGAGGGGGAGAGAGTGAGAGAGAGAGAGGGGGGAAGGTAGAGAAAGACCGACAGATAAACGGAATGGTCCGCAATTTAGCTGAGGTGATGACACTCATAAGAAATAAGAATTCGGTGGATAAGCCACACCAGATGATCAGTATTTACTTTTCACTTTTAATTGCAAGATGATAACGGTATGAGGATTAAGGAACACCAGTATTATTATTATTATTATTATTATTATTATATTAGTTTTTCACATCAGCGTTAGCTGATGGTATTTCATTGGAGGCTCCTCAGGTCTCCAGGACTCTTCTTCTGAGTATTCTAGCCAATTGCAGCAGTTCAGTAGTCTGGATGGTCTCAATTCTTCCTCTGATTTCCAGATCCTCCAGTCTTTTTTCCAATTTTATTGGAACCGTTCCTAGTGCACCAACTACAATTGGTATCACTTTCACTCTCAGATTCCACAGCCTTTTCAATTCTCTGACAAGGTCCAGGTATTTAACCATCTTTTCATTTTCCTTCTGCTTCACCCTGTGATCTACAGGAACCACAAAGTCCACCTGTTGACACGTTCTCTTTTCTTTTTTCTTTTTTTTTTGTTAATCAACACTAGGTCTGTTCTATTATTATTATTATTATTATTATTTGTAGTAGTAGTAGTAGTAGTTGTAGTAGTAGTAGTAGTAGTAACCTAACTCAGATATCGTGAATTTTCAACATCGGGTTGAAGTTTTCAACCTGAAATCCCTCTTGAAATTTGGTGTTAAATGACATGACAAATCTTGAGTAGATAATATTACCCTCTGCCCTTTTTACTTGGTCTCTTTTATGTGTCGTAAGGATAAATGGAACAGTCACCCTAACAGTCATCGTATTTATTTATCAAACCCCTCTGCTCGAACAGGATGTGAAACAAGGTCAATTTTAAGCGGAGTTTAACAGGTTTGAATCCAGAGTTTTCCTTCTCATAGACTAGTTGCATAACCAAGGCTAACAACCAAGTTTAACCTACTATTTACCTATAAATGCAGGAAGAAATGCTGGGTGCATACCTTTTTTCAAAGGTATAATTCTATGTGAAATGCGACCACCATCGTTTCCTTGTGCCCTTTGGCCTTCTTCAAGTATTTCTTATTATTTTTTAGATGAGATATGATAATTTGCATTATTTGGATTATTCAGACTATTGTCCTCATCTTTATTGTTATCTGTACAACGTTTCGGCCGATCTGCCCTTTCGCCTTCTTCAAGTATGTCTTATTATTTTTGAGATGAGGTATGATAATTTGCATTATTTGTATTATTCGGACTATTGTCCTCATCTTTATTGTTATCTGTACAACGTTTCGGCCGATCTGCCCTTTCGCCTTCTTCAAGTATGTCTTATTATTTTTGAGATGAGGGTATGATAATTTGCATTATTTGTATTATTCGGACTATTGTCCTCATCTTATTGTTATCTGTACAACGTTTCGGCCGATCTGCCCTTTCGCCTTCTTCAAGTATGTCTTATTATTTTTGAGATGAGGTATGATAATTCATTATTTGTATTATTCGGACTATTGTCCTCATCTTTATTGTTATCTGTACAACGTTTCGGCCGATCTGCCCTTTCGCCTTCAAGTATTTCTTATTATCTTTTTAGATGGGGTATGATAATTTGCATTATTTGGATTATTCAGACTATTGTCCTCATCTTTATTGTTATCTGTACAACGTTTCGGCCGATCTGCCCTTTCGCCTTCTTCAAGTATTTCTTATTATTTTTTAGATGAGATATGATAATTTGCATTATTTGGATTATTCGGACTATTGTCCTCATCTTTATTGTTATCTGTACAACGTTTCGGCCGATCTGCCCTTTCGCCTTCTTCAAGTATTTCTTATTATTTTTTAGATGAGATATGATAATTTGCATTATTTGTATTATTCGGACTATTGTCCTCATCTTTATTGTTATCTGTACAACGTTTCGGCCGATCTGCCCTTTCGCCTTCTCAAGTATGTCTTATTATTTTTGAGATGAGGTATGATAATTTGCATTATTTGTATTATTCGGACTATTGTCCTCATCTTTATTGTTATCTGTACAACGTTTCGGCCGATCTGCCCTTTCGCCTTCTTCAAGTATGTCTTATTATTTTTGAGATGAGGTATGATAATTTGCATTATTTGGATTATTCAGACTATTGTCCTCATCTTTATTGTTATCTGTACAACGTTTCGGCCGATCTGCCCTTTCGCCTTCTTCAAGTATTTCTTATTATTTTTTAGATGAGATATGATAATTTGCATTATTTGTATTATTCGGACTATTGTCCCTCATCTTTATTGTTATCTGTACAACGTTTCGGCCGATCTGCCCTTTCGCCTTTCAAAGTATGTCTTATTATTTTTGAGATGAGGTATGATAATTTGCATTATTTGTATTATTCGGACTATTGTCCTCATCTTTATTGTTATCTGTACAACGTTTCGGCCGATCTGCCCTTTCGCCTTCTTCAAGTATGTCTTATTATTTTTGAGATGAGGTATGATAATTTGCATTATTTGTATTATTCGGACTATTGTCCCTCATCTTTATTGTTATCTGTACAACGTTTCGGCCGATCTGCCCTTTCGCCTTCTTCAAGTATTTTCTTATTATTTTTAGATGAGGCATGATAATTTGCATTATTTGGATTATTCAGACTATTGTCCTCATCTTTATTGTTATCTGTACAACGTTTCGGCCGATCTGCCCTTTGGCCTTCTTCAAGTATTTCTTATTATTTTTGAGATGAGGTATGATAATTTGCATTATTTGGATTATTTGGACTATTGTCCTCATCTTTATTGTTATCTATACAACATTTCGGCCGATCTGCCCTTTCGCCTTATCCAGCTATTTCTTGTTGGACTCAGGAACCTTCACAAACTCGGGAACATTCTTGTCAAACTCAGGAGCCTTCATGTCGTAATCGGGAGCTTTCCCAGAACTTTTAACTGAACTCTTCAATCCATGGGAGTAGACTGTTCTCGTTCCGTTAACCATGGTCGGATAGCTGTGTCAATTATTTTATGTTACTTTGAATCACGTATGTTTGGGAATCTGTGTTACGCCTCAAAGATACGTGGTTCAAAGTTAACTGACCTGAAAAAATGTAAGAGTTTTTAAATAAAATAACTGGTGCATTATATCTTTTATTCATTAATATATCAACACTGAAAATTTCATTAAATTCAGTTAATTCCCTGATTTTTTGGTATTTTTTTTTCTTTCGGCAGGTTGACATACGATGGTGGAATTTATGTCCGTTAAGTTCGATTTAACCAACAAACCTTTTTTAACAAGGATGTTGTTAGACAATTTGCCAAGAACAAAAAGTAATTGGAAACCCTAAAACAGACAGAATTTTCAGCCAAGACATCGGAATGGAATTTGGTATTTAGAAGTGTGTAATTCTTGGAATGAGTAAGGGGTGGGGTGGGGTGGTTGAATCGAGCTACCCAATAAGGAACAAAGCATCAGATCAACTGGTTGACTGATTTTTAACGGCATAATTGTTGTAACTCGAGTATCAGAGAAATAATAGGAAGAAAAACCACAACGAGTATTAAGGATAGGGAAAAAGGTTTACTAAGCAAAGATACAAGGTGAACAGCTTAATTAGCTATTGCTAGGGTACTTAACAAGTCCCGTGAGATCTCAAGACTTTGTAACTCATTAGAGCTAACGGAGAAATAATAGAAAAAAAACCCACAACGAGTATTAAGGATAGGGAAAAAGGTTTACTAAGCAAAGATACAAGGTGAACAGCTTAATTAGCAATTGCTAGGGTGACTTAACAAGTCCCCAGAGATCTCAAGACTGTTGTAACTCATCAGAGAAATAATAAAAAAAAACACAACGAGTATTAAGGATAGGGAAAAAGGTTTACTAAGCAAAGATACAAGGTGAACTGCTTAATTAGCAATTGCTAGGGTCACTTAACAAGTCCCCTGAGATCTCAAGACTGTTGTAACTCATTAGAGCTAACGGAGAAATAATAGAAAAAAAAACCCACAACGAGTATTAAGGATAGGGGAAAAGGGTTTACTAAGCAAAGATACAAGGTGAACAGCTTAATTAGCAATTGCTAGGGTCACTTAACAAGTCCCGTGAGATCTCAAGACTGTTGTAACTCAACAGAGCTAACGGAGAAATAATAGAAAAAAAAACCACAACGAGTATTAAGGATAGGGAAAAAGGTTTACTAAGCAAAGATACAAGGTGAACAGCTTAATTAGCAATTGCTAGGGTCACTTAACAAGTCCCGTGAGATCTCAAGACTGTTGTAACTCATCAGAGCTAACGGAGAAATAATAGAAAAAAAAAACCCACAACGAGTATTAAGGATTGGGAAAAGGTTTACTAAGCAAAGATACAAGGCGAACAGAGTAATTAGCAATTGCTTGGTTGAATTAACAAGTCGTGTGATATCGTAAGACTGTTGTAACTAGAGTATCAGAGTTAATGGAGAAATAATTTGAAGGAAACACGTGTATTAAGGATAGGGAAACTATCAATTAACTTTGAACCACGTATCTTTGAGAATCTGTGTTACACCTCAAAGATACGTGGTTCATAGTTAACTGACCTAAAAAAATGTAAAAGTTTTTAAATAAAATAATTGGTGCATTATATCTTTTATTCATTAATGTATCAACACTGAAAATTTCATTAAATTCGGTTTATTCCTGATTTGGGGGATCTTTTTTTCTTTCGGCGGGGTGACATACAATGGTGGAATTTAAGACCGTTAAGTTCGATTTAACCCCAATTTTTTTTATACACATACGATGAAAAAATGTTTGAATGTCAGAAAAATTTGATGACTATGTACACTGTACATAGTCATCAGTTTCCTCGATCTCTGATCCAGATCTCTGAGCTCTTATCTTGTCCAGTTTTGGAAGGATCTAGAGTAAATTACTAGGAATAAAAGTATAGAGATGAATCCAATACTCCTGAGTACCGAGTCCTTTATTTATGAAAATAAGGCGATTCAACATTAGATGACTCGAAAGAGGGTTGATATGCCGTAAAACAAAACCAACCAGCTCTCGACATCATTTCTTCGGTGCAAGGGCGTGTACATTAGGGTAGGTCGATTTTAAACTGTTTCTTAATATCAAAATGGCACAGCCAGAGAAATTTAGGTATTGGTATAATAAGTACTGAGACCAAAAAGTAGGTTTCTAGCTTGCACCAATTTTTGAGCATTTAGTTTTAAAGATCGTCTAATAGGAAGCCCCTCCAAAATCCTTTTTTTAAAAATATATTTACATAAGAAATTGCTTAAAAATCATATAATTTCAATCCAGAAAAATATGATGACTATATACACTTGTACATAGTCATCTTCCTGTAGAATATCATACGATTCCAATTACCGTCGAATTGGTAAGACAAAGCAGCAAGTAGTCGTAACTGGATACGAACCATCTTACTCCAGATCTTCCTAAACTGGCAAGATAAGAGCTAGGAATCTGGATCAGAGACGAGGAAACTGTTGAAGTGGAGTGTACTGTTGGTTTGACGACAGCAACTAGCTAAGTCACAACTGAACGTGCAAGAAAGTTTGTTAATTATCTGAAAATCAGAATAAGTCATCTTGCATTTGGGCCGATTCATTCTCTGAGTCCTGATTGTCTTCTTGGTTCTATGATGTTAGAGGCTTCATTAATAACCTGGCATTTTGCAGTCGTATTGGGCAGCATAGATAGGTCGTTATTCAGTTACGACTGACTTTGCTGCTTTTGTCTTATCAATATCGACGGTATTGGAAACTCGTATGATTATTCTACAGGAACTGAATGACTATGTACAGTGTATATAGTCCATCATATTTTTTCTGGATTGAAATTATATGATTTTTAAGCAATTTCTTAATGTAAATATTATTTTAAAAAAAGGATTTTGGAGGGGCTTCCTATTAGACGATCTTTAAAACTAAATGCTCAAAAATTGGTGCAAGCTGGAGAAAGCCTACTTTTTTTGGTCTCAGTACTTATTATACAATACCTAAATTTCTTGGCTGTGCCATTTTGATATTAAGAAACAGTTTAAAGCGACCTACCCTAATGTACACGCCCTTGCACCGAAGAAATGATGTTCGAGAGCTGGTGGGTTTGGTTTTACGGCATATCAACCCTCTTTCGAGTCATCTAATGTTGAACTCGCCTTATTTCATAAATAAAGGACTCGGTACTCAGGAGTATTGGATTCATCTCTATACTTTTATTCCTAGTAATTTACTCTAGATCCTTCCAAAACTGGACAAGATAAGAGCTCAGAGATCTGGATCAGAGATCGAGGAAACTGATGACTATGTACAGTGTACTAGTCATCAAATTTTTCTGACATTCAACATTTTTTCATCGTATGTGTATAAAAAAAATTGGTTAAATCGAACTTAACGGTCTTAAATTCACCCATTGTATGTCACCCCGCCGAAAGAAAAAAATCCCAAATCAGGGAATAAACCGAATTTAATGAAATTTTCAGTGTTGATAACATTAATGAATAAAAGATATAATGCACCAATTATTTTTATTTAAAAAACTTTTACATTGTTTCAGGTCAGTTAACTTTGAACCACGTATCTTTGAGGTGTAACACAGATTCTCAAAGATACGTGGTTCAAAGTTAATTGATAGTTTCCCTATCCTTAATACACGTGTTTCCTCAAATTATTTCTCCATTAACTCTGATACTCTAGTTACAACAGTCTTACGATATCACACGACTTGTAATTCAACCAAGCAATTGCTAATTACTCTGTTCGCCTTGTATCTTTGCTTAGTAAACCTTTTCCCAATCCTTAATACTCGTTGTGGGTTTTTTTTTTC
Organism: Doryteuthis pealeii; assembly: GCA_023376005.1. Taxonomy (NCBI): domain Eukaryota; kingdom Metazoa; phylum Mollusca; class Cephalopoda; order Myopsida; family Loliginidae; genus Doryteuthis; species Doryteuthis pealeii. Next base: position 27,495,254 of record CM042176.1, on the reverse strand, counting down.
TTATTATCTCCGTTAGCTCTGATGAGTTACAAAAGTCTTGAGATCTCACGGGACTTGTTAAGTGACCCTAGCAATTGCTAATTAAGCTGTTCACCTTGTATCTTTGCTTAGTAAACCTTTTTCCCTATCCTTAATACTCGTTGTGGTTTTTTTTTCTATTATTTCTCCGTTAGCTCTGTTGATTACAACAGTCTTGAGATCTCACGGGACTTGTTAAGTGCCCTAGCAATTGCTAATTAAGCTGTTCACCTTGTATCTTTGCTTAGTAAACCTTTTCCCTTATCCTTAATACTCGTTGTGGGTTTTTTTTTCTATTATTTTCTCCGTTAGCTCTAATGAGTTACAACAGTCTTGAGATCTCAGGGGACTTGTTAAGTGACCTAGCAATTGCTATTTAAGCAGTTCACCTTGTCATCTTTGCTTAGAAAAACCTTTTTCCCTATCCTTAATACTCGTTGTGGTTTTTTTTCTATTATTTCCTGATGAGTTACAACAGTCTTGAGATCTCTGGGGACTTGTTAAGTCACCCTAGCAATTGCTAATTAAGCTGTTCACCTTGTATCTTTGCTTAGTAAACCTTTTTCCCTATCCTTAATACTCGTTGTGGGTTTTTTTTCTATTATTTCTCCGTTAGCTCTAATGAGTTACAACAGTCTTGAGATCTCACGGGGACTTGTTAAGTGACCCTAGCAATAGCTAATTAAGCTGTTCACCTTGTATCTTTGCTTAGTAAACCTTTTTCCCTATCCTTAATACTCGTTGTGGTTTTTTCTTCCTATTATTTCTCTGATACTCGAGTTACAACAATTATGCCGTTAAAAATCAGTCAACCAGTTGATCTGATGCTTTGTTCCTTATTGGGTAGCTCGATTCAACCACCCCCCCACCCCTTACTCATTCCAAGAATTACACACTTCTAAAATACCAAATTCCATTCCGATGTCTTGGCTGAAAATTCTGTCTGTTTTTTAGGGTTTCCAATTACTTTTTGTTCTTGGCAAATTGTCTAACAACATCCTTGTTAAAAAAGGTTTGTTGGTTAAATCGAACTTAACGGACATAAATTCCCCATCGTATGTCACCAGCGAAAGAAAAAAAATACCAAAAAATCAGGGAATTAACTAATTCAATGAAATTTTCAGTGTTGATATATTAATGAATAAAAGATATAATGCACCAGTTATTTATTTGAAGACTCTTACATTTTTTTCAGCTCAGTTTAACTTTGAACCACGTATCTTTGAGGCGTAACACAGATTCCCAAACATACGTGATTCAAAGTAACATAAAATAATTGACACAGAGCTATCCGACCATGGTTAACGGAACGAGAACAGTCTACTCCCATGGATTGAAGAGTTCAGTTAAAAGTTCTGGGAAAGCTCCCGATTACGACATGAAGGCTCCTGAGTTTGACAAGAATGTTCCCGAGTTTGAGAAAGGTTTCGAGTCCAACAAGAAATAACTGGATAAGGCCAAAGGGCTCATCGGCCGAAATGTTGTATACGATAAAATAAAGATGAGAACAATAGTCCAAATAATCCAAATATGCAAAATTATCATACCTCATCTCAAAAAATAAATAAGAATACATATAAGAAGCGCCAAAGGGCAGATCGCCGAAACGTTGTAACACGATAACAATAAAAGATGAGGACAATAGTCTGAATAATCCAAAGATCAATGCAAATTATCAATGCCTCATCCNGCGAGAGATCCAAATTATCCAAACGCTTTTCTAATCTTTTGGGACTGTTCCAGTGCACCACACTACCATTGGTATCACTTTCACTTCACTTCATAACTTTTTCCTCTCTGGCAGGTCAGATTTTGTCCATCTTTTTTTCATTCCTTTAGATTCACCCTGTGATTGACTGGCACTCGCAACAATCCTTGAAGTTTTCTTTTTTGTTAATCCAACACTAGGTCTGGTCTTCTTGCTGGATAGGTGATCCGTTTTTATCTCAAAGTCCCAGAGAATTTTTGTGGCGTTTCGTTCTCAAGAACTTCTGGTTTTATGCATTACCATTTGCTGTGTGGTCAATTTAATTTTGCATAATTCCCAGTGGATCCGCTCCACCCAGTCGTGTCTGTTTTGTATTCTCGTTGTGCTAGTTGCTACAGTCGCATAGTATATTTTGGTTTACAGTCTCATCTCTATTCGCAAAGTCTATCATTTACTATTGTTGGGTCTTATCAATTTTTTTGCTTTGTCATTATGGATTTATTATTGTCTTATTATTACTACTTTGCTATCGATAATTTTATAGTAATTGATAAGGCATTTATAAAGTTGGTGCTTATCAAAGTTATTTGTTTAGTTTGGATTTGTTGTGTCTAAGTAGCGTAATAATTCGGCAATACGAAAAAAACAAAGGACAAAACTTGCAGACATAAAATGGCTGCATTATTTACAATATATGCCTACATATTTATATAAATATAATATTTAGTATATATTATACAGAAATTACAAGAAAGCACAAACACCTATTATAATATGTGTGTATATGGTATATATACATTGTATACTCAATATTTATTGATCAAGCTGAGAGATACCAAATATCTGAACCGTGTTGCGTATGTGAAAATAAAGAATAAAACATTTTTTCTAGAACGATACATTTTGCGGACTCTTTTTTTTATAAAATATTACCATTTTTCCGTTGGAACAGAACAACATTATATTATATATATATAATATATATATATATATGATATATATATATATATACTCACGAACATTCCTAAAGGTCTGTTCCTCACTCAAATCGAACACAGGAATAATGGAAGTCATTACTTCTGGTCGCTAATTTTTGTAACTTTTTGTTGTGAACATCTATTTTGATTGGGGGAGGGGTTGGTATTTTTTTTCAGAAGAAGAAGAAGAAGGATGCTTATCAGATTCCAACAATGCTTGTCGTTGCCCTTTTCATCTCAATGACGTAATTACTGTACCTGGATCATAGAGTAAGATGGTACTTCAAGTTTCCTTTCCCTTTCTTTTTTCTTTTTCTTTCTTTCTTTTTTCTTCTTTCTTCTTTCTCGACTTTCATATATATAATGCGCAGATTTTGGATCAATCGAGCATTGCGCATGTTGGTAATAATACTGTATGTGCCATGTGTGCGTGTGTGCGTGTGTTGTGTGTGTGTGTGTATGCGCCGCGGTGTGTTGGGGGTGGGTGGTGGTTGTGCGCGCGTGTGTGTGTATCTGGCGTCTGTGTGCTGTTTAAGTAATCATATCTATACTTTAAGTAGACTTACCTAGTACCGCACAGGCCACATTATGTAGTACATTCTCCCGATAATACACAGAAGCACACACACCACACACACAGCACACATCACATATATATATATATATAATTATTATTTAAGAGAAAGAATGAATAAGAAAAGAAAGAACAGAATGGATAATAAAAGATGAATTTAATCAATATCACTTACACAGTGTTTCGGTCGATCTTCATCTGTGTGAGAATATTCTGTCACACAGAGAAGACGACGAAACACATGTGTAAGTGTAATTTGATTAAATTCATCTTTTATTATCCATTCTGTTCTTTCTTAACCATAAAATAACACTCGTTCAATTTGACTGCAATTAATCATATCTTGATTAATTCAGTGATTTAATCTGAAGGATCCTATGGTGAAACTCGAGTAGGTTATTCTGTATATCGTCGTGCGGCCTAAAGTCGTTATCAGCCAATCCCAGCGAGGGAGTCTATCCCCTTCATTAGCGCTAAGTTAATTTCCTTTCCGCAGTTTCGGTGTTACTCTAACACCTTCCATCAGGGGGATTTGAGTGATATTTTCCGGTTACTTTAATATAGCTAGACCTGATAATTCTTTATTCTTCCTAAATTTAATCTAATGGGCTGCAGTATTTAGTTAGGTTAAACCTCCCTATCTACCTACGTGGGTAGTGGTGCGCTGAACATTATCTTTATTATCCTTAACCACTATCGTTCAATTTACTCATTGACTTGTGGGGGCCCCCCCCCCCCCTCCGCCCCCCTCAGTTAGTTTGGAGTAGGCTAAGCTTTTTTTCTTTCTTTCTTTATTTCTTCTAGTAGTTTTTTCTTTGTTAATGCTTTATCATAAGTTTTACTGTATTATGCCCTTATTGAGTAACTTTATCTTATTGGTATTCTAATGCATTGCGTAAAATCTATGCTACATTTTTCCTAGAATCATTCAATTTTTATTTATTAAGCTCATTTTTATTATCCTGTAACACAGAGCATGGGTCCGTCAGAAGACTTCGGCAACACTCGTTTTTTTAATAAATCCCATTTGATAATCTGTGCCTCTAATATCATATATATTTGAGCCCTATGGATTACTACTTTCGCTATGTTCACATAGTAGTGTCCATATAATATAATTATAATATATATATATATAGTATTATCACACACTTACACATTCTAAATCACATAGCGCAAAAATAATATTTGACGTCATATTCAAACTGTTCATTTTTCAACGTTCTTTTTTCTCAAGACTTCTAAATTGTTAAACAGACCGATAAACAAGGCGACTACTAACTCCGCGCCTTCTCCATTATTCTGAGCAATAAAAACCTTTCTTTATACCTTCCACATACCCACATAAAGCCCTGAAGATGATCTAATTAATAGATCGAAACTCACTGCAGCGTTCGGCCAATAAAACCACCACTTAACTTTTTAAACCTGTGTTTTTTTTTCAATTTTTTGATTATGTACTACTACACACACCACACAACAGCACAGCCACAACATATATATATGATATATATAGTATTATATTGTTAGGGCCGGTTACTGTCAGGCGTTGGGCTAGAACCACAAGGTTCCGTAGTGTGAGAGCACGCGGTCCTCGCCAACTCAGCGTCGGATGATTTCGATTAGAAGCACAGGGATCTGTGCCGGTAAATAAGGAGCTGTTGATAGGTGTGGCGCTCCACTCCAGACGCAAACAACTCTCCTTCAGTCTAGCGCTAGTTGAAAGGGGTAGACCCGCTCGCTACTGGCTGATACCGACTTAGGCCACCCCGACGACTTTACTTTTTTTACTTATATATATATTATTATATATATATTATATATATATATATATATATAATGTATTACTGCCGGGAAGGGGTTGCATATTCTTGCTCGTACTTATTATTATTATATTTAACTCCTTTTGAGTTTTCACATCAGTGTTAGCTGATGGTCTTTCACTGGAGTTCGAGTGCAGTAAGTCTCTCAGGTTCTCCAGGACTCTTCTGAGTATTCTGGCAGATTGCAGCAGTGCGAGTGTTCTGAATGATTTCAATTCCTTCTCTGCATTCCAAACTTTCAAACCCTTTTCCAGTTCCTTTTGGACTGTCAAAGTGCACCATACAATTGGTATAACTTTCCATTTCATATTCCATAACTTTTAATCAGTTCTCTCGCACGGTTCCAGATATTTGTCAATATATATTATTTTTATTATTATTATTATTATTATTATTAATTACCTTATATTACTTATTATATCATTATATTACTTATTCATTACTTATTATATTATTTCATTTCTTTTTGCATGATACAGATGACCGGCGTCTTTTGTTGAGGAGCATTATTTCCTGCCTTTAACTAAAACACTACTAGAGGAACGTGTAGACACAGCCCCCCCTCTCTCCTCTCTCTCTCTCTCTCTCTCTCTCTCTTCTCTCCTCTCCCTCTCTCTCTCTTCTCTCTCACTCTCTCTCTCTTCGATTCTTAAGCGCGGTTCCTTTTTCAAAGCTAACATGTCATTATGACCATGCAGAATCCATTCGTCTGATTTTAAGTGCACACATTTCAAGTGGTTTTAGATGAATATCAACTGCATCCAGATTTCCGTCGCTAATCGTCCTTGCACGAGGCAAAAGGCCAGCATACGGGCTCTTACGACATCGCACAATTGAACAATAACAAACTTGGTGGCTATCTTGG
>CM042176.1:27469289-27484289 GCA_023376005.1 Doryteuthis pealeii | reverse complement strand
TAAATATATAATACCGGGCATGCATTTATCAAAACTTGTTTTAAAAAATAATGAGGGCTGTCTAAGGCTGTATGCTCAAATTTTGAGTATATTTATTCTATGTTATGACGATTTTGGGTAATGTGACGTAAACAGTGACGTAGTTTAGGTTACAAACAAATAGAGATCTAATCTTTATTATTAATAGATATTTTATAAATATCATTGAGTTGGAATTAAATAACCCACATTGTTGATGTGCCATTAAACCAAACTAAACCAAACCAGTCTTTGCCCCACCTCTCAATCTTTCTCTCTTTTTCTTTCTTCTCTCTTTCTTTCTCTTTGTTGAGATTGAAATTGAGATTGTTAAACGTCACTAGGATTAGATTATATTGTATATTTTATTTATATTATAAAGATTCGGCATTGAATAACCCACAGAGTTGATATGCCATTAAGCCAAACCAAACCAAACCCAACCAAACTCTGTATATCACACAACCATATTTACTTCTATTCTAATTAATCTTCTGTTTCTGCTCTTTTTAATACGAAAACCACTCAAGCAAAAAGTTATAATCACCTTATCCAAATATGGCTGCCAATGATAAACCAAAAAAGACGAAGAAAAAAACAATATAACAACAAAAAAAAACTGATTAGCAAAAAAAAAAAAATGCAAAGTCATGCATCCCGTTATCTCAAGGGAGATAACCTCGATTTCGCCCCACTTTTCTTCTTCTTCTTCTTCTTCTTCTCGCCCTACTTCTTCTTCTATTATGTTATTTTTCCCTCTTTTTTTCCAATTCTTCTTCTTCTTCTTCTTCTTCTTCTTCTTTCTTCTTCTTCTTCTTCTTCTTCTTCTTCTTCTTCTTCTTCTCTCTTCTTCTTCTTCTTCTTCTCTTCTTCTTCTTCTTCTTCTCTCCTTTTCTTCTTCTTTCTTCTTCTTCTTCTCTTCCTTCCTTCTTCTTCTTTCTTTCTTCTTCTTCTTCTTCTTCTTCTTCTTCTTTCTTCTTCTTCTTTCTTCTTCTTCTTCTTCTTCTTCTTCTTCTTCTTCTTCTTCTCTCTCTTCTTCTTCTTCTTCTTCTTCTTCTTCTTCTTTCTTCTTCTCTTCTTCTTCTTCTTCTTCTTCTTCTTCTCTTCTTCTTCTTCTTCTTCTTCTTCTTCTTCTTCTTCTCCAGATCCCGAACTCCCGCTGAAATACCAGACGAAAATTCCTTGGGGCGTGCCATTGGGTCTGTGTAGTTTCGTGCATTGGATCCCTTGTCCCTGGCGCCGCTCGGCTCAAAAGTGAAGGACTCACTGCTTTAGATTCAAGAATTGCTAAGAAGGCTTTAGTGGCCGGTTTATTATTTTATGGGGGTGGGGGTGGGCAGTTAATCATCCTTCGGGATTTACGAGTAAGGCTCGATGAAAACTATAAAAATAGCTGGGGTTTATATAACTAAGGATTATAAATTGTCATGCTGGACACACACACACACACACACACATATATATATATATATATATATATATATGTGTGTGTGTGTGTGTGTGTGTGTGTGTGTTGAGAAAAGTAGACAAACACGGGATGTTATGAAAACTGGATCCCGTGTTTGTCTACTTTTCTCCACATATTGTCGGATTAACCTCCTCATATTTCTCCCATATATATATGTCCAACATAATGCTATACACATATATATATATATATAGGTATGAATCCATATATTCTCCCTCCAGCTATGGGTTAAATAGTAGAGCCCTTCAGCCTTGGGTAGGTAACCAGTCTAGGAGAGGGATAACTCTGAATTCAAAATTCCTGAGGTTGATTGGGTTTATGGCAACCCTTAATGCACCAATTCTTTCCTATCGACTGTGCCAAAAAGTGTGGAATGGTCCAACATAAGCCTTCACCACTATAAACAAATCCCTGTGTGGGAGTTCATTGTGTGTATGAACCCTCATACGTCGAAAATCGACGGGAGAGTCCATTATATATATATATATATATATATATAGTGGTGTCTCGACTTAGGGTTTTAATTAGTTACGCTCCTGATTCAATTTCCGCATATATCAAATCAATTTTTGGATTAAAATAACATCAATCCCCCGCAAAATACCCATGTTTTTTATGCTTTTTTTTAAATAAGAAAAATAGCACTGTATTGTATTTAAATTTATTATTTATTACCAACTTAACCTCGACATTTTTATCTAAACTCGGACTCTCTCTACCAGACAAGAGGAAATACTTAAAAAAGATTCAGGAGAAAGCTCTAACCGCATCAGCGTGGATATGGCAGTCCTATATTGTGACATCAAACCGACAAAGTATCGTGAGATACTGCTGGGGCGCTCTGGGTTAGTGGTAATGATGCTTCGGCCCCGAAACCATGCCTGAACCCAGAGTCATCATCTGATGAAGGCTTTGTTGGTTGCAATGCTACTGTGTAAATAGCAGTCATTGTATGAAGATTATTAAAAATAATAAAATAGAATGTAATGAATTATGTGCTGTAATATGTTTTAATATTTATTTTTTTTAATGATATTTAAATAAGACGTTGTTATTATAATAACAGCAAGATGAGGACATTAACTGCAGTAGAGAAGTGATAATAATGGCAACAAAATGGAAGAAAACTATTAAATAATAAATGTGTTATAATGAAAGTAGTTTATTGTCGACTGCTAAGAACAAGTTAAGTGTATTGTAAGTAGTTCGATGAAATATTTGTTGAACATGATGTGTTTTATGTTTGTATTTGTCTGTTTGTTGAACTTCCGGTTGAAGGAAGTTGGCATAAGTTTAGTTAATGACTTAAAGAGAAAGGAAAGAAAAGAATATATATATATATATATATTATATATATATAGAGAGAGAGAGAGAGAGAGAGAGGGGGAGAGAGAGGGGAAAGGGAGAGAGAGAAAGAGAAAGAGAGGGGGACGAAGAGACGAAAGAGCGGGTCAAAGAGAGGGGGAGGAGAGAGAAAGAGAGGATGAAAGAGAGGGAGAGACAGAGAGAAAGAGAGGGGAAGAGATGGGAGAAGAGCAAGAAAAAATAGAGAGAGGGAAAGAGAGAGAGATAGAGGGAGGAGAGAGATAGGGGAAAGGAAGAGAGTGGGAAAGAGAGGGAGGGAGGAATGGAGAGGGAGGAAGAAAGAGGGGAAGAGAGAGGCAAAGAGAGAGAGAGAGAGGGGAAGAGAGGGAGATAGAGAAAGGGAGAGAGAGGGGGAAGAGAAAGAAAGGAAAGAGAAAGGTGGAAGAGAGAAAGGGAAAGTGACAGAGAGAGAGAGAAGAAGAGAGAGTGAAAGAGAGAGAAAGCGAGATAGAAGGAGAAGAAAGGGAAGAGAGAGGAGAGAGAGAGAAAGAAAGGGAAGAGAGAGAGGGGGAAGAAAGAAAGAAAGAAAGAGTGAAAGAGAGAGAGAGTAGAGGTAAAGATAGATAGAGAGAGAGAGAAAAGAGAGAGAGAGAGAGAGAGAGAGAAAGAGAAAGAGAAAGAGAGAGAGAGAGAGAGAGAGAGGGGCGGGGGTGAACTGTGAAGGTCACGTGTGTACGTAATAACCGCACATGGAAACTATAAAACTCAATAAAAAAAATCTTTTAACTCATTCACATTTGTCTCTGATTATCATTCTAACTCCTTGCGAGTTTTTTTCCACACCATCGTTAGCTGGTGGTCTTTCTCTGGAGTCTAAGTGACAACAAGTCACCTCAGGCTACCAGGATTCTTCTGAGTGTTCTAGTCGATCTTTACAATGTTGTTTGTATGGTTTCGATTCTTCCTCTAATTTCCTATTACCCAACTCTTTTTCTTATATATCCGTTAACATCCGGTATATAAACGGCGAGAGAGAGAGAGAGAGAGAGAGAGAGAGAGAGAGAGAGAGAGAGAGAGAGAGAGAGAGAGAGAGAGGGAGGGGGAGTAAATAAATATTATTATACTTTTTGCATATTGAACTATTTATCAATAGCTCTTAAGTAAACATATCAAATGTTGTAATAATCAAATTATCATACTGTGGTATATCTACAGGTCGTGCTAGTCAAGATTATTATACTTTTACATATTGAACTATTTAGCAATAGCTCTTAAGTAAACATATCAAATGTTGTAATAATCAAATTATCATACTGTGGTATATCTACAGGTCGTGCTAGTCAAGATTATTATACTTTTTACATATTGAACTATTTATCAATAGCTCTTAAGTAAACATATCAAACGTTGTAATAATTAAATTATCATACTGTGGTATATCCACAGGTCCTGCTAGTTTATATCATTTTTGAAATCATATTTTCTTTTTTAATATATGATGAATACCTACTCACAGATACCTTTGTTTATATATATATATATATATATATATATATATATATATATATATATATATATATATATGAAAAGTACATGGAAGTGAATCCGACGGTATGAATTTCAAAGGATTTTCCACCTTCTTCAATTGTGCTGTGGACTTTTAACTTGTTTTTTTTTTTTTTGTGGCTGGAATCATGATCATTTTTGATACTTTTTTTATACATTTTTTATATATTTTTACAACAAACTCTTTTGAGTTTTCTTGTGGATTATAATGCTTCTGATTTTTAAAAATAAAATTAATTTTATTTTTAACACAGAATACACATTTTCAAAATAAAAAAAATAAAATAAAAAAAATAAAAAAAATTCCGGCTCCGAACATGAACGTTCATTTGTACCCCTCCTGTTTTTAACGGTTTACTTATTCCGTCTCTCTCTCATAAATATTTTGCTCTTGATTTAATAAAAGGTCGAAACAGATTTCTGTTGTTTGTTTTTTCTAAAAATATTTAATTCATATATATATATATATATATTATATATATATATATATATATATATATATATATAGAGAGAGAGAGAGAGAGAGAGAGAGAGAGTAAACTACAAACACGTGTTTCGAGGTATCACCTCTCATCAGTGCAGTTATACCATTTTTAGCAGACGAGGTAACTGAATTACGATCTGAACGAATTAAATTCGTATATTAAGGTATCACTACAAAGACTGGAATGGATTAATGGCATTTTAGTTTATTTCAATGGGGAAAATTGATTTGATATACGAGGTAATTAAGTTACGATCTGAACGAATTAAACTCGTATATTAAGGTGCCACTGGGTGGACTGGAACAAATTAATGGCATTTCAGTTTATTTCAATGAGGAAAATTGATTTGACATACGAGAGAATTGAGTAACGAGTGGAACGAATTAAACTCGTATATTAAGGTATCACTGTGAGGACTGGAACGGATTAATGGCATTTCTATTTATTTCAATGAGGAAAATTGATTTGACATACGAGGGAATTGAGTTACGAGTGGAACGTTTTAAACTCGTATATCAAGGTGTCACTGGGAGGACTGGAACGGATTAATGGCATTTCAGTTTATTTCAATGAGGAAAATTGATTTGACATACGAGGGAATTGAGTTACGACGGAACATTTTAAACTCGTATATCAAGGTGCCACTGGGAGGACTGGAACGGATTAATGGCATTTCAGTTTATTTCAATGAGGAAAATTGATTTGACATACGAGGGAATTGCGTTACGAGTGGAACGAATTAAACTCGTAAGTCAAAGTACTACTTTATGGTAAGAGAAGTTCCTAGCAATTGGATGTAATAGTAATCCTTTTGCCTGATTTTTTTTTATTCTCGCGTTAGATAGCAAGGAGAAAATGTCAGCTGTATTTGAAACCGGTTTTTATCATAGAGCTGTCAGTAATGAACTATAAAATTCACTCAGAATAGGAGATTGCAACATTCACAGAGATTATTGCTTCTAAGAGGGGAGGGGATCAAGCAGAATATAGGTATCTATTAAGCTTACAAGGGCTGGCCTGGTGAGTCATCTGAGTGCCAAATGCTAAGTTAGAAAATGAAGCAGCAATAAGTCAGAAGACCAGTCACGGCGACCGGCCAAAAGAAGATTTGTTTGTTTGTTTGTTTTGTTTTACGGCATATCAACCTCAGTGGGTCATTTAATGCCGATACAGTTTTGAAATAAATCAATTCTTAATGGATAATACAATTTTTTTTATAAATACATTTTTCTATTTAACCCATAGTTGGGACCCTAACAGGTACTACAACTCCGGGTCAGAGTGGACCAGGGAGCAATGGTGATGAAGGGGTGCTCCACATTCCCCAAACCTCCAAAACTGGAACCTCACCATCAGATAGAGTTTAACGTCATTCCCAGGACATGTAGACCCGCAGCCACCGCCTTCTAGTACCCATATGATAAAAAGGGGTTGGGGCTTGCCATAAGGGCAATAGGGCTGGGAAAATCATATAGGTGCTAGGGCTTGACGTGACCAGCCGATTGATCGGAGGGGGCCTCTCCGACCGTCCGTCTAGCCCAAGATAGGGCCAGAGTGGAGTATTGCATGTCATGAACTGCTCATCCACCTGGGCTATATCCTTAAGCATCACGGGTCGCCACCCACGGCCAACAGGTGGCCCCATTGGGGGAGTCTTACCCCTCTGCAGAGGTGCAGTCGGTGCATTCTAAAGCCCCAGCCGACAGGGCGGCCAAAAGAAGATAGAAAGAAGTAGATAGGAAACGGCCCTAGACGATCACAGATGGCCCGACTGGAAGAAGATAGAGAGTAACAGACAAGTAAGTCAACGCTCTCTCTAAGGCTAAACAAATCGAGAAAATGTTTAGCCTTACATTTGAACATATATGCCCGCCTAAATTCATTAATTATTAACTAATTAATATTCAAAATTACGTATGTGATCAATTAAGCACATATCCTCCAAAAATTGTCGGCTAAAAAAGCCATATCAAATAAACACATTATTTGTTTACTTACTCTCATATATATATATATATATATATATATATATATATATATATATATATATTATGTATTACAAGTGTATTTTTCAACATAGTCTCCTTTTATAGCTACAGTTTTTTCTAAATATTCTATCCCTTTACCATTCCGTCCTTGAAGAAATTTATTGTTTCAGCCGCATCAACTTTGGCATCGGATGATGAATTTTGATCTTTCAACACCTCTATTAATTTCGAGAAAAACCAGAAGTCTGCTGGTGCCAAAATTGGGTGTGTACGGGGGGTGGGGTGGGTGAGGGGTGAGCAACAAGTATGAATTTCAGCCTTTTCGCAGTTCGTGCCGTCTGTGCACTGCAACCTTTTAGGCGGAAGATCTGCAGCTGGTGTAGGATTCTATTACCTGGTGATCATGACAACGTAGAACGATTGGTAGCAATATAGGGTTTTGATTTCTCAGGTAAATGTTTGCTCTCTCTCTCTCTCTATCTCTCTCTCTCTCTCTCTCTCTCACACACACACACACACACACACACACACACACACATACACTCTCTCTGTCTCTCTCTGTTTCTGTCTCTCTTTCTCTGTGTGTGTGTGTCTCTGTGTCTCTGTCTCTCTCTCTCTCTCTGTGTCTCTGTATCTCTCTGTCCCTGTCTCTGTCTCCCTTTCTGTGTGTGTGTGTGTGTGTCTCTCTCTCTCTCTCTCTCTTTCAACATACACACACACACTCTCTCTCTCTTTCTCTCTGTGTCTGTGTCGCTGTATCTCTCTGTCCCTGTCTCTGTCTCTCTCCCCTCTCGCTCTCTCTCGTGCGCGCTCACTTACTTACACACACACACACACTCTCTCTCTCTCTCCCCCTCTTTCTCTCTCTCTTTATCAGTCTGTTTCTCTCCCCCTCTGTGTCTAACTGACTGTCTCTATCTGTCTGTCTCTCTCTCCCTCTCGCTCTCTTACGTAAAAAAGCTAAATAAATAAATAAAATGTGTTATTTACGTATTTGAGCGGTCTAGTGATCGTAAAATATATATACTAATATATGTATTTATCAGTTAAAACGCCGCATCTTACTGGCAGCTGAAGACGGCTGAGGGGTTAAGAAATCGGACTGAGGAAAAGTCAGTCGGGTTTCGCTCCCGGCTAGAAGTAGTTACAAAGTCTAGCCGCACTGATGAGACGTGAATCGTCGAAACACGGGGTCTGTGGATATATATATATATATATATATATATATATAATATATATATATATATTATATTATCTGTAGGTGGGTTACCAGGTTGGTATTAGCATGATTTTAAGTTGAAACTTTCTTCCAAGAGCGGAATTTTAGAGTTGTTCAGGTCCAATTGAGAGCTCGATGTTCATTATCATTGAGAAAAAAAACAATAGAATTGGCAAAGAAAAATGACGGATTTTTAAGCCATATATATATATATATATATATATATATATATATATATATATATATATAATACCCAACTACTGAAGTAATTAAGTGTGTGTGTGTGTGTTGTTGTTCGCTGTCAGCTCGTGTTCGAGTAAGATCATTTCCTGTTTATTTTTCTCAGATGACTCACCAGGCCATATATATATATATATATATATATTATATATATATATATATATATATATATATATCATGTCGCGCAGTTTGCACGGATATCCATGACGATCTCTCGCCAACCTTCCCTATCATTCGCCGACTCTGGTAGCTCCTCTGCGCTGCAGCCAGTATCCATACATAGTTGGTCAATGTAGGTCCTGGCTGGGCAGCCAACATTAGCATGCCCATGTGCTGGCTTCCACAGTAGTACGTCGCTTACGAGCTCGTCCTTGCTTCTCCAGCAGTGTCCTGCATGCCTAGCCTGTCTTACTCGTATGGTTTGTGAGATGGGGGGTAGGTGGCCATACAGTTGCTCCCTTGTCGGGTGCTGCTTCCACGACTTATTCAGGACCGCTCGCAGCATTCTGGTGCAGCTCCCATCTAGCTTATTTTCAAGGCGCTTTGTTAGGGTCCAGGTGGTACAGCCATACAGCACTACCGACACAACCACAGCCTGGAAGAAACGTCTCTTTAGCTTGTCGGGGAGATCGGATTTCCATATGACTGATAATTTGTTGGTGGCCAACCATGCCTTTCCTATTCGAGTGTTAACATCGCTTTCTGTGGATGAGATATTACTACCTAGGTATGTGAATTGTTCTACTAACTTAAGAGACTTGCCGTCAAGTGTGGAGATGTCTCCTTGCTTTTTGAAGCTCATGAACTCTTTCTTTGCTGCCTCCTCCAGGCTGTGTAGAAGTGCTTCAGCCTGTGCCGGTGTATCTGCAAGAAGTGCGAGGTCATCAGCATAGTCTACATCTGTGACAGTTTGTGCGTGGTATCGCCTGCTTCTTGCCTTTCTTAGTGTGAATCCTTTTTCTTTTATGTTATCTAGTGAAGTTCGGAGAACGTAGTCTAGGCATATGATAAATATATATGGTGCTAGTGTATCTCCCTGCAGGACCCCAGCGGTGATGTCAAAGTCTGTGTCACCATCAGGTGAGCGTACCATTGCTTTAGTGTCTTTGTAGAGCATCATTATGGCGGCAACAATTTCTTTGGGGAGATCATATACTAGTAGTATTTGTTCCATTTTGCCTCTGTGTATGGAATCAAATGCCTTAGAAAAATCTACGAATAGTAGCGTTGCCTCTAGATTTTTTGCTCGAACCCCTTCTATTATTCGTCGTATAGTCAATATTTCTCTTTGGATTGTATCCAATTGCCGCTTTAACTTTTCCGTTGCAGTGGCATCAGTGAATAACCCAGAAGTGCTCAATATATTAAAAACTTAGACCAGTAATAATAATAATATTAGTAGAGGAAAAAGTTAAGAGTCTGCCATGGTTTCAATCAAAATTAATTCATACAAAATCCATTGCTTCATAAAATGTTATTTGATTGATGAAATCATTTTGATTGAAACCATGAATCATCACTTTTTCCTTTACTAATATTATTATTATAATATATATATATATATATATATATATTGATAGATAAATAGACAGATAGATAAAATGATATGAAAGAACACAGATGTTGTTTTAACTGAATTTATTTCTTAAACCTTACATTGCCGATATTGCAATATTTCGATTTTTAAAAAAAACTTCTTCAGAGCATATTGATAGGAAGACAATTGTGACCGTTTTCTGATGTGATTGTTTTTTACCGGATTCTTTAAGAGAGAAAAAGCGAATATATATATATATATATATTATAAAATGGGTACCAGAGATAACCTACTCGAGTTTTATCATAAGGATCTTCAGGGTTAAACCCAACACCCGGTGTGAGATTTTTTGAATCGAAAGTCAGCGTTCTTTCGCAACGAACATTTTAATACAATGACCACACACGTGAAATCGACTACGACTACATACAGTGGATTTAACCCTGAAGATCCTTATGGTGAAACTCGAGTAGGTTATCTCTTGTACCCATTTTATAATAAATTTGCTCTACTTAGTATTGAGCACTTTGTATTTGTTATATCGCTGACTTACCCCTCTGAATTCCACACTTACTAACCATCGTGACCAAATTCACCGGCAAGTCAACTTTTCCTTTATATATATATATATATATATATATATATATATATGTGTGTTGTGTGTGTGTGTGTGTGTGGTTGAACATCTACTATTTTCAATTAGTACGCGTATTTATCTGGTGTGGCCATGTTTGCTGAAGAAGGTAAAATAACTCTGTTGTTTCCATAATTAATAATTCCTAAATCTTAAGAAATAATTCTTTACACGGCGAAAATGAAATCCACCTTTAACCACTTGAGTTAGAAGATCAGATCTCTTCACTGAAAATCATTGGCCTTAACGTTGGACCATAACTGAATGTTGTTACAATTAATATGACCCAACTGCTGTTTGACAAATCAAGACTTACCCATATTATGCACATTATCAAAATGTCTTGCCGATATGTAGGACAGACCCGTGTTTAACCTCGACCCCATAAAATAAACTCATTGATTGTAGTTTATATAAACTAGCAAAAACATGGGGTATTATTGTATAAATGCGTCCTGGCCTAAAAAACGCTAAGCGGTGCCTGCTCAAAATCCAACCTGCGCTACTTCTCGGTCGTATTTATTTCAAAATACGTGACTGTTTTTTTAATTAATATAAAAAGAAAATACCGCAACAAAAAAAAAAGATATTTAAAAAAATTAAAAATTACTTGACATTTCTTTAAATTGAAATTAAAAATAATATCTAAATATTCTGATTTTTTATTTTTTATTTTTTAATGTCTTGATTGTTGTTGTGACGCCTTCAAACCGCTATTTTAAAGAGGAGGTGGTTTAAAATATTTACATTTTCTTGTCGGGAAAAGACTCGGGGGAGGGGTTTAAAACCCTAATATCGCTTTCATATCGCATTAACTTTTCGGGGAAAACGCCTTCAAACAGCTAGGGTGTTCAATAGTAGCGCGGATTGGATTTTGAGCTGGCACCGCTTAGCATTTTTTAGGGCAGGAGGCCAAGAGATTTATATGTAGGACAGACCCGTGTTTAACCTCGACCCCATAAAATAAACTCATTGATTGTAGTTTATATAAACTAGCAAAAACATGGGGGTATTATTGTATAAATGCGTCATGGCCTAAAAAACGCTAAGCGGTGCCTGCTCAAAATCCAACCTATATTTATATAATATATATATATATATATATCTTATTATAATGGAGATTGTGTGTTTTTCTGTCTGTAACCGAAACTATATTACTACTCAAGTCACAATTCCCTTAATTATTTACGTCAAATTCTCCATGATTTCATTCTTTTAAACCTTCAATTATTAATAAAAATTGTTTTACATTATTAATAATGTTGACCATATCTACGTACTAATAACATGCAATTGTATTTATATATACAACAAAATAGCGGTTTACAGTTTGAACGAGAAGGCTAATTTGCATATTGATGTTTAAAATTTGATTTTAATAAATATGTGCTTGGTATTATTGATTTCTAACTGTTTGGTTTTATCTTAAGAAATATAAACAAAAATCTCGTGGATAAATCTTAAAAGAAATTTATTTACAAGAAGAAATAACTGTAATATTATCCTTTACTTCCTATTTTAACTAAATAGTTAAATTAGGAAAATTTACCAATGAAAGAGGGGAGTAATGGAAAATGATGGAATAGTTAGTTTCAAAGTTGTTCTATTTTTCGATTATACCCCCTCTGTTGCAGATCTTTTTATCTGCATTCTTAGTCAGTTTCATTAGCCTTTCTAATTTAATATGATATTTTATTATATCAAAACTTAAATACTTGCACCCGGAGGGTGCATATATTTGCTAGTATATATATATATATATATATATATATATATATATATATATATATATATATATATATATAGAGAGAGAGAGAGAGAGAGAGAGGGCGGTAAGATTATATAATAACTATTTAATTGAGAATGCAACATAATTAAATAAACATATTATGACGTTGCAATGGCGTAGGTTCGGTAACAGACAAATAAAGATCGAATATCTATTATTAATAGATGTAGTGCCGATATGTAGGGCAGGCCCGTGTTTAACCTCAATCTCCATCAAATGAGGCTGTAATAATTTTTTTTGTATTACTAGCAACAATATACGTAAGTATGGGCGTAAGTAATTTAAGTTTTTATGTAATGAAATTGTGGCGAGAGAAACCACGAACGTAGTGGTTCGAAGCGTGCACGACTCTGTTTGTCATGCAGAATGAGATCAGAGGCGAGTGGAGAGATTGAACTCACATCCTCCTGATCGTGAGTCGTGGCCTGACGCATGTGAATTACTAAACTGTCCAGAGTGGCCCGGATGTGAAGGATTGACGCGTGCTGATTAACTCTTAACGTCCTATACCACCTCATTCCGCCCGGCTGGAAGTCACATTTGTTTTTATTAATCCACCCCAAACGATAGCCTTTGTTTAAATGTAATATTAAACATATTTAGCAGCCTTTGATTTATGGGAAATAACAGGTAACTTTAAATGAAAAGCCCATTTTTAGCCATTTATGTATATATCCTTATAGTAATGGGGCTGTGGACTTGGAAAATTCTCAACAGGATGTTAAGAGTTAATGTCGTACGTGCTGCACGGGCAAGTCAGAGTAAGGAGCCCGGATGAACACTGTAATTGTGTATTTAATGACCATCCCTCACAAACCTGGGAGAAAAGCTTGCAGTAGCATTTTGGCTGTCGCGACGAGTGGAAGAGAGGAAAAAAACAAGATATTTTGATAGTGTTGGTGAGAAGAGTGCAACATCGCTGGGAGAGATTGTTTCAGACTGAACACTTGGTCAGTTGGGAGAGTAAAAGCATCGGACTTAACTGTTCCCCCCAGAGAACATTCTTATTAGAGAAATATATTAAATGAAAAGACTAACGAAATTAAATAAGAGTACATATAAAAAGATTATACTTATTTTAATTATATTTTAATTGGTTTCTATATAAGATCATTCGTAGGATTGATTTAATACGTTGGAAAATATAACAATAAAATTAGAGATCAATAACACCAAGAAATTATTTATTAAACCCGGTTTTCTTAAAACCACTATGCAAATTAACCCCACCATATATTATGTAAACCTTTATGTCTAAGTGGTATACAAAACTTATTCAGGATTTTAATAACACGGGCCTTTCGGGGCCTGTGTTTGTTAATGTAAATTAACAGCGTTGATCCCAGGGGGCTATCCCCTAAGGCAACACCTGCCCCCTCGATTTAAAGGGACAGGGCTGGGTTTGCCCAGTGCCTGAGGCGCCCCTCTTGACGGGGAATGCCGACAGGATCAACGCATTGTTGTGCCTACCACTCATGAGCTTCGGCTCGTGGGTGGGTCCACATAAAAATGTCCTTGTATCACGACATCATACGTGGGATGAGAGGCAAATACCTATGTTACATAATTGTTAGTCACCTAATACTTATGTACAGTAGTGTAGAAACCAAAATGGCTGTTATAATTTGGAGCCGGTGGCCTTGAAGGATTGAGTGACACGGCTTGACCTCATCCTGATCCTTCCGGTGGATACCGTGAGAATCGGTGGAGAAGACTCTCTTCCGGTTTAGATTAGAAAGAGAATTTCGTCAGTATCGGCCAGACCACAAAGGTGGTAAGTCGTGTTAAGCGCACTGCCGTACTCAATCTGCGCAGGTAGTCTGGTGGGGCTTTCGGAATAGAATATGATCTAAAGCAAATCGAAGTCTTGGGTTATTATCTAAAAACTACCAGGGCTTCTGATAAAGAGAAATCCCCAATGGAAGACCAGACACGAAGTCCCCAAGACAAAGTCCAGACGCTAGAAGAAGAACGTAAGATACCAAAGATGAGCAGAAGAATAATAGAAGTAAAGAGAGTATACAACACCTAAATGCACTAATAACATGGGCTCTTCGGGGCCTGTGTTAGTTAATGTAAATTAACAGCGTTGATCACAGGGGGCTTTCCCCTTGATTTAAAGGGACAGGGCTGGGTTTATTGCCCAGTGCCCGAGGCGCCCACTCGAGGGGGGATGCCGACGAGATCAACGCATTTTTTGCACCTACCACACATGAGTCTCGGCGTGTAGGTGGGCCCACATAAAAATGTCCTTGTGTCACGCCCTCATAAGTGGGATGAGAGGCAAATAACCTTATAACATGGGCTATTGGACACCTCATGCGGTACAATGGTTAGCAAGCTAGATTAGTAGACCATTGTTATTGGGTTTGATTCTCTCTGGGCGCCCCATACTTCTGGCCTTGTGCCATATCTAAGCCATGCTTAGTAAATAAAAAATAATATGGGCAATTTTGAGGCAAATGTAACTCGGATTTTCACAGAGACCTCGTTAATGAATAATATTTATTCTATGTATAATGATTCCTCAGAAAGCTCCAAGCCCCAGTGGCCCCTGTCCCTATTCCTAGCGCTTTGCCTGAGCCCCCTAAATCAATATTTGAGGATGTTCTACAAACCAAAAGAATGGTAACATCAACTAGGGACCATGCCTCACCCATTGTCACTCCAACCCCTAAGCCAATGCCCTCAAAAATACCCCGTGCTTTATCAAGATTACTCCCCTATAATCGGCCGGGTCAAAAGGAACTA
>CM042176.1:27411789-27464289 GCA_023376005.1 Doryteuthis pealeii | reverse complement strand
GGCCACTGCTAGTACATATATAAAGGACAGTTTGTGTGTATGTGTATGTCCGGGTGAAACTACGAAAATAAAACAATTAACGACAAAGTAAATATATATACACATTAAATATCATCAGGGCTTGGTTTTTGAGGCAAAATAATGAAGATTCATTTATATTTGGAGATATTTAAAAATTAAAATTTCGTATAGTAAGAGAAGGTAATTGAAATATGATGTTGATTGATTGAATTAATCACCTCATTTATATTGTATTTTTTTTAATTGTAAATTATTGAATTAAAATTTTTACTATATTTTTATATATTTACGTGGGGATTTTATGGCATCCAGTGAGGATCTAACTTGTGATAAGTAATAATGGATCTGCGAGACTAACTTAAAAAAAATGCCCCCTTACCCAGGCGACGCCGGGTAGCCCTTCTAGTAGATGTATATACTGGAAGCGGCTACCCGGCGTTGCCTGGGTAGAGGGGTATAATAAAAAGTTAGTCACGCAGATCCATTGATTGTTTTGGTCTTACATAATTGATTTTTTATTTTGATCACGAACGCAACCAATGACTTTCCTTTTTCTTACTATTCAAATCCTATCTTCCCAGATATAAATGAAATCTTCATTATTTTTTGCACAAAAAGCAAGTTCTGGTGATAGTGAATGTGTATTTACCTTTATTTTGTTATTAATTGTTTTATTTTATTAGTTTCCTCACGGACATACACCCATACATACATACATACATACATACAGCTGCCCTTTATATTTGTACTAGAAGCGGCTACCCGGCGTTGCCTGGGTAGAAGGGTGGGGTTAAAAGTTAGTCTCGCAGATCCATTATTACTGAATTACGAGTTGGATCCTTGCAGGATACCCCATTAAAATCCCCAAGTAAAAAAGGCATCAGAAAAAAAAGTTTATAGATACTCTGAAAAAAAAAGTCAATGTCTCCTATTTAAATTATTAAATAAAAAAAACAAAAAAACATGCTGTTGCTATTTGAATTTTATTTTTTTATTTTTAATTATCGTGGGGGTAAAAAAAGTAGTTTCGAAGATCCATTATTGTTGAATCGTGAGTTGGATCCCCACAGGATGCCCCATGAAAATTCCTACGTAAAATTTTTTTTTTAAAATACCATGCTGTTATCATTCAAGTTTCAATTATAATTATCTTAACTAATATACTCAAATCTTCATTATTTTTGCTCAAAAAGCATGATCTGGTGATAGTGAATATATATATATATATATATATATATATATATATATATTATATAAAGTAAAAGTCGCCGGGGTAGCCTAATGTCGGTATCAGCCAATCAGCGAGGGAGTCTATCCCTTTTCACTAGCGCTAGACCAAGGAGATTGTTTTTTAGCATCTGAGGTGGAGCGCCACATCTATCATCAGCTCTTACTTTACCGCACAAATCCCTGTGCTACTCATAACGCTGAGCTGGCGAGGGCCGGTATCGAACTAGGAACCTTGTGGTTTCTAGCCGAACGCTCTACCGACCGAGCTAACCCGGCCTAGAAAAGTTAATTGCATAGCCTTCCGACTGGTATCAGTGTTATGCGAAATACAAGTAGCCGCGTCCAGTATTTGAACTCGTCTAAATTTCCTACAACGATAACCATTACCACACGAGCGCCGCTACCAATGTTTGTTTATATTTTCACTCTGTTCATCTTATTAATAATCTTATCGCAATAGCAAGAAGATAATCAAATAATTTATCATCTAATGAGGTAGAGTAAAATGACACTTGTAATAACATTATTTGTATCTTATAAAAATGATTTCCTCTGTCCAACCAAATCGTAGGTCTTACAAATCTACTGGCTAAAAATTCTGGCTCATAATGAAATGATGAAAAGAAGGAAGGAAAAAAATGTGTGTGTGTGTATGTGTGTGTGTGTGTGTGTATGTGAGTATGTGTGTGTGTGTATGAGTATGTGTGTGTGAGAGTATGTGTGTGTATGAGTATTTGTGTGTGTGTGAGTGTGAGTGTGTGAGTATGTGAGTATGTGTGTGTGTGTGTGTGTGTGTGTGAGTATGTGTGTGTGTGTGTGTGAGTATATGTGTGTGTGTTGTGAGATGTGTGTGTATGAGTATTTGTGTGTGTGTGAATAATTTAGTGTGTGTGTGAGTATGAGAGTATGTGTGTATGAGTTTGTGTGTGTGTGTGTGTGTGTGTGTGTGTGAAGAGAGAGAGAGAGAGAGAGAGAGAGAGAGAGAGAGAGTTTAGCTCTGTCGGTAGAGCGTTCGGCTAGAAACCACAAGGTTCCTAGTTCGATACCCGCCCTCGCCAACTCAGCGTATGAATAGCACAGGGATCTGTCTGGTAAAGTAAGGAGCTGATGGTAGGTGTGGCGCTCCACCTCAGACGCAAAAAAAAAACAATCTCCTTGGTCTAGCGCTAGTGAATAGGGGATAGACTCCCTTGCTGATTGGCTGATACCGACTTTAGGCCGCCCCGACGATTTACATATTGAACTATCTAGCAATAGCTTTTAAGTAAACATATCAACGTTATAATTATATTATCATACGATGGCATATCCACACGTCCTGCTAGTAAGTATCTATCTATGCATATATAAAGGGCAGTTGTGTTTATGTGTATGTCCGGAGGAAACTTCGAAAATAAAACAATTAATGACAAAGTAAATATATATACACATTAAATATCACCAGGGCTTGGTTTTTTAGCAAAAATAATAGAGATTTGATTTATATTCGTGAATATAATTAAAAAATAAAGTATAAATGATAACAGCATGGATTTTTTTCATTTAATATTTTAGATAGTAGACATTAACATTTCTTTTCAGAGTAGCTGGATCAATGCAAGGTCTTTTTTTTTTTTTACATAGGGATTTAAATGGAGCATCCCATGAGGATTCAACTCATGATTCAGTAATAATGGATATGCGGGATTAACTTAAAAATCCCCTTCTACCCTGGTAATGCCGGGTAGCCGCTGCTAATACATATATAAAGGGCAGTTGTGTGTATATGTATGTCCGGAGGAAACTTCGAAAATAAAACAATTAACGACAAAGTAAATATATATACACATTAAATATCACCAGGGCTTGGTTTTTGAGCAAAAATAATAATAGAGATCTGATTTATATTAGTGAAGATGATTAAAAAATAAAATATAAATGATAACAGCGTTGATTTTTATTTTCATTTAATATTTTAGATAGTAGACATTAAGATTTCTTATTGGAGTAGCTGGGTCAATGCAAGGTCTTGAACTTCTTTCTTCTTCTTGCTAGCCTTGTAATTTTTACCGAGGTAAATTTCTATTTTTTCTTCTGTTTCCCAAGTGTCAGAGGTCGTCTGGTCTCCTTTCTTCCTTGTATTACAACACCTTTCATTAATCTAGTAGAGTGCATTGAACCATTTGACAAAATCTGGATGATTTCTGAAAATAATAAAACGTGACAAATCGATACGACTGGAGTCACATCAACAGACAGAATGGGAAGAAATACGAATATTGAATTGTTGGAACATCGAGAAGAGAATCGAGTGTTGCGACCTGTTGTGGGGTTTTAAGGGGTCAAATAAGAACAAAACGACAGGTAACAAATGTAGGAAAATGTATTCACAAAAGAGTAGGCAATTTCAGTACAGAGAAGTGAGAATTACGTCCGACAATAGTTATGAGCTGACTCGCATTGGCTTACTCTCAAGCCATAATTGTCCCTGTTACTTATAGTAACCGTCGGTGCATTCCATTAGTCTATAGGGTATATCACTATAACACGACCAAAACGAGAATTATTCAATTGTTTCGACCTTCGACCAGAGAAGAATCGAGTATTGCAACGTGCGACGAGAGGAGAACCGAATGTTGCGATATTAGACAAGAAAAGAATCGAGTGTTGTGACATCCGACCAGAGTGGATGCGAGTGTTGCAAACTTCGACCAGAGAAGGGTCGAGTATTGCTACATTCGAGCAGAGTGGATTCGGGTGTTGCGAACTTTCACCAGAGGGGAATCAAGCATTGTGTCTTGCGACGAGAGAGGAATCAAGTGTTGGGAACTATGACCAGAGGAGAATCGAATATTGCAGCATTCAACCAGAGTGGATCAAGTGTTGCGAACTTCGAACAGAGGGGAAAGAATATTGTTACATTCATCTTGGGTGGATTCGAGTGTTGCGAACTTCGAGCAGAGGAGAATCGAATAATACTGTTACATAATTGTTAGTATCCTAACACTTATTTACAGTAGTGTAGAAACCAAAATGGCTGTTATAAGTTTGGAGCCGGCGGCCTTGAAGGATTGAGTGACAAGGCTTGACCTCATCCTGATCATTCCGGTGGATACCGTGAGAATCGGTGGAGAAGACCCTCTTCCGGTTTAGATTAGAAAGAGAGTTTTAGTTCAGTATCGGCCAGACCACGAAAGTAGTAAATTGTGTTAAGCGCACGGCCGACTCAATCTGCGCAGGTAGTCTGGTGGGGATTTTGGAATCAAATATGATCTAAAGCTAATCAAAGTCTTGGGTTATTATCTAAAAACTACCAATGACACAGGGCTTCTGATAAAGAGAAATCCCCAATGGAAGACCAGACACGAAGTCCCCAAGACGAAGTCCAGACGCTAGAAGAAGAACGTAAGATACCAAAGATGAGCAGAAGAATAATAGAAGTAAAGAGAGTATACAACACCTAAATGCACTAATAACATGGGCTCTTCGGGACCTGTGTTAGTTAATGTGAATTAACAGCGTTGATCCCAGGGGGCTATCTCCCAGCAATACCTGCTCCCTTGATTTAAAGGGGTAGGGCTGGCTTTATTGCCCAGTGCCTGAGGCGCCCACTCGAGGGGGGATGCCGACGGGATCAACGCATTTTCGCACCTACCACACATGAGTCTCGGAGTGTGGGTGGGCCCACATAAAAATGTCCTTGTGTCACGCCCTCATACGTGTGATGAGAGGCAAATACCCTTATAACTTGGGCTATTGGGCACCTCATGCGGTACAATGGTTAGCAAGCTAGATTAGTAGACCATTGTTATTGGGTTTGATTCTCTCTGGGCGCCCCATACTTCTGCCCTTGTGCCATTCGGCCAGCGTGGATTCGAGCGTTGCAAACTTCGACCAGATGATAATCGAGTGTTGCGAGCGAGCTTCGACCAGATGAAGAATAGAGACTTACGAAATTCGACCAGAGTTGCGATTTTTTTACCCTAGGAAAATCGAATGTTGCGACATGTTTAACTCTTAACTCTTATTCACCTTTATTTCCCTTATTTTCTTTTGCACTTATTTTTTTTCTTTTATTTGCTCTCTTTTCTTTTCCTTTCTTTTCTTTTTTTTTTCTTTTTTCTTTTTTTTAACTTCGTTTCCTTTTTTTTTTCGTTCTACTTCAGTGCGAACCTCACCAATCTTTTGTTATAAATGGATATAAAAATTTAGTTTCACGCACTCGTATATATATATTCAAATTAAAATTATGTAAATATTTGTGTGCCCATGTATGGAATCTTTGTATACCTTATTTGAATAATTGCAATTCATTTCATATGCGTGCCCAAAGAAATAAAACAGAAAAGATAAATCAAGAGCCGAATATTTTTATGTTCACTGTATTTAGTTTGAAGTCTAAAGCGTAAAATAAACGATAATTTTGTTACGATTTTATGGGCCATCCTTTAGGCTTCAAGCAAGAGCGCTTTTCCAGCGGAAATCCTTGGTAAAGAATCATTTGGTTGTTCCTTGGTGCTCCTCAGTATTGCAAGTCCTTCGTAAAATGATTGCAAATGGCCGTCTCTCAGTATCAGTGATTAAGTAGTCGACCAGCCACGCATTTGAGCTGTTGATTGGCTGAGGTTTAAACCTCGTGTCCTCGCTTAGTCTATAAATTTAAGTGGTGTATTGTAGCACGGCTTATATACCCAAAATAACCCAACAATTTTTCTAAGCTTGAAGGAACAAAGACCGGTCGAGTTAGGAATCGTTCGTTGCTATTGGTACCATATAACTCAGTACAATCTGGTGTATGTTATCTGGAGAGGAGGTGGGTACTGCCCCGTGGAAACTTCCATTGATCCAATTTCTATATTTTGAAGGACTTGAGTGACTGAATTTGAAATTTAATTCATTTTTAGTCATTGCATGAATGAAGTTTTTGTTTTTCTAATTTATTAATAATGGATATTCGGTCTCAATTTTTCTGTAACCGAAACTACGTCACTGCTTACGTCACAATTACCGAAATCGTCAATATATAGAATAAAGAACACTTAATATCAACAAAATAAATCAAATCTAAAAATCTTCCAAAAAAAAAAAAGAAACACAAAATATATGTTAAAAAGAATCATCTAAAAGTTCCATTCACAAAAATATGTCAAAAAAAAAAAAAAATCTTTAGAAAATTAAACATTATCACCATTTCATTTCAAAAACGTAGCCGGCATTAAATGACCAATTGAGGTTGATATGCTGTAAAACAAGAACAAAATTAAAAAAATAAAAAAATCAACAAAATAAATAAATTCAACGTTTGAATCCTTTCCATTGTAATAAATAAACTATATATCATTTGAATAAATAAACTATGAAAATTAATTAAAAATTGTATTACTTTACATGGAAAAAACTATTTGCGAAATTTGTAATCAATTTTTTAAATATTATTTTTACTCTTGCCCTTTTTCAATAACAAGAAGTTAACAAATAGTTTACAAATAAATAAATATTTAATATTTTGTGTAAAATATTCAAAATAATTATCTATTAATAGTGGAGATTCGCTTCCGGTTTTTGTCTGTAACAAAAACTGCGTCACTGCTTACGTCACATTACCCAACACATAATCCAACGTCATAACATAGAATAAATATACTCAAAATGTGAGCATGCAACGTTAGACAATCCTCATTGTTTCAATAAATAGATGCCCGGCGTTATATATTTATATATAGATTGTTTTATTCTAATATAATATTTAAAGTTATCGGAACTATTTCCATTTCAAATTGTCTTTCTTTCTTTCTTTTCTTTTACTCCTTTAATAAATTTGACGATTTTACATACTTATGGTACACACTCTATGACAGAGAGAGAGAGAGAGAGAGAGAGAGAGAGAGAGAGAGAGAGAGAGAGACTATTCAAATAGAGGGAAAATAAATATGGAATTAGTCAGGTGATAAATGACACATGAGAAATTTATTAATATGTCTGCACTTTGATATCAATTCGTTTCTTTTATTCACCAATTTGTTTTCAGCATGTTCTAGGATGCATAACACACACACACACACACACACACACACAACACACACACATATATATATATATATATATATATATATATATATATATATATATAGACGAGACATTATATGAGCAAAAGAGAAAAAAGAAAGAAAGAATGAAAATATTTGAAAAAGAAAGCAAAGGGAGAATAAGTTGGAAGGAAATGAATTGAAAAGAGAGAAAGCTTACGATGTGACACAGTGAAGGGAAAAACTGAAGTGAAGATAGATACATAGATAGAGCGATAGATATGACAGAATGGATAGATAGAGTAGATAGATGATAGACAGACAGATAGATAGATAGATATTAACATACTGAGATAGACAGACAGATAGATAGATAGATTATAAATAGATTGATAGATAGATAGAATATGTACAGACAGAGATAGATAGATAGATATGATATTATATATATATATATATATATATATATATAGAGGAGAGAGAGAGAGAAGAGAGAGATGATATATGGATAAATAGACAGATAGATTGATAGATAGATGATATTAACATACTGAGATAAAACAGAGATATATATATATATATATAATATATATATATATATATTATATATATATAGAGAGAGAGAGAGAGAGAGAGAGAGAGTATGTACAGACTGAAATAGATAGATAGATGAATAGATAAGATAGATAGATAGATTATAGATAGATAGATAGATATGAATATATAATATATATAATATATATATATATATATATATATATATATGAATAGATGGATAAAATAGATAGATAGGTACATGTGAACAGGCCGAGAGAGAGAGAGAGAGAGAGGGGAGAGAGAGAAGAAAGAAAGTGATAGATAGATAGATATGAACATGCGGAGATAGATAGATAGATAGATATGAACAGGTTATATATAGTGAAAAGGGTATAAAACCAAGTTAGATAGCGAGAGTGTGGGTGCGCATGTGTGTGTGAGAGAGAGAGAGGGGAGAGGAAAGAGAGAGAGAGGGAGGAGAGGGAGAGGTAGAGGCAGTAAATAAGACTGAGGAGAAAATAGTATTGAAAAATAATAGAAGCAGGAGAGAGACAGACAGACAAGAACACAACACACAACACAATACACACCATAAGAGAGAGAGAGGGGCGGGAGAAAGAAAGAAGTGATAGATAGATAGGATATGACATGCGCAGATAGATAGATAGATAGAGAGATAGATACGATATGAACGTTATATAGAGAAAAGGGTATAAAACCAAGTTAGATAGAGAGAGTGTGGGTGTGCATGTGCGTGTGCGTGAGAGAGACAGGAAGAGAGAGAGAGAGAGGAGAAGAGGAGAGAGAAGGGGGGGTATTCTTTAACTCTGTTCTGACAACTACCTCGTGCAAATCATGCACTTTTATACCCCCCCTTCCTGTGTACTCGCTTCGCGGCACATATACTAAAAGAGATAATGCGAGATCACGCGATATGGTGCCCCGAATGAGAATTTAGTACGGTACGAAGAAGTGATACTCAGATTCAGGAGTGTTGCATATTTTCAGGCGTGCCACTGTGGTGTAATGGTTAGACAACACGCCTCGTAGATCCATTACTTCGGAAAGCGAGTTCGATTCTCGCTGGATGCCCATACTTGCGACCCTGTGTCACATCCAAACCGTGGCGAATGGTTGGGTGAATAACTAAGATATTCACAGGAGAACAATGATTAGTAAGTAGTCTTGAAGATTCATTATTACTGAATAGCGAGTTCGATTCTCACTGGATGCCCCATACTTGCGACCTTGTATCACACCCCAACCGTGGCGAATGTATTGGATAAAATGGGCTACACATTGTGGTAGCATGTTCACAAGCTAGTCTCGTAGTTCCGTTACTACTGAATAAGCGACGTTCGATCTTGCGACCATTGTGCCACATCCTACCCATGGAATGTTATAAGGTGATATACCTATAGACTAATGGAATGCGCCGACGGTCACTATAAGTAACATGGACAATTATGGCTTGAAGAGTAAGCCAAATGCGAGTCAGCTCATAACTCTATTGTCGGACGTAATTCCCACTTCTCTGTCATGTATATGTCTACTCTTTTGTTAATACATTTTCCTACAATTTGTTACCCGTCGTTTTTTCTTATTTGACCCCTTAAAAACCCCACAACAGTTAAATACCGAGGGGTCTCATTGGAATCCAATGATTAGCAAGCTAATCTCGCCAGATTCATTACTACTAAATAGCGGAGTTCTATCCTTGCTGGATGCCCCGTACTCTTGATTTTGTGTCATATCCTACCTGTGGCGAACGGTTGGGTAAATGCTTTCACCTTCCTTCCCATTGGACAACATCAGTCTCCTTGAGAACAAGACCTGTAGCCTAAACTATTGGCGATCTTCTATACAATCTGACCCCTGGTGAGCCGAATCTGAGTGCTCATCTATATTCTTCGGAAACAAACTGTTGCCATTACAATACAATCCTGTTATAATGGAGTTTCGGTATGTGTGTTACATAATCTATGCGGTTGCATAAGATTATTGTCAATCTCTGTATTTCTAAGGGATGGCCCTTTTCATATCACGGGCGGGACTTTCCATGGAAAATTACAGAAAGCCCGCGAAAATACGTGAAGTCACGTGGACCTGGTTGGGTCCCCAGTTTTCAGTTAGACGTCGGGCAGAGAAGATGTCATCCTTAACTGGAACTCACTGCATACGCGCGTATGTTAGTCAGATGTTTAGTTACATGAATTAGTTACATTAACAAATAAAGATTATGAAAATAACACGGTTTGTGGTTGGTGAATGTCTTGGTAACAAGACTGATTAGAAGAAGAAATGAGTTAAGTGCGACCGACCACAAGACGAAGTCCAGACGCTAGAAGAACTTAAGATATCAAAGACGCCAGATGAAGAATAGAAGTAAGGAAAGAGGTATGCAACATGTGTGTAGCCTGTAACTGAAACTACGTCGCTGCTTACATCACAATCCCCCAGGAATTGCGTAAGTTTATCAATGAGTATTATAGTATTTAGTCAAAATCATATTGAAGTCAGTTAGTCTACTGTTGGTTTTAATAACAGCAGCTAAGTACAACTCAAGCAGTGTCCAAAACAGCTGGTATAAATAGGAATCAAGAATGATCCATTCATGATCTGGGTGATTTGGGTGATTCCATTCCTTGAGTTCTGAATGGCTGCTTGACTGCTTCATTTGAATGACATTGTGGAGTCTTATATTACTTTGTCATTTTGCAGTGGACTTTGTAGCATTCGGGTTTGTATTTGAGTTACAATCGTTTGTTTGCCTTGTCTTCCCAGTTCGACGGTAATTGGACTTTAATTATTCTTCATCTCCTCTCCCCCCCCCCCATTGCGCGGGCGTAGCGGCCTTTGAGGGGAATTAGTTCCTTTTGACCCGGCCGATTATAGGGGAGTAATCTTGATAAAGCAGGGGTTTTTTGAGGCATTGGCTTAGGGGTTGGAGTGACAATGGGTGAGGCATGGTCCCTAGTTGATGTTACCATTCTTTTGGTTTGTAGAACATCCTCAAATATTGATTTAGGGGGCTCAGGCAAAGCGCTAGGAATAGGGACAGGGCCACTGGGGCTTGGAGCTTTCTGAGGAATCATTATACATAGAATAAAATATTATTCATTAACGAGGTCTCTGTGAAAATCCGAGTTACATTTGCCTCAAAATTGCCCATATTAATTTTTTATTTACTAAGCATGGCTTAGATATGGCACAAGGCCAGAAGTATGGGGCGCCAGAGAGAATCAAACCCAATAACAATGGTCTACTAATCTAGCTTGCTAACCATTGTACCGCATGAGGTGCCAATAGCCCATGTATAAGGTTATTTGCCTCTCATCCCACTTATGAGGGCGTGACACAAGGACATTTTTATGTGGGCCCACCACACCCGAGACTCATGTGTGGTAGGTGCAAAAAATGCGTTGATCCGTCGGCATCCCCCCTCGAGTGGGCGCCTCGGGCACTGGGCAATAAACCCAGCCCTTCCCTTTAAATCAAGGGGAAAGCCCCCTGTGATCAACGCTGTTAATTTACATTAACTAACACAGGCCCCGAAGAGCCATGTTATTAGTGCATTTAGGTGTTGTTACTCTCTTTACTTCTATTATTCTTCTGCTCATCTTTGGTATCTTACGTTCTTCTTCTGCGTCTGGACTTGTCTTGGGGACTTCGTGTCTGGTCTTCCATTGGGGATTTCTCTTTATCAGAAGCCCTGGTCAGTTTTTAGATAATAACCCAAGACTTCGATTGCTTTAGATCATATTCTATTCCAACCCACCAGACTACCTGCGCAGATTGAGTACGGCGTGCGCTTAACACATTACTACCTTTGTGGTCTGGCCGATACTGACGAAAATTCTCTTTCTAATCTAAACCGGAAGAGGTCTTCTCCACCGATTCTCACGGTATCACCGGAGGATCAGGATGAGGTCAAGCCGTGTCACTCAATCTTTCAAGGCCCCGGCTCCAAATTATAACAGCCATTTGGTTTCTACACTACTGTACATAAGTATTAGGTGACTAACAATTATGTAACATAGGTATTTGCCTCTCATCCCACGTATGATGTCGTGATACAAAGGACATTTTTATGTGGACCCACCCACGAGCCGAAGCTCATGAGTGGTAGGCACAACAATGCGTTGATCCTGTCGGCATTCCCGTCAAGAGGGCGCCTCAGGCACTGGGCAACCCAGCCCTGTCCTTTAAATCGAGGGGGCAGGTGTTGCCTTAGGGGATAGCCCCCTGGATCAACGCTGTTAATTTACATTAACAAACACAGGCCCCGAAAGGCCGTGTTATTAAAATCCTGAATAAGTTTTGTATACCACTTAACATAAGGTTTACATAATATATGGTGGGGTTAATTTGCATAGTGGTTTAAGAAAACCGGGTTTAATAAATAATTTCTTGTGTTATTGATCTCTAATTTTATTGTTTATTTTCCAACGTATTATCAATCCTACGAATGATCTTATATAGAAACCAATTAAAATATAATTAAAATAAGTATAATCTTTTATATGTACTCTTATTTAATTTCGTTAGTCTTTTCATTTAATATATTTCTCTAATAAGAATTGTTCTCTGGGGGACAGTTAAGTCCGATGCTTTTACTCTCCCAACTGACCAGTGTTCAGTCTGAAACAATCTCTCCCAGCGATGTTGCACTCTTCTCACCAACACTATCAAAATATCTTGTTTTTTTCCTCTCTTCCACTCGTCGCGACAGCCAAATGCTACTGCAAGCTTTTCTCCAGGTTTGTGAGGGATGGTCATTAAATACACAATTACAGTGTTCATCCGGGCTCCTTACTCTGACTTGCCGTGCAGCCACGTACGACATTAACTCTTAACATCCTGTTGAGAATTTTCCAAGTCCACAGCCCCATTACTATAAGGATATTACATAAAATGGCTAAAAATGGGCTTTTCATTTAAAGTTACCTGTTATTTCCCATAAATCAAAGGCTGCTAAATATGTTATATTACATTTAACAAAGGCTATCGTTTGGGGTGGATTAATAAAAACAATGTGACTTCCAGCCGGGCGGAATGAGGTGGTATAGGACGTTAAGAGTTAATCAGCACGCGTCAATCCTTCACATCCGGGCCACTCTGGACAGTTTAGTAATTCACATGCGTCAGGCCACGACTCACGATCAGGAGGATGTGAGTTCAATCTCTCACTCGCCTCTGATCTCATTCTGCATGACAAACAGAGTCGTGCACGCTTCGAACCACTACGTTCTGGTTTCTCTCGCCACAATTTCATTACATAAAACTTAAATTACTTACGCCCATACTTACGTAATATTGTTGCTAGTAATACAAAAAAAATTATTACAGCCTCATTTGATGGAGATTGAGGTTAAACACGGGCCTGCCTACATATCGGCACTACATCTATTATAATAGATATTCGATCTTTATTTGTCTGTTCCGAACCTACGCCATTGCAACGTCATAATATGTTTATTTAATTATGTTGCTTCTCAATTAAATAGTTATTATATAAATCTTACCGCCCTCTCTCTCTCTCTCTCTCTCTCTATATATATATATATATATATATATATATATATAATATATATATATATATATAATATATACTAGCAATATATGCACCCTCCGGGTGCAAGTATTTAAGTTTTGATATAAAAATATCATATTATTAAAAAGGCTAATGAAACTGACTAAGAATGCAGATAAAAAGATCTGCAACAGAGGGGGTATAATCGAAAAATAGAACAACTTTGAAACTAACTATTCCATCATTTTCCATTACCCCCTCTTTCATTGGTAAATTTTCCTAATTTAACTATTTAGTTAAAATAGGAAGTAAAGGATAATATTACAGTTATTTCTTCTTGTAAATAAATTTCTTTTAAGATTTATCCACGAGATTTTTGTTTATATTTCTTTAAGATAAAACCAAACAGTTAGAAATCAATAATACCAAGCACATATTTATTAAATCAAATTTTAACATCAATATGCAAATTAGCCTTCTCGTTCAAACTGTAAACCGCTATTTTGTTGTATATATAAATACAATTGCATGTTATTAGTACGTAGATATGGTCAACATTATTAATAATGTAAACAATTTTTATTAATAATTGAAGTTTAAAGAATGAAATCATGGAGAATTTTGACGTAAATAATTAAGGGAATTGTGACTTGAGTAGTAATATAGTTTCGGTTACAGACAGAAAAACACACAATCTCCATTATAATAAGATATATATATATATATTATTATATAAATATAGGTTGGATTTTGAGCAGGCACCGCTTAGCGTTTTTTAGGCCATGACGCATTTATACATAATACCCCATGTTTTTGCTAGTTTTATAAACTACAATCAATGAGTTTATTTTATGGGGTCGAGGTTAAACACGGGGTCTGTCCTACATATAAATCTCTTGGCCTCCTGCCCTAAAAAATGCTAAGCGGTGCCAGCTCAAAATCCAATCCGCGCTACTATTGAACACCCTAGCTGTTTGAAGGCGTTTTCCCCGAAAAGTTAATGCGATATGAAAGCGATATTAGGGTTTTAAACCCTCCCCGAGTCTTTTCCCGACAAGAAAATGTAATATTTTAAACCACCTCCTCTTAAAATAGCGGTTTGAAGGCGTCACAACAACAATCAAGACATTAAAAAATAAAAAATAAAAAATCAGAATATTTAGATATTATTTTTAATTTCATTTAAAGAAATGTCAAGTAATTTTTATTTTTTTTAATATCTTTTTTTTTTGTTGCGGTATTTCTTTTATATTAATTAAAAAAACAGTCACGTATTTTGAAATAAATACGACGCGAGAAGTAGCGCAGGTTGGATTTTGAGCAGGCACCGCTTAGCGTTTTTTAGGCCAGGACGCATTTATACAATAATCCCATGTTTTTGCTAGTTATATAAACTACAATCAATGAGTTTATTTTATGGGTCGAGGTTAAACACGGGTCTGTCCTACATATCGGCAAGACATTTTGATAATGTGCATAATATGGGTAAGTCTTGATTTGTCAAACAGCAGTGGGTCATATTAATTGTAACAACATTCAGTTATGGTCCAACGTTAAGGCCAATGATTTTCAGTGAAGAGATCTGATCTTCTAACTCAAGTGGTTAAAGGTGGATTTCATTTTCGCCGTGTAAAGAATTATTCTTAAGATTTAGGAATTATTAATTATGGAAACAACAGAGTTTTTTACCTTCTTCAGCAAACATGCCACACCAGATAAATACGCGTACTAATTGAAAATAGTAGATGTTCAACCACACACACACACACACAACACACATATATATATATATATATATATATATATATATATAAAGGAAAAGTTGACTTGCCGGTGAATTTGGTCACGATGGTTAGTAAGTGTGGAATTCAGAGGGGTAAGTCGCGATATAACAAATACAAAGTGCTCAATACTAAGTAAGCAATTTATTATAAAATGGGTAAAGAGATAACCCACTCGAGTTTCACCATAAGGATCTTCAGGGTTAAATCACTGTATGTAGTCGTAGTCGATTTCACGTGTGTGGTCATTGTATTAAAATGTTCGTTGCGAAAGAACGCTGACTTTCGATTCAAAAAATCTCACACGGGTGTTGGGTTTAACCCTGAAGATCCTTATGATAAAACTCGAGTAGGTTATCTCTGGTACCCATTTTATAATATAATATATATATATAATTCGCTTTTCTCTCTTAAAGAATCCGGTAAAAACAATCACATCAAAAACGGTCACAATTGTCTTCCTATCAAATGCTCTGAAGAAGTTTTTTTTAAAATCGAAATATTGCAATATCGGCAATGTAAGGTTTAAGAAATAAATTCAGTTAAAAACACATCTGTGTTCTTTCATATCATTTTATCTATCTGTCTATTTATCTATCAATATATATATAATATAATATATATTATAATATAATATTAGTAAGGAAAAGTGATGATTCATGGTTTCAATCAAAATGATTTCATCAATCAAATAACATTTTATGAGAATGGATTTTGTATGATAATTTTGATTGAAACCATGGCAGACTCTTAACTTTTCCTCTACTAATATTATTATTATTACTGGTCTAAGTTTTTAATATATTGAGCACTTCTGGGTTATTCACTGATGCCACTGCAACGGAAAAGTTAAAGCGGCAATTGGATACAATCCAAAGAGAAATATTGACTATACGACGAATAATAGAAGGGGTTCGAGCAAAAAATCTAGAGGCAACGCTACTATTCGTAGATTTTTCTAAGGCATTTGATTCCATACACAGAGCAAAATGGAACAAATACTAACTAGTATATGATCTCCCCAAAGAAATTGTTGCCGCCATAATGATGCTCTACAAAGACACTAAAGCAATGGTACGCTCACCTGATGGTGACACAGACTTTGACATCACCGCTGGGTCCTGCAGGAGATACACTAGCACATATATATTTATCATATGCCTAGACTACGTTCTCCGAACTTCACTAGAACATAAAAGAAAAAGGATTCACACTAAGAAAGGCAAGAAGCAGGCGATACACGCACAAACTGTCACAGATGTAGACTATGCTGATGACCTCGCACTTCTTGCAGATACACGGCACAGGCTGAAGCACTTCTACACAGCCTGGAGGAGCAGCAAAGAAAGAGTTCATGAGTTCAAAAGCAAGAGACATCTCCACACTTGACGGCAAGTCTCTTAAGTTAGTAGAACAATTCACATACCTAGGTAGTAATATCTCATCCACGAAAGCGATGTTACACTCGAATAGGAAAGCATGTTTGGCCACCAACAAATTATCAGTCATATGGAAATCCGATCTCCCCCCGAACAGGCTAAAGAGACGTTTCTTCCAGGCTGTGTTGTGTCGGTAGTGCTGTATGGCTGTACCACCTGGACCTAACAAAGCGCCTTGAAAATAAGCTAGATGGGAGCTGCACCAGAATGCTGCGAGCGTCCTGAATAAGTCGTGGAAGCAGCACCCGACAAGGGAGCAACTGTATGGCCACCTACCCCCATCTCAAAAACCATACGAGTAAGACAGGCTAGGCATGCAGGACACTGCTGGAGAAGCAAGGACGAGCTCGTAAGCGACGTACTACTGTGGAAGCCAGCACATGGGCAATGCTAATGTTGGCTGCCCAGCCAGGACCTACATTGACCAACTATGTATGGATACTGGCTGCAGCGCAGAGGAGCTACCAGAGTCGGCGAATGATAGGGAAGTTTGGCGAGAGATCGTCATGGATATCCGTGCAAACTGCGCGACATAGATATATATATATATATTATATATATATATATATATATATATATATATATATTGGCCTGGTGAGTCATCTGAGAAAAATAAACAGGAAATGATCTTACTCGAACACGAGCTGACAGCGAACAACAACACACACACACACTTAATTACTTCAGTAGTTGGGTATATATATATATATATATATATATTATATATATATATATATATATATATGCTTAAAAATCCGTCATTTCTTTGCCAATTCTATTGTTTTTTTTCTCAATGATAATGAACTTCGAGCTCTCAATTGGACCTGAACAACTCTAAAATTCCGCTCTTGGAAGAAAGTTTCAACTTAAATAATGCTAATACCAACCTGGTAACCCACCTACAGATAATATATATATATATATATATATATATATATATATATATATATATATTATATATCCACAGACCCCGTGTTTCGACGATTCACGTCTCATCAGTGCGGCTAGACTTTGTAACTACTTCTAGCCGGGAGCGAAACCCGACTGACTTTTCCTCAGTCCGATTTCTTAACCCCTCAGCCGTCTTCAGCTGCCAGTAAGATGCGGCGTTTTAACTGATAAATACATATATTAGTATATATATTTTTACGATCACTAGACCGCTCAAATACGTAAATAAACATTTTATTTATTTATTTAGCTTTTTTACGTAAGAGAGCGAGAGGGAGAGAGAGACAGACAGATAGAGACAGTCAGTTTAGACACAGAGGGGGAGAGAAACAGACTGATAAAGAGAGAGAAAAGAGGGGGAGAGAGAGAGAGAGTGGTGTGTGTGTGTGTAAGTAATGAGCGCGCACGGAGAGAGCGAGAGCGGGGAGAGAGACAGAAGACAGGGACAGGGAATACAGCGACACAGACACAGAAGAGAAGGAGTTAGAGAGTGTGTGTGTATGTTGAAAGAGAGAGAGGAGAGAGAGAGACACACACAACACACAACACACACACACAGAAAGGGAGACAGAGACAGGGACAGAGGATACAGAGACACAGAAGAAGAGACAGACAAGAGACACAGAGAGAGGACACACACAACAGAGAAAGAGAAGACAGAAACAAGAGAGACAGAGAGAGTGTATGTGTGTGTGTGTGTAGTGTGTGTGTGTGTGTGAGAGAGAGAGAAGAGAGAGAGAGATAGAGAGAGAGAGAGCAAACATTTACCTGAGAAATCAAAACCCTATATTGCTACTAATCGTTCTACTTGTCATGATCACCAGGTAATAGAATCCTACATCAGTTCAGATTCTTCCGCCTAAAAAGGTTGCAGTGCACAGACGGCACGAAACTGCGAAAAGGCTGAAATTCATACTTGTTGCTCACCCTCACACCCCACCCCCGTACACACCCATTTTGGCACCAGCAGACTTATGGTTTTTCTCGAAATTAATAGAGGTGTTGAAAGATCAAATTCATCATCCGATGCCAAAGTTGATGCGGCTGAACAATAAATTTTCTTCAAGGACGGATGGTAAAGGGATAGAATATTTAAGAAAAAAATGTAGCTATAAAAGGAGACTAATGTTGAAAAATACACTAGTAATATATATATATATATTATATATATATATATATATATATTAATATATGAGGAGTAAGTAAAACCAATGTGTTTATTTTGATATGGCTATTTTTAGTCCGACAATTTTTGGAGACTACATGTGCTTAATTGATCACATACGTAATGTTGAATATTAATTAGTTAAATCGATTATGAATTTAGGCGGGCATATATGTTCAAATGTAAGGGCTAAATTTTCTCGGATTTGTTTAGCCCTTAGAGAGAGCGTTGACTTACTTGTCTGTTACTCTCTATCTTCTTCCAGTCGGGCCATCTGTGATCGGTCCGGGGCCGTTGTCCTCTCTACTTCTTTCTATCTTCTTTTGGCCGCCCTGTCGGCTGGGCTTTTAGAATGCACCGACTGCACCTATGCAGAGGGGTAGACTCCCCCAATGGGGCCACCTGTTGGCCCGGGGTGGCGACCCGTGATGCTTAAGTGATATAACCCAGGTGGACGAGCAGTTCATGGACATGCAATACTCCACTTTGAGGCCCTATCTTGGGCTAGACGGGCGGTTGGAGAACCCCCTCGATCAAATCGGCTGGTCACGTCAAGCCCTAGCAACCTATATGATTTTCCAAACCCTATTGCCCTTATGGCAAGCCTCACCCTTTTTATCATATGGGTGCTAGAAAGCGGTGGCTGAAGGGTCTACATGTCCTGGGATGACGTTAAGCTCTATCTGATGGTAGGTTCCAGTTTTGAAGGTTTGGGGAATGTGGAGCACCCCTTCATCACCATTGCTCCCTGGTCCACTCTGGACCCGGAAGTGGTAGTACCTGTTTAGGGTCCAATCCTATGGGTTAAATAAAAATGTATTTATAAAAAAAATTGTATTATCCATTAAGAATTTATTATTAAAAAACTTTATCGGCATATTAATGACCACCGGGGTTTGATATGTCGTTAAAACAAAACAAACCAAACAAACAATATTCTTTTTGGCCGGTCGCTGTGACTGGTCTTCTGACTTATTGCTGCTTCATTTCTAACTTTAGCATTATGGCACTCAGATGACTCACCAGGCCAGCCTTGTAAAGCGAATAGATACCTATATTCTGCTTGATGCCCTTCGCTCTCTTTAGAAGCAATAATCTTTGTGAATGTTGCAATCTCTATTCTGAGTGAATTTTTAGTTCATTATGACAGCTCTATGATATAAAACGGTTTCAAATATACAGCTGACATTTTTCTCCCTTGGCATCCAAACGCGAGAAGAAAAAAAAATCAGGCAAAAGGATTACTATTACAATCCAATTGTTAGGAACTTCTTTTACCATACAGTAAGTACTTGAACATCGTTTTAATTCGTTCCACTCGTAACTCAATTCCTCGTATGTCAAATCAATTTTCCTCATTGAAATAAAATGAAATGCCAATTAATCCGTCACAGTCCTCCAGTGGCAACCTTGATATACGATTTTAAAACGTTCCACTCGTAACTCAATTCCCTCGTAGTCAAATCAATTTTCCTTATTGAAATAAACTGAAATGCCATCAATCCGTTCCAGTCCTCCCAGAGGTACCCTTGATAAACAAAGTTAATTGGTTCCGCTCGTAACTCAATTACCGTCGTCTGGTCAAATCAATTTTCCACAATGAAAGAACTAAAATGCCATTAATCCGTTCCAGTCCTCCCAGAGGTACTTGATATACGAGTTTTAACCGGTTCCACTCGTAACTCAATTCGCTCGTATGTCAAATCAATTTTCCATTGAAATAAACTGAAATGCCATTAATCCGTTTCCGTCCCCAGTGTGTCCTTGATATACGAGTTTAATTCGTTCCGCCTCGTAACTCAATTCCCTCGTATGTCAAATTAATTTTCCTCATTGAAATATAACTGAAATGCCATTAATCCGTCCCAGTCCTCCCAGTGGCACCTTGATATCACGAGTTTAAAACGTTCCACTCGGTAACTCAATTTCCTCGTATGTCAAATCAATTTTCTCATTGAAATACTGAAATGCCATTAATTGTTCCAGTCCACCCGTGGCCACCTTAATAATACGGACAATTGAGTTACGAGTGGAAACGGTTTAATACTCGTATATCAAGGGTGCCCTGTGGAGGACTGGAGCGGATTAAGTGGCATTCAGTTTTTTTCAATGAGAAATTAAGTTTTGACATACGAGGGAATTGAGTGCTACGGAGGCGGACGAATAAAACTCGTATATTCAGAGGCACCACTGGGAGGGACTGGAAACGGATTAATGGCAATTTCAGTTTATTTCATGGGAAAAAATTGATTTTTGACATACGAGCGAAATTTTGATTAACGAGTGGACCGGTTAAACTCGTATATCAACGGTACCTCTGGGAGGACTGGAGGATTTATATGGCATTTAGTTTCTTTCTTGTTTGGAAAATTGGATCATTGACAGACGAGGTAATTGAGTTACGAGCGGACCAATTAAACTTGTTTATAAGGTAACCTCTGGTGAAGGACTGGAACCGGATTGACTGGCATTTCAGTTTTAATTTCAATAGGAAAATGGATTTGACATACGAGGGAATTGAGTTAGGAGTGGAAACGTTTAAAAATCGTATATCAAAGGTGCCACTGGGAGGACTGTGACGGATTAATGGCATTTCAAGTTAATGAAGGAAAATTGATTTGACATACGAGGGAATTGAGTTCGAAGTGGAAACGAAATTAAACACCGTAATGTCAAAGGTACTACTGTATGTAAAATGAAGTTCTAAACAATTGGATGTAATAGTAATCCTTTTGCTGATTTTTTTTTCTTCTCGCGTTGGATGCCAAGGAGA
The DNA here is from genome assembly GCA_023376005.1 of Doryteuthis pealeii. Classification (NCBI taxonomy): domain Eukaryota; kingdom Metazoa; phylum Mollusca; class Cephalopoda; order Myopsida; family Loliginidae; genus Doryteuthis; species Doryteuthis pealeii. The sequence continues at coordinate 27,442,854 of CM042176.1, read as the reverse complement.
AAATTGTCCAGCTGTATTTGAAAACCGGTTTTTTATTCATAGAGCTGTCATTAATGAACTATAAAAATTCACTCAGAATAGGAGATTGCAACATTCACAAAGATTATTGGCTTCTAAGAGAGGAAGGGCATCAAGCAGAATATAGGTATCTATTAAGCTTACAAGGCTGGCCTGGTGAGTCATTCTGAAGTGCCAAATGCTAAGTTAGAAATGAAGCAGCAATAAGTCAGAAAAGACCCAGTCACGGCGACCGGCCAAGATATTTGTTTGTTTGGTTTGTTTTGTTTTACGAACATATCAACCCCGGTGGGTCATTTAATGCGATAAAGTTTTTAAATAAATAAATTCTTATGGAATATAAATTTTTTTTATAAATACATTTCCTATTTAACCCATAGATGGGACCTAACAGGTACTCCACTCCGGGTCAGAGTGGACCAGGAGCAATGGGTGATGAGGGGTGCTCCACATTCCCCAAACTCCAAAACTGGAACCTCACCAAATCAGATATGAGCTTAACGTCATTCCCAGGACAATGTAGACCCTCAGCCACCGCTTTCTCTAGCACCCATATGATAAAAAGGGGTTGAGGGCTTGGGCCATAAGGGTCAATAGGGTTGGAAAACATATAGGTGCTAGGGCTTGAACGTGACACCGATTGATCGGAGGGGGTCTTCTCCAACCGCCCCTAGCTCCAAGATAGGGCGCATATAGTGGAGTATTGCATGTCTATGAAGCTGCTCGTCCACCTGGGTTTTATATCCTTATTGCATTCACGGCAGTCCGCCACCGCCTGTCACACCAGGTGGGCCGGAGTGAGGAGGGACTCTTAACTTCCTGCTACTTTGGACATAGGCTCAACGTACAAGTCATGGGTAAGAAAATATTCACCCTACCACCAAGAAGCCACTCGGGTAGACGACAGGGCGCCAAAAAGAAGATGAAAGAAGTAGAGAAGGAAACGGCCCGAGACGATCACAGCAATTGAAGACGACAAGTGTGGGGAAGTTTATGATCAACAAGAAGAGAAGAATGATATAAACTGAACAATGATATAATAGTCAACGCTCATCTTCATAAGGTCTAAAACAAATCGGAGGAAAATGAGTTTTCGACCTTTAACTATAACTCAATTAATATGCCCGTATCATAAATTCATTAATCATTAACTAATTAATATTCAAACTAATTACGTATGTGATCAATTAAAGCAAATTCCACTATACTCAATAAATATTGTGATCGGCTTAAAAAAGACCATATCTCATATAAATAATAACACATTGTTTGTATTTACTTTACATCTTTAGTATACTTATTAACGTAATCTTTATATTAGTATAGGTATGTTTAATTTTTACTATATGATTAATATTATTAATATGGTATGTGTTATCCCTACCGAATGATTTTCTGGAGCTATCTGAGGTGGTTCATTTTCTTCTAATCCATGGTCTCCCTTTTTATAGCATACATTTTTTCTAAATATTCTATCCCTTTTACCATTCGGTCTTGAAGAAAAAATTTATTGGTTTCAAGCCGCAATCAACTTTGGGCATCGGGGATGATGAATTTTGGATCTTTCAAACACCTTTATTAATTTCGAGAAAAAAACCAGAAAGCTGCTGGGTGCCAAAATTGGGTGGTGTACGGCGGGGGTGGGGTGGGTGAGGGGTGAGCAACAAGTATAATTTCCAGCCTTTTCGCAGTTCGTGTCCGTCTGTGCACTGGCAACCTTTTAGGCGGAAGATCTGCACTGAGTTGTAGGATTCCTATTACCTGGTGATCATGACACGTAGACGATTGGTAGCAATATAGGGTTTTGATTTCTCAGGTAAATGTTTGCTTCTCTCTCTCTATCTCTCTCTCTCTCTCTCTTCTCACACACACAACACACACACACACCACAACACTACATCTCTCTTGTCTCTCTCTGTTTCTGTCTCTCTTTCTCTGTGTGGGTGTCTCTTCACTGTGTCTCTGTCTGTCTCTCTCTCTCTGTGGTCTCTGTATCTCTCTGTCCCTGTCTCTGTTCTCCCTTTTCTGTGTGTGTGTTGTGTGTGTGTGTGTGTGTCTCTCTCTCTCTCTCTCTCTTTCAACATACAACACACACTCTCTCTCTCTTTCTCTCTGTGTCTGTGTCGCTGTATCTCTCTGTCCCCTGTCTCTGTCTCTCTCCCCGCTCTCGCTCCTCTCGTGCGCTTCACTTACTTACACACACACAACACTCTTCTCTCTCTCCCTCTTTCTCTCTCTCCTTTATCGTCTGTTTCTCTCCCCTCTGTGTCTACTGACTGTCTCTATCTGTCTGTCCTCTCTCTCCCTCTCGCTCTCTTTACGTAAAAATAATAATATAAAATGTGTTATTTACGTATTTTGAGGCGGTCTAGTGATCGTAAAATATATATACAATATATGTATTTTTATCAGTTAAAAACGCCGATCTTACTGGCAGCTGAAGACGGCTGAGGGTTAAGAAAATCGGACTGAGGTTAGTCAGTGGGTTTCGCTCCCGGCTAGAAGTAGTTACAAAGTCTAGGCCGCACTGAAATGAGACGTGAATCGTCGAAACAACGGGGTCTGTGGATATATATATATATATATATAATAATATAATATATATATATATATATATATTATTATCTGTAGGTGGGTTACCAGGTTGGTATTAGCATGATTTTAAGTTGAAACTTTTCTTCCAAGGCGGAATTTTTAGAGTTGTTCAGGTCCAATTGAGGCTCGATGTTCATTATCATTGAGAAAAAAACACAATAGAATTGGGCAAAGAATGACGGATTTTTAAGCCATATAATATTAATATATTATAATATTATAATTATATATTAATATATACCCACTACTGAAGTAATTAAGTGTGTGTGTGTGTGTTGTTGTTCGCTGTTCAGCTCGTGGTTCGAGTAAGATCAATTTCCTGTTTATTTTTCTCAGATGACTCCAGGCCATATATATATATATATATATATATATATAATATATTATATATATATATATATCAATGTCGCGCAGTTTCACGGATATCCATGGACGATCTCTCGCCAACCTTCCCTATCATTCGCCGACTCTGGTAGTCCTCTGCGGCTGGCAGCCAGTATCAACATAGTTGGTCAATGTAGGTCCCTGGCTGGGCCAGCCCAACATTCGCATGCCCATGTGATGGCTTCCATAAAAAAAAGAAAAAACAGAAAAAACAGTAGTACGTCGCTTACGAGCTCGTCCTTGCTTCTCCAGCAGTTGGTCCTGCCATGCTAGCTGGTCTTACTCGGTATTGGTTTGGTGAGATGGGGGTTTGTAGGTGGCCTCAGCTTCTCCCTTGTCGGGTGCTGCTTCCACGACTTATTCAGGACCGCTCGCAGCATTCTGGTGAGCTCCCATCAGCTTATTTTTCCAAGGCGCTTTGTTAGGTCCAGGTGAGTAAGCTACAGCACTACCGACACAACCACAGCCTGGAAGAAAACGTCTCTTTCGCTTGTCGGGGAGAATCGATTTCCATATGACTGATAATTGTTGTGGCCAACCATGCCTTTCTATTCGAGTGTTTACATCGCTTTCTGTGGATGAGATATTACTACCTAGGTATGTGAATTGTTCTAACTAACTTAAGAGACTTGCCCGTCCAAGTGTGGAGATGTCTCCTTGCTTTTTTGAAGCTCAATGAACTCTTTTCTTTGCTGCCTCCTCAGGCTGTGTAGAAGTGCTTCAGCCTGTGGCCGGTGTATCTGCAAGAAGTGCGAGGTCATCAGCATAAGTCTAACAATCTGTGACAGTTTGTGCGTGGTAATCGCCTGCTTTTCCTTGCCTTTCTTAAGTGTGAAAATCCTTTTCTTTTAATGTTATCTGTGAAGTTCGGAGAACGTAGTTCAGGCATCTGATACAATATATATGGTGCTAGTGTATCTCCCTGCAGGCCCCAGCGGTGATGTCAAAGTCTGTGTCACCATCAGGTGCAGCGACCATTGCTTTAGTGTCTTTGTTAGAGCATCATTATGGCGGCAAACAATTTTCTTTGGGGAGATCAATTACTAGTAGGTAATTGTTTCCCATTTTGCCTCTGTGTATGGAATCAAATGCCTTAGAAAAATCCTACGAAATAGTACGTTGCCTCTAAGATTTTTTGCTCGAACCCCTTCTATTATTCGTCGTAAATAGTCAATATTCTCTTTGGGAATTTGTTATCCAATTGCCGCTTTTAACTTTCCGTTGCAGTGGCATCAGTGAATAACCCAGAAGTGCTCAATATAATTAACTTAGACCAGTAATATATATATTAAGTAGAAGAAAAGTTAAGAGTCCCTGCCATGGTTCAATCAAAAATTAATTCATACAAAATCCATTGCTTATAAATGTTAATTTGATTGTGAAATCATTTGATTGAAACCAAGATCATCACTTTTTCCTTTACTAATATTAATTATTATAATAATATATATATATATATAATATTGATAGATATAGACAGATAGATAAAAATGATATGAAAGAACACAGATGTTGTTTTAACTGAATTTATTTCTTAACCTTACATTGCCTGATATTGCAAATATTTCGATTTTTAAAAAAACTTCTTCAGAGCATATTGATAGGAAAGACAATTTGTGACGCGTTTTCTGATTGGATTGTTTTTTTACCGGATTCTTTAAGAGGAAAAGCGAAATATTATATATATTATTTTATTAAATGGGTACCAGAGATAACCTAACTCGAGTTTTATTCAATAAGGATCTCAAAGGGTTAAACCCAACACCCCGGTGTGAGATTTTTGAATCGAAAGTCAGCGTTCTTTCGCAACGAAATTTAAATACAATGAACCAACACGTGAATCGACTCGACTACATTACAGTGGATTTAACCCTGAAGATCCTTAATGGTGAAACTCGAGTAGGTTATCTCTTGTACCAGTTTTATAATAAATTTGCTCCTACTTAGTATTGAGCATTTGTATTTTGTTATATCGCTGAACTTACCCTCTGAATTCCCACACTTACTAACCATCGTGAACCAAATTCACGGCAAGTCAACTTTTCTTTATATATATATATACTATATATATATATATATATATGTGTGTGTGTGTGTGTGTGTGTGGTGGTTGAACCATCTACTATTTTCAATTAGTAACGCGTAAATTTATCTGGTGTGGCCTGTTTTTGCTGAAGAAGGTAAAATAACTCTGTTGTTTCCATAATTATAATTTCCCTAAATCTTAAGAAATAATTCTTTACACGGCGAAAATGAAAATCCACCTTTAACCACTTGAGTTAGAAGATCAGATCTCTTCAACTGAAATTCAAATTGGCCTTAACGTTGGACATTAAACTGATGTTGTTACAAATTAATATGACCCAATGCTGTTCTGACAAATCAGACTTACCCATATTATGCACATTATCAAAATGTCTTGCCCGATATGTAGGAAGACCCGTTTAACCTCCGACCCCATAAAATAAACTCACTTGATTGTAGTTTATATAATAGCAAAATGGGGTATTATTGTATAATGCGTCCCCTTGGCCTAAAAAAACGCTAAGCGGGTGCCATGCTCAAAAATCCAACCTGCGCTACTTCCTCGGTCGTATTTATTCAAAATACGTGACTGTTTTTTTAATTAATAATAAAAGAAATACCGCACAAAAAAGATATTAAAAATTAAAATTACTTGACATTTCTTTAAATTGGAAATTAAAAATAATATCTAAATATTCTGATTTTTTATTTTTTATTTTTTAATGTCTTGATTGTTGTTGTGACGCTTCAAACGCTAATTTTAAAGGGGTGGTTTAAAATTTACATTTTCTTGTCGGGAAAAACTCGGGGGAGGGGTTTAAAGCCCTAAATCGCTTTCTATCGCTTAACTTTTCGGGGAAAACGCCTTCAATACAGCTAGGTGGTTCAAGTAGTAGCGCGGATTTGGATTTTGGAGCTGGCACCGCTTCGCATTTTTTTAGGGCAGGAGGCCAAGAGNTCACAGTAGTTGTCAGACAAGGTTAAAGACTACCTCCCCTCTTCCTCTCTCTCTCTCTCTCTCTCTCTCTCTCTCACACACACACACACACAACACGCAACGCACACCGCACAATCTCTCTACTAACTTTGTTTTTACCTTTTTTATATATAACCTGTTCATATCTAATCTATCTATCTATCGCGATATTATATCTATCTTCTATCAACTTTCTTTCTTTTCTCCCCCCCCTCTCTCTCTCTCTCCTCTTCTCTCTCTCTCTATGTGTATGTGTGTGTGATGTTTGTGTGTCTGTCTCTGCCTGTCTGTTTTCTCCTGCTTCTATTTATTTCATACTATTTTTCTCCTCAGTCTTATTTACGGCCCTCTCTCTCTCTCTCTCCTCTCTCTCTCTCTCTCTATATATTATTATATATTATATATATATATATATATATATATATATTATTTGGTAACAACATTAGATAATATAGTACGTTTAATGCTTCCACCCTTGCCAACTGGTTATGTATTTCCAACAACGGATACAGATAAAAAAACACACATATTATATATATATATATATATATATATATATGTGTGTGTGTGTGTGTGTGTGTGTTGTGTGTGTGTGTGTTGTTGTCTCTCTCTCTCTTCTCTCTCTCTCTCTCTCTCTCTCTCTCTCGTCTCTCTCTCTCTCTCGTGTTCTCATGTGTGTGTGGTGTCTCTGTCTGTCTGTCTCTCTCCAGCTCTATTATTTTCATATATTTTTCTCCTCAGGTCTTATTTCTGCCTCTCCCTCTCCCCTCTCCCCTCTCTCTTTCCTCTCTCTCTCTCTCTCACACACACTGCGCGCGCACCACCCACACTCTCTCTATCTAACTTGTTATACCCATTTCTCTATATATAACCTGTTCATATCTATCTATCTATCTCCGCATGTTCATATCTATCTATCACTTTCTTCTTTCTCTCCCTCTGCCCCTCTCTCTCTCTCTCTCTTCTCTTCTCTCTCTCTCTCTCTCGCCATGTTCATATGTATCCTATCTATATCATCTATTATCCATCTCATTCATCTATCTAATCTATCTCTTTCTCTCTCTCTCCCTCTCTCTCTCTCTCTCTCTCTCTCTTATATATAATATATATATATATATATTTCATATCTATCTATAATTCTATCTATCTTATGTATCTATGTCAGTCTGTACATATCTATCTATCTATCAACTCTATCTATCTATCTATCTGTCTATTATCTATCTGTCTGTCTGTCTCATTCTGTTCATATCTATCGCTCTATCTATGTATCTATCTACACTTCAGTCTTCTCCTTCCACTTGTCACTCTTAGCTTGCTCCTCTTTCAATTCATTTCGTTCCAACTTATCTCCCTTTCTCTTTTTTCAAATATTTTCATTCTTTCTTTTTCTTTCTTTTGCTCATATAATGTCTCGTTATATATATATATATATAATATATATATATATATATATATATATATATTGGTGTGTGTGTGTGTGGTGTGTGTGTGTGTGTGTGTGGTGTGTGTTATGCATCCTAGAACATGCTGAAAACAAATTGGTGAATAAGAAACGAATTGATATCAAAGTGCAGACATATTAATAAATTTCTCATGTGTCATTTATCACCTGACTAATTCCATATTTATTTTCCCTCTATTTGAATAGTCTTTTCTCTCTCTCTCTCTCTCTCTCTCTCTTCTCTCTCTCTCTCTCTCTCTCTCTCTCTCTGTCATAGAGTGTGTATCATAAGTATGTAAAATCGTCAAATTTATTAAAGGAATAAAGAAAAGAAAAAAGAAAGACAATTTGAAATGGAAAAGTTCCGATAACTTTAAATATTATATTAGAATAAAACAATCTATATATAAATATATAACACCGGGCATCTATTTATTTGAAACAATGAGGATTGTCTAAGTTGCATGCTCACATTTTGAGTATATTTATTCTATGTTATGACGTTGTTATATGTTTGGGTAATGTGAGTAAGCAGTGACGCAGTTTTTGTTACAGACAAAAACCGGAAGCGATCTCCTATTAATAGATAATTATTTGAATATTTTACCAAAATATTAAATATTTATTTATTTGTAAACTTTTTGTTAACTTCTTGTTATGAAAAAGGGCAAGAGTAAAAATAATATTTTAAAAATTGATTACAAATTTCGCAAATAGTTTTTTCCATGTAAAGTAATACAATTTTAATTAATTTCATAGTTTATTTATTCAAATAATATATAGTTTATTATTACAATGGAAAGGATTCAAACGTTGAATTTATTTATTTTGTTGATATCAATGTTCTTTATCTATGTATTGACGATGTGGACTAGAACTCTTCTGTGCTTTATGGACAGGAAGTAGTAAATGGTAACGTTGTAGGTGAGTGAAGAACTTTTTACGTTTGGATCAACAGGAAGCTCTAGAAAGAGCGTCTTCTCAGACTTTGTGACTGAAAGAATTTCTTACAGGGAGTAATAACCGAAGACTCACTGACGCCCTCAACGGGAGATATCTGATTGTAAGTACTTGCCTAAGTATTGTTTTATTGATGTCGTTGAGTTGTATGTAATAAAATAGTTAAAGATAATTGCTTTCCCTTGTCTTACATTCTAGAAAACATATATTTGTTTCGTTAGACTGTAGACAGCCTTTCCTACAACATTTGGTAATTGCGACGTAAGCAGTGACGTAGTTTCGGTTAATAAAAATAGACCGAATCTACATTATTAATAATTAGAAAAACAAAAACTTCATCATGCAATGACTAAAAATGAATTAATTTCAAATTCAGTCACTCAAGTCCTTCAAAATATAGAAATTGGATCAACGGAAGTTTCCTATAACTTGTCTTTCACGGGGCAGCACCCACCTCCTCTCCAGATAACATACACCAGATTTTACTGAGTTATATGGTACCAATAGCAACGAACGATTCCTAACTCGACCGGTCTTTGTTCTTCAAGCTTAGAAAAATTTGTTGGTTATTTTGGATATAACCGTGCTACAATACACCACTTAAATTATAGACTAAGCGAGGACACAGGTTTAAACCTCAGCCAATCAACAGCTCATGCGTGGTGGTTGACTACTTAATCACTGATATTGAGAGACGTCCTTTGCAAAAATTGACGAAGGACTTGCAATACTGAGGAGCACCAAGGAATAACCAAATGATTCTTTACATAGGATTTCCGCTCAACAAGCGCTCTTGCTTGAAGCCTAAAGGATGGCCATAAAATCGTAACAAAATTATCGTTTATTTTACGCTTTAGACTTCAAACTAAATACAGTGAACATAAAAATATTCGGCTCTTGATTTATCTTTTCTGTTTATTTCTTTGGGCACGCATATGAAATGAATTGCAATTATTCAAATAAGGTATACAAAGATTCCATACATGGGCACACAAATATTTACATAATTTTAATTTGAATATATAATACGAGTGCGTGAAACTAAATTTTTATATCCATTATAACAAAAGATTGGTGAGGTTCGCACTGAAGTAGAACGAAAAAAAAAGGAAACGAAGTTAAAAAAAAGAAAAAAAGAAAAAAAAAAAAAGAAAGAAAGGAAAGAAAAGAGAGCAAATAAAAGAAAAAAAATAAGTGCAAAAGAAAATAAGGAAATAAAGTGAATAAGAGTTAGAGTTAAACATGTCGCAACATTCGATTTTCCTAGGGTAAAAAATCGCAACTCTGTGTCGAATTTCGTAAGTCTCATTCTTCATGGTCGAAGCTCGCACTCGATATCTATCGCAACACTCGATTATCATCTGGTCGAAGTTTGCAACGCTCGAATCCACGTTGGCCGAATGGCACAAGGGCAGAAGTGGGGCGCCCAGAGAGAATCAAACCCATAAACAATGGTCTACTAATCTAGCTTGCTAACCATTGTACCGCATGAGGTGCCCAATAGCCCAAGTTATAAGGTATTTGCCTCTCATCACACGTATGAGGGCGTGACACAAGGACATTTTTATGTGGCCCACCCACACTCCGAGACTCATGTGTGGTAGGTGCGAAAATGCGTTGATCCCGTCGGCATCCCCCCTCGAGTGGCGCCTCAGGCACTGGGCAATAAACCAGCCCTACCCTTTAAATCAAGGGAGCAGGTATTGCTGGGGAGATAGCCCCCTGGATCAACGCTGTTAATTCACATTAACTAACACAGGCCCGAAGAGCCCATGTTATTAGTGCATTTAGGTGTTGTATACTCTCTTTACTTCTATTATTCTTCTGCTCATCTTTGGTATCTTACGTTCTTCTTCTAGCGTCTGGACTTCGTCTTGGGACTTGTGTCTGGTCTTCCATTGGGGATTTCTCTTTATCAGAAGCCCTGTGTCATTGGTAGTTTTTAGATAATAACCCAAGACTTGATTAGCTTTAGATCATATTTGATTCCAAAATCCCACCAGACTACCTGCGCAGATTGAGTCGGCCGTGCGCTTAACACAATTTACTACTTTCGTGGTCTGGCCGATACTGAACTAAAACTCTCTTTCTAATCTAAACCGGAAGAGGGTCTTCTCCACCGATTCTCACGGTATCCACCGAATGATCAGGATGAGGTCAAGCCTTGTCACTAATCCTTCAAGGCCGCCGGCTCCAAACTTATAACAGCCATTTGGTTTCTACACTACTGTAAATAAGTGTTAGGATACTAACAATTATGTAACAGTATTATCTCGATTCTCCTCTGCTCGAAGTTCGCAACACTCGAATCCACCCAGATAATGTAACAATATTCTTTCCCCTCTGTTCGAAGTTCGCAACACTTGATCCACTCTGGTTGATGCTGCAATATTCGATTCTCCTCTGGTCATAGTTCCCAACACTTGATTCCTCTCTCGTCGCAAGACACAATGCTTGATTCCCTCTGGTGAAAGTTCGCAACACCCGAATCCACTCTGCTCGATGTAGCAAACTCGACCCTTCTCTGGTCGAATCGCAACACCGAATCACTCTGCTCGATGTAGCAATACACGACCCTTCTCTGGTCAAGTTTGCAACACTCGCATCCACTCTGGTCGGATGTCACAACACTCGATTCTTTTCTTGTCTAACATTCGCAACATTCGGTTCTCCTCTCGTCGCACGTTGCAATACTCGATTCTTCTCTGGTCGAAGGTCGAAACAATTGAATAATTCTCGTTTTGGTCGTGTTATAGTGATATACCCTATAGACTAATGGAATGCACCGACGGTTACTATAAGTAACAGGGACAATTATGGCTTGAGAGTAAGCCAATGCGAGTCAGCTCATAACTATTGTCGGACGTAATTCTCACTTCTCTGTACTGAAATTGCCTACTCTTTTGTGAATACATTTCCTACATTTGTTACCGTCGTTTTGTTTTATTTGACCCCTTAAAACCCCACAACAGGTCGCAGCACTCGATTCTCTTCTCGATGTTCCAACAATTCAATATTCGTATTTCTTCCCATTCTGTCTGTTGATGTGACTCCAGTCGTTATCGATTTTCACGTTTTATTATTTTCAGAAATCATCCAGATTTGTCAAATGGTTCAATGCACTCTACTAGATTAATGAAAGGTGTTGTAATACAAGGAAGAAAGGAGACCAGACGACCTCTGACACTTGGGAAACAGAAGAAAAAATAGAAATTTACCTCGGTAAAAATTACAAGGCTAGCAAGAAGAAGAAAGAAGTTCAAGACCTTGCATTGACCCAGCTACTCCAATAAGAAATCTTAATGTCTACTATCTAAAATATTAAATGAAAATAAAAATCAACGCTGTTATCATTTATATTTATTTTTTAATCATCTTCACTAATATAAATCAGATCTCTATTATTATTTTTGCTCAAAAACCAAGCCCTGGTGATATTTAATGTGTATATATATTTACTTTTTCGTTAATTGTTTTATTTTCGAAGTTTCCTCCGGACATACATATACACACAACTGCCCTTTATATATGTATTAGCAGCGGCTACCTGGCATTACCAGGGTAGAAGGGGATTTTTAAGTTAATCCCGCATATCCATTATTACTGAATCTGACTTGAGTTGAATCCTCAGGGATGCTCCATTTAAATCCCTATGTAAAAAAAAAAAAAGACCTTGCATTGATCCAGCTACTCTGAAAAGAAATGTTAATGTCTACTATCTAAAATATTAAATGAAAAAAATCCATGCTGTTATCATTTATACTTTATTTTTTAATTATATTCACGAATATAAATCAAATCTCTATTATTTTTGCTAAAAAACCAAGCCCTGGTGATATTTAATGTGTATATATATTTACTTTGTCATTAATTGTTTTATTTTCGAAGTTTCCTCCGGACATACACATAAACACAACTGCCCTTTATATATGCATAGATAGATACTAACTAGCAGGACGTGTGGATATGCCATCGTATGATAATATAATTATTACAACGTTTGATATGTTTACTTAAAAGCTATTGCTAGATGGTTCAATATGTAAATCGTCGGGGCGGCCTAAAGTCGGTATCAGCCAATTAGCAAGGGAGTCTATCCCCTATTCACTAGCGCTAGACCAAGGAGATTGTTTTTTTTTTGCGTCTGAGGTGGAGCGCCACACCTACCATCAGCTCCTTACTTTACCAGACAGATCCCTGTGCTATTCATACGCTGAGTTGGCGAGGGCGGTATCGACTAGGAACCTTGTGGTTCTAGCCGAACGCTCTACCGACAGAGCTAACCCTCTCTCTCTCTCTCTCTCTCTCTCTCTCTCTTCTCCTCTCTCTCTTCACACACACACACACACACACACACACACACACAAACTCATACACACATACTCTCATACTCACACACAACACTAAATTATTCACACACAACAAATACTCATACACACACATACTCTCACACACACACACATATACTCACACACACACACACACATACTCACACACACACACACACACACACACATACTCACATACTCACACACTCACATACTCACACACACACAAATACTCATACACACACATACTCTCACACACACATACTCAACACACACACACATACTCACATACACACACACACACACATACACACACACACATTTTTTTCCTTCCTTCTTTTCATCATTTCATTATGAGCCAGAATTTTTAGCCAGTAGATTTGTAAGACCTACGATTTGGTTGGACAGAGGAAATCATTTTTATAAGATACAAATAATGTTATTACAAGTGTCATTTTACTCTACCTCATTAGATGATAAATTATTTGATTATCTTCTTGCTATTGCGATAAGATTATTAATAAGATGAACAGAGTGAAAATATAAACAAACATTGGTAGCGGCGCTCGTGTGGTAATGGTTATCGTTGTAGGAAATTTAGACGAGTTCAAATACTGGACGCGGCTACTTGTATTTCGCATAACACTGATACCAGTCGGAAGGCTATGCAATTAACTTTTCTAGGGCCGGGTTAGCTCGGTCGGTAGAGCGTTCGGCTAGAAACCACAAGGTTCCTAGTTCGATACCGGCCCTCGCCAGCTCAGCGTTATGAGTAGCACAGGGATTTGTGCGGTAAAGTAAGGAGCTGATGATAGATGTGGCGCTCCACCTCAGATGCTAAAAAACAATCTCCTTGGTCTAGCGCTAGTGAAAAGGGGATAGACTCCCTCGCTGATTGGCTGATACCGACATTAGGCTACCCCGGCGACTTTTACTTTTATATATATATATATATATATATATATATATATATATATTCACTATCACCAGATCATGCTTTTTGAGCAAAAATAATGAAGATTTGAGTTATATTAGTTAAGATAATTATAATTGAAACTTGAATGATAACAGCATGGTATTTAAAAAAAAAAATTTTACGTAGGAATTTTCATGGGGCATCCTGTGGGGATCCAACTCACGATTCAACAATAATGGATCTTCGAAACTACTTTTTTTACCCCCACCGATAATTAAAAAATAAAAAAATAAAATTCAAATAGCAACAGCATGTTTTTTTGTTTTTTTTTATTTAATAATTTAAATAGGAGACATTGACTTTTTTTTTCAGAGTATCTATAAACTTTTTTTTCTGATGCCTTTTTTACTTGGGGATTTTAATGGGGTATCCTGCAAGGATCCAACTCGTAATTCAGTAATAATGGATCTGCGAGACTAACTTTTAACCCCACCCTTCTACCCAGGCAACGCCGGGTAGCCGCTTCTAGTACAAATATAAAGGGCAGCTGTATGTATGTATGTATGTATGTATGGGTGTATGTCCGTGAGGAAACTAATAAAATAAAACAATTAATAACAAAATAAAGGTAAATACACATTCACTATCACCAGAACTTGCTTTTTGTGCAAAAAATAATGAAGATTTCATTTATATCTGGGAAGATAGGATTTGAATAGTAAGAAAAGGGAAAGTCATTGGTTTGCGTTCGTGATCAAAATAAAAATCAATTATGTAAGACCAAAAACAATCAATGGATCTGCGTGACTAACTTTTTATTATACCCCTCTCTACCCAGGCAACGCCGGGTAGCCGCTTCCAGTATATACATCTACTAGAAGTGGCTACCCGGCGTCGCCTGGGTAGAGGGGGGCATTTTTTTTAAGTTAGTCTCGCAGATCCATTATTACTTATCACAAGTTAGATCCTCACTGGATGCCCCATAAAATCCCCACGTAAATATATAAAATATAGTAAGAAATTTTAATTCAATAATTTACAATTAAAAAAAAAATACAATATAAATGAGGTGATTAATTCAATCAATCAACATCATATTTCAATTACCTTCTCTTACTATACGAATTTAATTTTTTAAATATCTTTCCAAATATAAATGAAATCTTCATTATTTTTGCTCAAAAACCAAGCCCTGATGATATTTAATGTGTATATATATTTACTTTGTCGTTAATTGTTTTATTTCGTGGTTTCACCCGGACATACACATACACACAACTGTCCTTTATATATGTACTAGCAGTGGCTACCCGACGTTACCAGGGAGAGGGGGATTTTTTAAAGTTAGTCCCGCAGATCTATTATTACTGAATCGTGATTGAATCCTCGTGGGATGCCCCATTTAAATCCTATGTAAAAAAATAGATCTTGCATTGATCCAGCTACTCTGAAAAGAAATGTTAATGTCTACTATCTAAAATATTAAATGAAAAAAAAAATCCATGCTGTTATCATTTAAATTTTATTTTTTAATTATCTTCACGAATATAAATCAAATGTCTATTACTTTTGCTCAAAAACCAAGCCCTGGTGATATTTAATGTGTATATATAATTTTGTTTAATAGTTTTATTTTCATAGTTTCATCCGGACATACATAACGCACAACTGCGCTTTATATATGTATGTATGTATGTATGTATGTATGTAGATTTGAGGTCGACCTTGGAAAAAATGTGACATCGAGTGAAGACCTGGGAGAGTAAGTCTTTGGACCGTGGACAGTGGAGAAGAGCTGTGCAGGAGGCACGGAAAGGTTTGAGACCGGCCGTATACAGCATGAGCAGTTGAAGAGAGATATTCGCAAGAATAAAGAAGTAGACAATCAAGGCTTCAAATCGGTCTACAATGTGGAAGGTTAGTATGAGCAAAGCTGGCCTGATCAGTCACCAATCTGTGCATCGGTGGGATGGACTAATAAATACCCTGTGCTCCTGGAAATACCTGTAAATGTGGGAAGGTGTGCAAGACTTTGGCAGGACTAAAGAGCCAAGCTCATTGTTGAACTTTTTTGAAGCTCACCATTATTTTGTTTGAACTATTGAGCATTTTTTTTTGTTATTGTTACTATATCAAGCAATGGCAATACTTGAATACGAGTTTGCTGCCATCATGTATGTATGTAGTTTGATTACTGACGACCACTGTTGACGTCATCTTTCTATGTTTAATATCACACATTGTAATTTGTATAAAAACAATAGAAGCAAAGTAACAAGTGTTTCTTAAGTGTTTTAAACGTTCAACATAATTGACTCGTCTTACAAGATTTTCAAGTCAACAATTTACAATGAAATCGGTTATCAAGAAACAGCAAATGCAACAATAATTTAGTACTGAGATGTTTTTTTTTTCATTAACTTGTCAGAGAAATCAAATTTCCATATGATTGATAATATGTCTATGGGAGACCATGCCTTCCCTATATGTGCATTAACATCTCTTTCTGTAGATGAGATATTACTACCTAGGTTCTGTATATCAGGTTCTGTACATATATAATCTGTCTATGGTAGACCCAGGTTCTGTATACTGGCAGACCATGCCTTCCCTATATGTGCATTAACATCTCTTTCTGTAGATGAGATATTACTACCTAGGTTCTGTATATCAGGTTCTGTACATATATAATCTGTCTATGGCAGACCATGCTTCCCTATATGTGCATTAACATCACTTTCTGTAGATGAGATATTACTACCTAGGTTCTGTATATCAGGTTCTGTACATATATAATCTGTCTATGGTAGACCATGCCTTCCCTATATGTGCATTAACATCTTTTCTGTAGATGAGATATTACTACCTAGGTTCTGTATATCAGGTTCTGTACATATTAATCTGTCTATGGCAGACCATGCCTTCCCTATAAACATTACAGTAGATGAGATATTACTACCTAGGTTCTGTATATCAGGTTCTGTACATATATAATCTGTCTATGGCAGACCATGCCTTCCCTATATGTGCATTAACATCACTTTCTGTAGATGAGATATTACTACTAGGTTCTGTATATCAGGTTCTGTACATATATAATCTGTCAATGGCAGACCATGCCTTCCCTATATGTGCATTAACATCACTTTCTGTAGATGAGATATTACTACCTAGGTTCTGTATATCAGGTTCTGTACATATATAATCTGTCAATGGCAGACCATGCCTTCCCTATATGTGCATTAACATCACTTTCTGTAGATGAGATATTACTACCTAGGTTCAGTATATCCGGTTCTGTACATATATAATCTGTCTATGGCAGACCATGCCTTCCCTATATGTGCATTAACATCACTTTCTGTAGATGAGATATTACTACCTAGGTTCAGTATATCCGGTTCTGTACATATATAATATGTCTATGGCAGACCATGCCTTCCCTATATGTGCATTAACATCACTTTCTGTAGATGAGATATTACTACCTAGGTTCAGTATATCCGGTTCTGTACATATATAATATGTCTATGGCAGACCATGCCTTCCCTATATGTGCATTAACATCACTTTCTGTAGATGACTACCTAGATACGTGAATTGTTTCCATCAATTTTAGAGGCTTACCATCAAGTGTGGAGATGCCTCCTTCATTTTTAGAACACATGAACTCAGTTCACATAGGGGCCAATGTCCTGTGCTGCTTTCTTCAGGTTATGTAGCAGGGATTCGACCTGCGCAAGTGTATTTGCAAGAAGTGCCAGATCATCTGCATAGTCAAATAAATCTGTGTCGTCATCAGGTGAGCATACCATTGGTTTAGTGCCTTTGTAGAGCATCATTATAGTGGTAATGTTTCTTTAGGGGGCTATATGCTAGTAATGGAGGCGCGTGGTCTAATGGTTAGAGTCGTAGGAAATGGACTCGTCAACGCGAGTTCAATTCCTGGACGGAACTGTTGGCATTTCACATGGCGCTAATACCCTTGGGAAAGGTATGAATCCAATTCTCCCTCCAGCTATGGGTAAATAGCAGGGCAGACTGGACTCTTTAACCATGGCCAGGTAACCAGTCTAGGAGAAGGAAAACTCTGAATTCAAACCTGTTAAACTCCGCTTAAGAAATTGACCTTGTGTCGCATCCTGCTTGTGCGGAGGGGTTGGTAAATATCTATATACTAGTATTATTTGCTCCATTTTCCCTCTCTGTATGGAGTCAAATGCCTTGGAGAAATCTACAAATTGCAGCATTACCTCAAGATTCTTTGCTCATAGCCCTTCTATTATTTGACAAATAGTCAGGATCGGATTTGACTTTGCTATGTATTATCCATCCCAATTCTGTTTCATCTTTCTTTACTTTTAAAGGGCAAAAGCCAGGGAGATAATCATCATATAAGACATACATATCACATTCAGATCGCCACATTAATAATTTATTGCAACAATTATAATGTAACAATTATATTACGTTAATTTATAATGCAAATAATTAATATTACGTTATTTATAATGCAATAATTATATTACGTTAATTTATAATGCAATAATTATATTACGTTCAATTTATAATGCAATAATTATATTACGTTATTTATAATGCAATAATTATATTACGTTATTTATAATGCAATAATTATATTACGTTCATTTATAATGCAATAATTATATTACTTCAGAAGGATGAAGGCAACAGATCTCGCGACGCACCAAAGGAGCCCGATTGTTCCAGATGAACTAAAACAAGGCTCTTTCTAATTTAATTAGAAAGGTGGACGGGAGAGGAAGTACTGAAGATGGTAAAGGATGAGGGGGGTAGATGTGCGAGCCGCACACCTCTGTCCTCCCCTTTAAGGAAAGCCTCCTCCGTGACCATATGCCGGCAATGGCCACGACCTATTCAAATACTTCCAACCAGTTTTTCTCCAGCTGTAGATCAGGACCGAACCAGACGCCGATATCTTGCACGGCCCGTCCGTCCAGCTGAAGGGGCCGGGAAGAGCACAACCCTTCCACAAACCCAACCGTAGATGGGTTAAATAGAAAAATGTGTTTATAAAAAACATTGAGTATCTATTAAGAATTGATTTATTTCAAAACTTTATCGGCATTAAATCACCCACTGAGGTTGATATCCCTTAAAACAAAACAAAACCTGATGAAGGTTTGATAAAATCAAAAACGTTTTTACATCGGCTTCGCCATCGAAAAGAATTCATCTTTTTTGGAATATTTGTTTTACTGTTTTGTTTGGTTTGTTTTGTTTTACGGCATGTCAACCTCAGTGGGTCATTTAATGCCGATAAAGTTTTGAAATAAATTAATTCTTAATGAATAATACAATTTTTTATAAATACATTTTTCTATTTAACCCATAGATGGGACCCTGACAGGTACTACCACTCCGGGTCAGAGTGGACCAGGGAGCAATGGTGATGAAGGGGTGCTCCACATTCCCCAAACCTCCAGAACTGGAACCTCACCATCAGATATAGTTTAACGTCATTCCCAGGACATGTAGACCCGCAGCCACCGCCTTCTAGCACCCATATGATAAAAAGGGGTTGGGGCTTGCCATAAGGACAATAGGGTTGGGAAAATCATATAGGTGCTAGGGCTTGACGTGACCAGCCGATTGATCGGAGGGGGCCTCTCCGACCGCCCGTCTAGCCTAAGATAGGGCCAAAGTGGAGTATTGCATGTCATGAACTGCTCATCCACCTGGGCTCTATCCTTAAGCATCACGGGTCGCCACCCACGGCCAACAGGTGACCCCATTGGGGGAGTCTTACCCCTCTGCAGAGGTGCAGTCGGTGCATTCTAATGCCCCAGCCGACAGGGCGGAATATTTGTTTTACTGTTTTCTACTTACTGTGTGACGTAATTGAAAAGCGACCATTTAACGCTTTTTTTTCTGGTCTCATAAATTTAATTTCTTAAATTCTAAAAATTCTTTTTAAATTTTTCTTTATTCCCAGCAGATTCGTTGAGATTTCTTGGAATATTCACGAGTTTAGAAATGTTTTTCTCATTTGTTTGTATTTAATGTTTCCTATCCCCCTCGTGCACGGGAGGGTCACCTCTCCCGCAATAAACTTGACCTTGTGTCACATTTCAGCCTCGTGGGGAAGTAAATAAATACGACCCACCGTTAATACTCGTGTTAACGTTCGATGCTGTGTAATGTCTGTCTCCATTTTGTTTGTTTTTTAGATAAAAAGAAGAAAAAAAAAACATTGCTTTATTATATTTCCACATAATGTTGGAGATTGCATTTTAAAATTTACAAGTAATAGATTCAACACATGGAATTTGAATTTTTGGAATTCAAACATTTTTTTTCTTAGGGTAAAACGTCAAGTCAGCTGATGAAAGGTAGGATATATTACGTCTCTTGGTCTATTAAGTACTGATATCTAAAATTGTTGTATAGCCGTATATAACCCAAATCGGTAGGAAGCGCGTGGTGTAATGGTTAACGTCATGGGAAATGTACCCGTAGCCCCGAGTTCAAATCCTGGATGTGGTAATTGCATTTCACTTTATCCTATTACTCAAGGAAAATAGTCATCAATTTTTCCATGATAATAATGGGACCCTGGAGCATAATTTTGAGATTTAGTTATTGAAAATTTCGAAAATTTAGTTTAAGTTTTTATCAAGTCGTTCAATTTACTAAACAAGTTGAAATAGAACCTTATAAGAGAAACTAACATATATAACGAGGATGTATGTGGTGTAATGATTAAAGTCATGGGAAATGGACTCGTTGCCCCGATTTCAAATCCTGGATGTGGTAATTGCATTTCACTTTGCGCTAATATCCTTGGGAAAGGTATGAATTCTACTCTCTCTCCAGCTATGGATAAATAGTAGGGCAGACTGGGCTCTTTAACCTTGGTTAGGCAACCGGTCTAGGAGAAGGAAAACTCTGATTCAAACCTGTTAAACTCCGCTTAAGAAATTGACCTTGTGTCACATCCTGCTCGTGCGGAGGGGTTGGTAAATATATATATACCCAAAATCGTACGTCGAACATCGGGTATATACATGAGAGAGGAGACTCTGGTGATAGAGAGACAGACAGAGAGAGACAGAGACAGAGTTGAGACTTACCGTATTTGACGGCATATAGGACGCACTTTTTCCCCAAATTTTGACCCAAAAACGTACCCTGCGTCGTAGGTGAAGTTTGAGATCTCCCGTAGGCCTAGGCTAATCTTCTCTATGATGCTCACTAACCCAGTTTATGCTCAAACTTTTACCTACCCTAAACTCCATGCATCCTTATTTTATTACTGGTATTGTTATAATCAAGGTTAACAGGGGCGTCTGGTGGCGAAGAAAAAACAAACACAGGTTTTGAATTTCAACAAATTGTATTAAAAAAGAAAAGGTTGTAGTGTTGGAAATGATGTAAGAAGAAAGTCTGATGTATGGTGGTCGAGTCGGTTGTGGTGCTTTTATACAGCTATGTTTCTGCTTGTGTAATGCACAGCATAGACTGTTTTCAACAATATATGCTTAAATGCACTAAAAACTTTTTTTCTGAATCTTATATGCGTCTTATAAGGTGCGTCTTATATGCCTGTGCGTCTTATATGTCGTCAAATACGGTACTTGTTGCTTAATTTCTTCCTGCTATCTTGTGTGGCTGTTTCCTTTTCTTCTTCTCTGGTCGTCATGTTATCTAATCTTTTCTAAGGGCTTCTGTCGGGCTACTTTTTTAGTCATACAATTAATTAATCACAAGACATTTTTTCCTTGATCAAGATTTATTTAACCCATTCTTATTTGCCGCGCGGGAGAATCAACCTCGCAGTAGCACGTCTACTCTGCGTCAATCTGAGATTGAAACTAAAATCTAAATCTAGTCATGTGTTTCTGGTGATGTGTTCTCTAGGGGTCAGATGGGGTTACCAACAGTCCCGGTATTTTTCCACTGGCTGATCTGAAAGTCAATGGCTCCTTATTCGGCTACCGGGTCTATCAACAATTCATGACACTACATAATATGTAACAAAATTAGATCACGAACTTTCGCCAATGTTTGAGGAAATGGCATCAAAGATCGTAGACAAAAATGCACTGGAAAGTCCTTGATTTTACAATAATGATGAGAGGCATATTTTTAATTTCAATTTTAGTTATAATTTCATCATTTTATTTTATTTTTGATAAAATAAGATAACAACATTCCCAGGTTTAAATATTGAAATTGTTATATTTTCTGATCAATTTTTTGGCCAAATGTTGCAAAACCAAGGACTTTTCAGAGCATTTTTGTCTACGATCTTTAATGCCATTTCCTCAATATTATGTTATATACAAGGCGAATCCCAAAAATAAGATCTCCAAATCTTTGGGGACGCAGCGAAACTGTTCCTTTGACTATTTGCAACACTGTTGGGTTTGTTGTGCATCAGTCTGTGCCTACTCATGTTACAAAATTCATAAGCAGCTTATAAATTATGAACGTACCTGTAGTTAGAATATTTTAATTAGGATCCGTTAGATTTAGAAGGGCGGGGCCCATGGAAAGTTACCTGACAGTTGTTGACGGGTAATGACCTTTATCCCCTTGAAGGTGTGCGATTGGGCGCCGTGAGAATAAGTTTACTTTTAGTTCAGATACGAGCCGGCTCCCTAGGAAAGAGGGTGTCTCTTAGGTTCGCAACTCACCAGCGGCAGAGGAATATGGGCTGGGTTCTGAAAATAAAGCTTTATTAAGAAACAACCAAGAATTTTTTGTTAATTGGATATTAAAAAAAGCAATATCCAGCCCAGTACAAAGGAGAATGAACCTAAATGATCTTCTGATCAATTTTTTGGCCAAATATGCAAAACTAAAGACTTTTCAGAGCATTTTTGTCAACGATCTTTAATGCCATTTCCTCAAAATTCTACTTTGAAGTTTATTATTCGTGGTAATGTCGACGTTCAAACGTTTTGGTTTATATATCTCTTATTATAATGGAGATTGTGGGTTTGTCTGTCTGTAACCGAAACTATATTACTATACAAGTCACAATTCCCTTTGTTATTTACATCACATTTACCATGATTGTATTTTTAGTTATACCTCAATTATTAATAAAATTGTTCTACATTACTTATACTGTTGACCATATCTACAACTAATAACATGCCATTGTATTTATATATACATCAAAATAGCGGTTTACAGTATGAATGGGAAGGCTAATTTGCATATTGATATTAAAAATTTGATTTTAATAAATATATGCTTAGTATTATTGATTCCTAATTCTTTGGTTTTATCTTAATGAATATGAGCAAAAATCTCTTCAATAAATCTTAAAAGAAATCCATTAACAAGAAGAAATAACTAATATTATTCTTTACTTCCTATTTTAACTAAACAGTTTAATTAGGAAAATTTACCAATGAAAGACGGGAGTAACGGAAAATGATGGAAGAGTTAGTTTCAAAGTTGTTCTATTTTCCAATCATACCCCCTCTGTTCAAAATCTTTTTATCTACATTCTTATTCAGTTTCATTGGCCTTTCTAATTTAATATGATATTTTATTATATTAAAACTTAAATACTTGCACCCGGAGGGTGCATATATTTGCTAGTATATATAAAAAAAACTTCTTCAGGACAATATGATAAAAGGAAGAGAGAAAAAAAATCTTGAACAACAAAATCTTTTTTCTCTTCCTTTTATCATATTGTCCTGAAATAGTTTTTTATATATATATATAAACCGAAACGTTTGAACGTCGACATTACCACCAACAATAAACTTCCATCCAGTGTAACATCCCGTGTTTGTCTATATTTCTCCACATTCTTTCGTTTGTAATTTTGATCGTCACGTCAGTCGAGTTTGATGAAAAGATCGACGCATTGAATAAGAAATTTCAAGCAGTTGATTTTCACGCTTCGGCTCCCAACTTGGACACATGTTGCACCTCTGCTGATTTGTATAATAATAAAATTCTGCTGAAGTTTTTTTTTCTTCAGTTTGTGCAGTGAAATTAGCGGAAACAGAGCATTATAAAAAAAAAGTACGTATTTGTAACAAGTTAGCCATAAAAGCTGTTCATTTGAACAAGAATACGTCTGATTTGCAAATTAAACCGAGTATGGGGTCTGCGTCCACGCTTTTCTATAATCGACTTGTTTCTCAGTGTACATGACTGTTAAATGCTACTTATGCTCGTGGTGTAATGGTTATCGTCGTTGGAAATGGACACGGCAACACGAGTTCAAATCCTGGACGGGGCTGGTTGCATTTCACATAGAACTAATACTATTGGGAAAAGTATGAAACCAACTGTTCTCCCTCCAGCTATGGGGAAATAGTAAGACAGTCTAAGAGAGGGAAAACTCTGAATTCAAATCTGCTAAACTCCGCTTAAGAAATTGACCTTGTATCACATCCTGCTCGTGCTGAGCGGTTCATATTAGCTCAGTCGGTAGAGCGTTCGGCTAGAAACCACAAGGTTCCTAGTTCGATACCGGTCCTCGCCAACTCAGCGTATGAGTAGCACAGGGATCTGTGCGGTAAAGTAAGGAGCTGATGGTAGGTGTGGCGCTCCACCTCAGATGCAAAAAAAACAATCTCCTTGATCTAGCGCTATTGAAAAGGGGATAGACTCCCTCGCTGACTGGCTGATACCGACTTTACTTTACTTTTTACTTTATATATATATATCAAGTACAAGTAGGATATGACATGAGGTCAATTTTTTAACCGGAATTAAACAGTTTTGAATTCTGAGTTTTTCTTCTCCTAAACTGGTTGCCCAACCAAGGTTAATTGAGCCGGTCTGTCTCTACTATTTACCCATAGCTAGGGGGAGTATAGTTGAGTTGATACCTTTCCCAATAGTATTAGTGCTATGTGAAATGCAAACAGTCTCGTCCAGAATTTGAACTCGACTCACCATGTCCTCTTCCTATGACGGTAACCTACTACTTATAATACATTATCATATATAATATATATATATATATATATATATATATATATAATATATTAGAAAGATGTGGATAGATAACCTGCTTAAGTTTCACCAAAATGGATCAACAGGGTTAATCGTAATGAATTAATCAAACTGATTGATTAATTAAGGATATTATTTACTTGGGCGATTGCCCTTAATTAGTCAATTATTTTTATTCTTTACGATCAACAATGATAATCCATTTTGGTGAAACTTAAGTAGGTTATCTATCCACATCTTTCTACTAAATCCACTCTACCAATGTATTGAGCACATTATATATTCTTTATAACCCTACTTCTTTGGTTGAATATTGTAAAAGTTGCGATTAACTTGACATTTTATTCCTCTGAAGGCATCTTCTTCATTTTCATATATATATATATATATATATATATATATATATATATATTATGGACTCTCTCGTCGATTTTCGAGGTTTCACACACACAATGAACACAGACACAGTGATTTGTTTATAGTGGTGAAGGCTTGTGTTGGACCATCCACACTTTTTGGCACAGTCGATAGGAAAGCATTGGTGCATTAAGGGTTGCCACAAACCCAATCAACGACTGACCTCATGAATTTTGAATTAGAGTTACCCACTCCTAGACTGGTTACTACCCAAGGCTGAAGGCCCAGTCTGCCCTACTATTTAACCCATAGCTGGAGGGAATTTGAATTCAGAGTTATCCCTCTCCTAGACCCAAGGGCCCAGTCTGCCCTACTATTTAACCCATAGCTGGAGGGAATTTTGAATTCAGAGTTATCCCTCCCTAGACTGGTTACCTACCCAAGGCTGAAGGGCCCAGTCTGCCCTACTATTTAACCCATAGCTGGAGGGAGAATATATGGATTCATACCTTTCCCAAGAGTATTAGCGCTATGTGAAATATATATATATATATATATATATATATATATAAAGGTTTTTTTAATAGTATCTTTGAAGCATAGTGTGTGTGTGTAATATGAATATTTTTGAAGGCAATTTACAATGCAATATGTGTTGAAAATTATATTTATTTAACTTTTTTTTAATTTAAAAAAAAAATTTAAATAAATATTATTTTCAACACATATTGCATTGTAAATTGCCTTTAAAAATATTTATATTACACACCACACACACACACACACACACACATATATATATATATATATATATATATATATATATATATATATATATACTCCTGTGTAATGAGTCACTTTTGTTATTTGTATTCGATACTTGTATATTAGGTTTGCTGAATTGCAAAAATAACTGAAGCGTTTTTTTAATATATAATTTATGCATATAAATGTATTTGCGGTTTGCAATACATTGAAAGAACAAACCAGCGATTGGATGCTCGAATTAAACAACATGTCCCTACTAAGATTAGAAATGGAATCGTCGGTCCGAACGATAAGCTGAGGAATACTTATGGTTCCTCTATAGGCGAACATCTTATAAATAACCGTAATTGCGTCAACTCATTCAGTATTGACTGGTTCTCTGTTGAGAGCAAGTCGCACTCTTTTTACCATCTTAAGATTTTAGAAACATTGTATATTCTGACCAATAAGTGTTGTAAAAATACATCTATAAGATGATTGAGGGGGAAGTCATCAGCGTTGTTATATCCTTGGGATCATTGGAAATTTCTGGTCTTTCAACAACGGATTTCCTCACCCAAGGGACCAATAGGGGTTGATCAAACCTCGACCCTTCCCCCTCAGCAACTGACCTCGCCTCCTGATGACCATAGATATAGTACTGGTCACCAGCCAATGGCAATAGCGCTCTCTTAATTTATATTACAACCATTTTATTACTCGAGTTTGATCTTACTACCAGGATGAACGGTTGTTGTAAGTTTTCCCCCTCTTTGTAGATTATTTTGTTTTTTAAATTTTACCATTTTTAAATTTCTATTTATTTATTTTCCTTATTTACAAGAGAGGGGTTTTCCCTCTTTGTTGATTTTTATTTTTTAAATTTTACTATTTTTAAATTCCTATTTAAGTCTGCTCTTTGTAAACAAAGAGAGGGCTTACTTGGTTTTAATATTATCAATCTATAAAGTCTTCTGTCCCCCTCCCCCTTTTAGGTGAAAAGAAAAGAAATTGTTCTTTTCTTTTATTTTATTTTCCTACTCGTCCCATTTACCTGTTTTAGCTTATTATCCTCGATATTTAGCTCTGTTGAGCGAGGATCGAAACTAGTTAGCATGCAACTCGTTTTTTTTCCCTTTTACACGCCGTTCTATTGTAAAAAACATACTTTTTTTTCATACAATGAATCTTTTAGGAGGTCTTTTTAAAGCACTAATAAAATTCAGTACAACCAAAATAATTTACAAATTAGTGTCTATATATTTTTTTTAAAGACCAGGCATAGTTATTACAACAAACAATCAGCGAAAACTTCTGGTGGTTTTGTCCAACGTTATAACCACACAGCTATGACCAAAATTCTATGCTTCAATTCACGCAATGGAGGTAGACTTCATTTTTTTAAATTAAAAAAAGAAAATGTTTCTTCTTTTTTTTCTTTTTTTCTTTTTTTTTCTTTCTTTCTTTCTTTTTTCTTTCATTCTTTCTTTTTTCTTTTCTTTTTCTTCTTTTTTTCTTTCTTTCTTTCTTTTTCTTTTTCTTCTTTTTTTTCTTTCTTTCTTTTTTTCTTCCTTTTTCTTTCCTCTTTTTTCTTCTTTTTTTCTTCTTTTTTTTCTTTCTTTCTTTATTTTTTTTCTTCTTTTTTTTATTTCTTACTTTCTTTCTTTCTTTCTTTCTTTTTTTTCCTTCTTTTTTTTTCTTTCTTTATTTCTTTTTCTTCTTTTTTTCTTTCTTTCTTTTTTTCTTCTTTTCTTTCTTTCTTTCTTTCTTTTTCCTTCTTTTCTTTCTTTTTTTTCTTCTTTTCTTCTTCTTTTTCTTTCTTTCTTTCTTTCTTTTTTCTTCTTTTTTCTTCTTTTTTTCTTTCTCTCTTTCTTTCTTCTTTTTTCTTCTTTTCTTTCTTTCTTTCTTTTTTTTTTCTTTCTTTTTTCTTTTTCTTCTTTTTTTTTGAATAAATAACTTTTTTAGTGCACTGCAATCTGATCTGTAAAAAAGAAAAAAAGAAACTCTTGGGAGTGGGCGTTACACTAACCCCCCACCCCCAACAAACACTCACCAGACCTTATCGTAAGTGTATTTATTTATTTATGTATTTGTTTATTTATTTATTATTAGAAATTAAACTCGTCGTTTCGTTAGTTCATTGAAAAACTCGGCCATAAACACAAGGCATTAAAGTTTTATTCTATGAAAATAAAAGATTAAAATTAAATTACGGATTACAATTAATGCTTCTCTTTCTCTTTCTACTCTTACTAATGCTACTATAAATACTTTGAGATAAAGACGGGTCACCCTATCCCAGCCAGGAGACCAGACCTAGTGTTGATAACAAAAAAAAAAAAAAAAGAAAAAAAGAGAACGTGTCAACTGGTGGACTGTGCGGTTCCAGTAGATCACAGGGTGAAAATGAAAAGATGTATAAATACTTGGACCTTGCCAGAGAATTGAAAAAGCTGTGGAATATGAGAGTGAAAGTGATACCAATTGTAGTTGGTGCACTTGGAACGGTCCCAATAAACTTGAAAAAAAAAGACAGGAGGATTTGGAAGTCAGAAGAATAATTGAGACCATCCAGAATACTGCACTGATGCAATCGGCTAGAATACTCAGAAGAGTCCTGGAGACCTGAGGAGATTTTTTGTCACTCAGACTCCAGTGAAAAACCATCAGATAACGCTGATGTGAAAAACTCAAAAGGAGTGAAAATAATAATAATGATAATGAGAATAAGACACAACAGAATAGCAAATGTAGAATGTGTGGGGAAAGAGACGAAACTGTCAATCACATAATAAGCGAATGCAGTAAACTCGCACAAAGAGAGTACAAGACAAGACATGACTGTGTGGCAAAGGTGATCCACTGGGAACTGTGCAAGAAATTCAATTTTCGCCATTCAACTAAATGGTATATGCACAAACCTAAACCTGTCCTAGAGAACGAGACACACAAAATTCTCTGGGACTTTGAGGTAAAGACGGATCACCTAATCCCAGCCAGGAGACCAGACCTAATTTTGATTGACAAGAAGAAGAAGAATTGTCATCTCGTGGATTTTGCCGCCCCGGCCGATCACAGAGTAAAAATAAAAGAGAGCGAAAAGATCGATAAATACTTGGACCTTGCCAGAGAACTGAGAAAACTGTGAAACATGAGGGTGAAGGTCGTACCAATTGTAATTGGGGCCCTTGGAATGATCCTCAGGGGTCTGGAAAAGAGTCTGGATGAATTGGAAATCAAAGGAAGAATCGAGACCATCCAGACTACAGCATTATTGAGATCGGCTGGAATACTCAGAAGAGTCCTTGAGACCTGAGGAGATTTGCTGTCCCTCAGCCTCCAGTGAACCACCGGCTACGTCAGGTGTGAAAAACTCGAATGGAGTGAAAAAAAAAAAAATAATAATAATTTAGAACGGTCCCAAAAAGCTCGGAAAAAAGATTGGACAATCTGGAAATCAGAGGAAGAATTGAGACCATCCAAAATACTGCACTGCTGCAATCTGCCAGAATACTCAGAAGAGTCCTGTAGACCCGAGGAGACTTGCTGTCACTCAGACTCCAGTGAAAGACCATCAGCTAACGCAGATGTGAAAAACTAATAATAATAATAATAATAATAGTAATAATTTGGAACGGTCGCAAAAAGCTTGGGAAAAAAAGATTGGAAAATCTGGAAATCAGAGGAAGAATTGAGACCATCAAGAATACTGCACTGCTGCAATCTGCTCAGAAGAGTCCTGGAGACATGAGGAGATTTGTTGTCACTCAGACTCCAGTGAAAAACTTAATAAATAATAATTAATAATAATAATAATATAATTTGGAACGGTCCCAAAAAGCTCGGAAAAAAAGATTGGAAAATCTGGAAAAACTAATAATAATAATAATAATAATAATAATAATAATAACAATTGGTGGATTTTGCAGTTCCGGCAGATCACAGGGTGAAGCTAAAGGAAAATGAAAAAAATGGACTAATATCTGGACCTTGCCAGAGAACTGAAAAAGCTATGGAATATGAAAGTGAAAGTGATACCAATTGTAGTTGGTGCACTTGGAACAGTCCCAAAAGGATTGGAAAGTTTGGAAATCAGAGGAAGGATTGAAACCGTTCAGAACACTGCACTGCTTCAATCTGCCAGAATACTCAGAAGAGTCCCGGAGACCAGAGGAGACTTGTTGTCACTCAGACTCCAGTGAAAGACCATCAGCTAACGCTGATGTGAAAAACTAAATAATAATAATAATAATAATAATAATAATAATAATCGACATGACTAAACAGAATAAACTCTGTGAGAAATGGAATCCTTATGAATATTAGCTCAAAATAAAGCAACATGATCTAAATATGCAAACATTAAAAACATATAACTGGAGAATAGCAAGTGTAGGCTTTGTGTCTAGAGAGATGAAACTAAACCCTATAATTAGCGAATGCATCGACCGCAAACTGGCACAGAGCGAGTAGAAAGGCAGGCATGACTGGGTGGGAAAGGTGATCCACTAGGAATGTTGCAAGTGATTAAACTTTGACCCTGCAGAAAATGGTATACGCACAGAACTGAATCTGTGGAGAAAAACGTTGAGATAAAAACGGATCACTGAATGCCGGCCAAAAGACTCGACTTAATCGTAGTGAACAAGAAATGAATTTGTCTACTAGTGGACTTAGCCGTTCCTGTAGTTCAGTGTGCCCCAAAGTGAGCTATATAATCCCCCCTAGCGGTGGTTGAAAGATCTAGATGGCGATTAGCTAAAAAAGGGGCCGTGGGTAAGAGGGTGGCATTAAGAGCAGTGAAAAAATAACTTATTTTTTACAAAATCTAAATGACAAAATGTGTCATAAATCCTAAAGTAAAGGAACCCGTATGCAGTTTATACAGACTAAAACTGACATAAGAATTATAAACGAATGCATATTTATGTTATGTAGTCCGAAATCAGAATCAAAAGTCTGAACGCTTGCTTGACACATGTACACAAGATGTACAGTTGTTACGATTTTATGAACCATCCTTTAGGCTTCAAGCAAGAGCGCTTGTCCAACGCAAATCCTTGGTAAATAATCCTTTGGTTGTTCCCTGGGCCCATAACCTGGTACAATTTTATGAACCATCCTTTAGGCTTCAAGCAAGAGCGCTTGTCCAACGCAAATCCTTGGTAAATAATCTTTGGTTGTTCCCTGGGCCCATAACCTGGTACAATTTTATGAACCATCCTTTAGGCTTCAAGCAAGAGCGCTTGTCCAACGCAAATCCTTGGTAAATAATCCTTTGGTTGTTCCCTGGGCCCATAACCTGGTATAATTTTATGAACCATCCTTTAGGCTTCAA
>CM042176.1:27361789-27404289 GCA_023376005.1 Doryteuthis pealeii | reverse complement strand
TTCAGTATTTCTTAGCGTTGGCTAGTAACCACAAGGTTCCTTAGTTCGATACCGGCACTCCACCAACTTAGTGTATGAGTAGCCACAGGGATCTGTGCGGTAAAGTAGGAGCTGATGGTAGGGTAGCGCTCACCTCAGATGCAAAAAAAAAAACAATCTCCTTGTCTAGCGGCTTTGTGAAATAGGGAATAGACTCCCTCGCTGATTGGCTGATACGACTTTAGCGCCACCCCACGACTTTACTTAAACTTTAAAAAATATTACAAATCAAATGAGCGATAAATATGCTGAATTTATCACAAAATGAAGGAGTAGATATTAAAAGTTTATTAATACACATCTCCATGGTTCATCATTAGTTGCACCACGGCCTACTAATATTATACGGCCCCACATGATACATTAAGACGCAAAAATTAAACAGGGCGATTGGCCTGATAGTCAATCTGTAGGTTTTAGGCTGGAAAATAGTTAAAAGTATACTCTTTGTCTAGGCCGTGGTTGCACAAAAGCTTATTAAAGATGGTACCTCTATTTCTTGCCATGTTCACTGAGCAAGCTCATCAATGATTACAGTGGAATAAGAGATTTTTGCTTTCCGGTCAGTGATGGGTCCCGCTCTTTGTTCGATACACGATATACTTAGGAGAACCCCACTGAAAGAAGTCCAGGGGAGTGATATCAAGAGCCGCCCTCTCGGGGCTGGGTCCAACAGCTTCGGCCCTGGACCATGCGCTACAATTATTCAGTGTTGATCTCAGGGGGCTATATCACCGACAATACCTGCCCCCTCGGTTTAGAAGGGCAGGCTGGGTTTATTGCCCGGTGCCTGAGCCCCCGCCCCTGAGAGGAATGCCGACTGGATCAACGCATTTGCACTGCCTACCCATGAGATCTCGGCTTTGTGGGTGTCCCACATTAATAGAGGGCTTGTGCCTAACCATACACGTGGGGTACGTGGTAATGTTATTTGTATAATAAAGGCAAAGTTTGGGTGCCCCACTCTGCAGGGGAGCGGCACAATTGAGATTAATAAACACAATAAGATGCGTACTCGATTTCTTGCCATGTTTCGCCTATAGCATAGGTGGAATTAAGATCTTTGATTTAGGTCAGTGATGGTCCCGTCTTTGTTCGATAAACCCACAGAAGAAATCAGGGAGTGATTCAGGAGACGAAGGTAAAGACACTTTATGGAAATCCTGTATGTGCTAGGTTCTTATTGATCCGGGTGTGTACTGTCATAGCATAAAGCTGACTCATCAATATAACACAAATACTTGATTGCAGGCACACACAGATACACATACACCGACAGCGCCAAATTTCTGAAAAAAATTCAGTTGTTATCCTGTATATCAAAGAGTGTTGACTTGCTTTATGCTCTGCTCCCCCGCTGCTAAAGAACTCACAGTCACCCTTTTTATAAATGCTGCGGTTATAAAAAGGCCTAACATTAAAAACTGGGTATGACGTTAAATCCTCTCATGCGAGGTTCCAGAACTGGAGGAATGGGGAGTACTCCCAGGTCCACTCTAACCCGGTAGTACCTGTTAGCGGGTGCTCATTTATTTGGTTAAATAGAAAAGAGTTTGCAAAATGAGTTTAAAAATGTCTTCGCATTAAAAGGACACAATGGGTTGACATGCCGTAAAACCTAAACTGCAAATTAAACCAACCAACCAACCATGTCTGATACGTCGTTGGATTTTAATTTTTGTTTCGTATTTGTTATAGGTTGTGTTACTTCTTAGATATATAAAGATGAAAGAAACATTTTAAAGGGTTAAAAGAAACATTATTTCTTCGTTCTAGGTTCATAAAAAATCCAGTTAAATAAATACTCTTTGAAAAATGATAATTTTTATGCTTAAGATAGACGCGCGTGCGCAGAAGAGAGAGAAGAGAGAGGAGACAGAGACAGAGAGACAGAGAGAGAGAGAGAGAGAGAGAGACGCGCACACTCAGTCAGAATCACACACATTCGCATACATGAATGCATACAGATGGCATGCCACGCCCATCCATCACGCCTGCAGTTCAAGAGGAATTATTTGGTTACAATTATTTTTCAGTTACACTTGCATAACCCTCAGTGATGGAAGTGAAACATGGACCTTATACTCCCACCAAGAGCGGCGGCTCAATACCTTCTACCTCCCCCCCCACCCCCATCGCTGCCTTAGACGTGTACTGGGCATCACCTGGAGGGACAGATCACTAACACAGCCAGTCCTGAGAGAGCTCAACTCCCCAGCCTGTACTCTCTACTGAGGACAACATCGTTCTCCGATGGTTGGGTCATGTACGTCGGATGGATGATGGACGATCCCGAAAAACATCACCTTCTATGGGAGAGCTAACATCTGGTAAAGACAGATACGGTCGCCCCCTACTGTGATTTTCAAGGATGTCTTCAAGAATGATCTCAGGTGATTTGGCATTTGTTTCCCTTCCAGCTGGGAAAATTTGCTCAAGACCGCCCTCGGTGGCGGCAGAATCTCCAAGGTAGGACTGACACGTCAAAACGTCACCCTGATACAACATCATGAAGCAAGAGGTCCATAAGAAAGCAAAACGGCAAACAAAAGCATCGGAAATCATCATTCTACAGGGACAACCTTTCAAATGCAAAATCTGGGTCGAGAATGTTTCTCAAACATAGGACTTCATAGTTCACAGGAGGCGCCGCAAACCTCAGGCGGCACACAAAAACTTTCATTCATAGCTTTCGAGACTTGAAATGCCAATGAGTGATGCATATGAGGTGCGATAGGCGTCACGGTTATCTCCTAGAGAATTCGGTGAGTTCAAATCCTGGACGAGGCTTGTTTGCATTTCACTTCGCTGCTAATGCCCTCGAGGAAAATCATGGAATTCGGTGTGTCACCCCTCCCCTAGCTATGGCGTAAATAGTTTGACCAGACTGAGTTTTTAACCTTGTTAGGTAACCAGTCTAGGAGAAGGAAAAACTTCTAATCAAACCAGCAGTTACTCCACTTAAAAATCGACCTCCTGCTTACACAGATTAACTGTGTTCGTTATTGTTTTAACGGGCATATCAACCCGTCTGGGGTTATGTCATACCTAACGGTTAGGAAGTGATTACATTATATATTCATACTTTTAGTAATTGGTTTTAACAATGTGTAACATTTGGGGATTATGTTGTATGGTATTTGATTCTGTTTCATGTCTATTATTCATACTATATTTATTTCTCTCAAAAAAGAGAGAATATCCTCCATGTTGACATTTCAAACAGCTTTCATAATTGTTTGCTTTAAATAATGGTTTCTATGTGAGCAAAAAAACCTGCTTCCATGAATAAGTGTTTAACCGTCAAAGGTTTGACATGTTTCACTTGTGGTTGTTTCTTGTTTTGAGTATATAGGAGTGCGTGTCTTTGCCGTGACCAATGCGATAATCGGACAACAATGACTGTTCCTTTCTAGACTTCTTTCAAAATTGGTCTCCACGATAAACTTACAATATTACATACACTTGCATACTGCAAAATGAGTCAGAAACTATCTACCCTAGGTTTCTCCTAACGGATCACAGGATAAATTATGACTTAAAAGGTTGTAATGTCCGTTAGGAGAAACCATAAGTAGATAGTAGTCACTAATATATATATATATATATATATTATTATAATATAGGGTGCGACTAAGAGTAACGCCCTTTTAATTCATATCTTATAATGTTATTTCTTTATATTTTCTTTAATTTAATTTTGCTAAATCTTCATCTTTTCAAATATTTTATACAACCGTGGATTAACAAAAGAACCAGAGCAGTAAAAGTCAATTCAATAATGTGTATCAAACAATAAAAAGGGCTTTGATTTTGTTTCCACTTAAACAAAGGGCGTTTACTTATGCCACACCCTGTATATAATATATATAATATAATTATATATATATATATATGGAAGAAATATGAGGGGTTAAATCCGAAAAGAATTTAGGAGAAAGGATAGACAAACACGGATGTTGTAGAAAATAGATGTTTATTTAAGGTAGTGCATTCGACGATGCAACGTTTCGGTCTGTTAAGACCTTTCTTTCAGAACTTGGATATAGTTCTTGTTTCAATTAGTGAAAGAATTCCTCAATTATATATATATATATATATTATAGATATATATTATATATATATATAATATATATAGTCACGCTGTGTTTAATATATAAAGAAATAAGTGTTAAGCTGGGTTTTAAAAATATAATTAACTCCATCTAAATTGATCATTTTTCCTGTCTGATTATCTCGTACGTTTTTAAAAAGAGTTCGTGAGATTTTGAAGAAATTTAGAACTGAACAGTATAATATATATATATTATATATATATATATAATATATTATATATATATGTGTGTGTGTGTGTGTGTGTGGTGTGTGTGGAATTAAACAAAAGACACATCCCCTGTTTAACAATTTTATTTTGATCTTTTCGAGTTTCTGGCCAACTTTTTAATATTGGGGGGAATTGTGGGATAAGTCCACAAAGTTCAAGTCCGGGTGCTTTCCGGCCACATTCGAGTGCCATCGTCAGGGTGATGTGTTCCCGTTTCTCACTCAACCACATTGTCACGTCGTCTACCCTCCATTTAACAGAAGGAATAGCTTCCATTTCACAACACCTAAAATGGAACATAGAATCATGCCCCCACTCAAAGTTACCAAAATTTTCTAACGGAAAATACCCACATTCTACACAAAGAAGAAATAACAAAAAAACTCCAAATATTAGAGCTTCTATACATACAAAACAATACAACCATCCTTAAACAAATTAATTTCCAATGCAGTTCACACATTTTTTAATCCCTTATAACACCTTTCTCATCAATTCTTCTCCTTCCAGCCTCCACATTTAATATAATTAAAAAACTGGGACACATCACCCCTGATGATGCCCACTTCGAAGTGCCGAAAGTACATCGGGACTTGAACTTGGTGGACTTATCCCGAATCCACCCAAATATTTAAAAGTTGGCCAGAAAATTAAGAAAATATCAAAATAAAATTGTTAAACAGGAGTGTGCCTTTTGTTTATCTACATGTATAAATGACAGAATGGCTGCCAAATTACACCCCACACACACACACCACATATATATTATTATATATATATATATATATATTATATATATATGGAAAGTAGCATTTCACCATTTTTTAAAACGAAAGTTGGACTCTTCTTGAGTATTCATCCGATCTTAACAATGCTGTAGTCTGGATGGTCTCGATTCTTCTCTGATTTCAGCTTATTCCAAATTCTTTTTATAGCCCTGGGGACCGTTTTTAGGGCACCAATTACATTGGAAGATCTTTTACCTTCATATCCACAGTTTTCTTAGTCCTCTTGGCCAGTCCAAGTATTGTTTATAATTATATTATTTTCATCGTTTTAGTTTTTCACATCAGCGTTCAGTGATGGTATTTCACTGGAGTGTGTGAAACAATTCTCCTCAGTCTCCAGGACTCTTCTGAGTATTCTAGCGATTGCAGCAGTGCAGTAGTTGGATGGTCTCAATTCTTCCTCTGATTTCCAAGATCCACCAGTCTTTTTTTCAGGTTTATGGAACTGTTCCAAGTGCACCAACTACAATTGGTATCACTTTCACACTTTCATATCCCTGATTTCCAAATTTATTTTTATTATTATTATTATTATTGGTTTTTTTTACACCAGGCGTTATCTCAGGCGGTACCGTTCCCATCACCCTTAAACTGACGGTCCTTTCCGGAATTCCGAGAGCAGAGCGTTTCATCCACTCTCCGGGTCGGTTTTAAGTACGTATAAACCATGAAGTGAACAACCCTGTTATTTTAGCCAGCAAAAAAAAAAAACAAAAAAAAAAAACGAAAAGAGGCTTCGAGTAAGTATTTGCCCAAAACCGTTCCGCCAGGGTAGGGTGATACACAAGGGTCGCTGTATTGAGGCATCCAGCGAGGATCGAAGAAACCAAACCCCTTTTTACTTCTTTTACTATTCAGTAGAAATGGATCTGTGAGAACTAGTTTGCTAAACCATTAACCGCGTGGACGCCTTTGACGTACCAAAAAACTTATTCTCGTTGTAAGGAACGACTCCGTATTTTGGAGGTGAAGAATTGGTCTAAAATGTCGTTAATACACGAGTATATGCGTATCTGGCTGATTTCAGCACTTGCTGTGGTCATGGAGAAATCTACAAGTTCTTCAGATTCAGTCTCTAACGCTTTGTATTCTCATTAATTGTTTCCTAGTTGTTTTCAACCATATTTTGTATTATAACTTTTTGTTACTCTTAGGTGTTTATCACATTATAATAACAGGTGGTTCTCTCTAGTAGTAGTAGTAGTAATAGTAGTTCTACTTATATTGTTTTGTTTTGTTGTTGTTGTTGTTGTGTTGTTGTTTGTTGTTTCTTCTTCTTCTTCTCTTCTTCTCTTCTTCTTTTCTCAGTTTTATAGTGCAGTAGTCAACGTCTTCAGTTAATAGTAGTAGTAGCTTATAAATGTCGTTCGTCGAGAGGCCTAATGTCGTATCAGCCAGTCAGCGAGGGAGTACTATCCCCTTTTTCAATAGCCGCTAGACCAAGGAGATTGTTTTGGCGTCTGATGTGGAGGCGCCACATCCTACCTCATCTCAGGTCTCTCTCGTTACTTTACCGCATCATGTCATGCCCTTGCGCTTACTTCATTTAACGTTGACTTTGGCGATGGGACCCGTATCGAACCAGGGGACTTCGCTTTGTGATGATCCTTAGCTGCAACGTCCGCGTTAGTTCTCGATATCATAATTTTTTTTTTTTTTATAGAATTTACAACGCGTTGGATAGTCGAGATATCGTATCTACTAATAACTAGCATTGGAAACTAAATCGACCTTTCTATACATCTTAACTTTTATATTTAATACTAATATCATACTAACATTGAATAGGTCATGGCTTTGTTAGTCTAAGAGTGTCAATTGAACAGCTTTGTGATCTTAGAAGAAAATAAAAACAAGATTAGATATACTCTCTCTCCCTAATAATGAGTCGTCATATTATTTGCGTTTTGATACAAATGAAAATTTGAGCCACCCCCCCCATACAAAACTTATATTCTTTTACACGAAAAAACTCGCAACTCTCGGGAAATATATGCGAAATTTTCAATGAGTGAGTCTTTTAACAGTTGTTGTATTATCTATTATGTAGCATGATCTGTTTGATGGCTATATATCTAATTTTTTATTTTCCTCTTTATCTATTCTTCTTTTTCATATTTCCTCTCGCTTTTAATGTTATCATTAATTTTGTATTAACACCGCTCTATTCTTCTTTAAACCCATGCGCCTTTCAGCTGCTCCCGACCCTTTACTTGGTAATGACCCTTCCGACACTCCGAAAAAGTGTGTAAAGTGCTATTAAAAATAGAGATTAAGTTGTGGTTGTGTAAGATAGTATTTATTTTGTGATGGCTCTATTTTTTCTCTCCGTGGATGATATTTGAATAGCTGTATATTATGGAAATATTAAAACTACTTATCTGGAATCTAGAACATTAAAGAATTCTCCGCATTAAAATAGTAGATATTAAATAATATTTAATTTTATAATTCTCAGTTTTAAAATTACACTAAGGCAGTGAACGATCGTGGGTTATCTTCCATTAAGCTTATGTATTATTATAATATTAATATTATACAATACTAGGGGTTGATACTCCCCAATAATCGTGATCTTATAATAGTTATTTTATATAAACTGAATTTAAAATTTAATATTAAATCATTTGGTTGTATTAGAGTTCTAGCGACACTCCCCAACAACTAACAAAACAGTCCATTGTGTGATGATAAAATAGTTTATATTGTATAATCACGATTTTAATTATATAACCGGATTTCTCCTATTATAGCTCTCTCTTTGAGTATTATGCCAACAGAATATATATGTGGAAGATTGGATATATACATAATGTAGTCTCTCTCTAGAAAAAGATCTATTATTAAAAATTAATATATTAAATACGCTTGTATTTAATTAATCTTCATAGAACCGTTATCATCTAGGCAATCGCTACTCATGGTTAAAGAATACGAGATCCTGTCGCAAAATAACTACCGAGTGAGATTAACATCAAAATATAGAGATAAGAAAAAAAAAGTAGTAACAAATAAGAAAAAAGGTATGACGATTGTATATGAAAGGATGTGACGTCCGGTCTTCCTGCCCTTCAAAAATGTCATACCCGGTCGATCATGATACAAAAT
The DNA here is from genome assembly GCA_023376005.1 of Doryteuthis pealeii. Classification (NCBI taxonomy): domain Eukaryota; kingdom Metazoa; phylum Mollusca; class Cephalopoda; order Myopsida; family Loliginidae; genus Doryteuthis; species Doryteuthis pealeii. The sequence continues at coordinate 27,396,030 of CM042176.1, read as the reverse complement.
AACACTCCAAGCGTCGCTCGTATATGCATTGTATAATATTTATTGTAATTGTGTTGTAATTCTTGTTTAGATATGAACATGAATATATCATTAGAGTATTGAAAATAGCAGTGCACTGAAATTAAGAATATAACGATATAGGAGAAAAGTGATGAGTAGATAGAAATAAGATTCTACCTTAAAACAAAACTGAATAATAACCAGTAATATTTTTTGATATAATATGTATCAAATTGAGAGATCAGAATAATTATTTCCGCAAAAGTAGATGTACTCATCATGGGTTTTTGGGGGGGGATGCATCTGTTTTGTGTTTGTTAACTTCTTCGTTCCATTCGAAACTATACCAAACATCCAAGAGCAATTAAACAAACATGAATAAAAAAAAATCTTAGCTCCCTGATAAGGTCTAGAGTGATGAGTAAGCCTGCAATGATACTAATATTGTAGCAGATTAGTTATATGATAGATATGAAGATGGATAGTTGATTGACTGAAGTGACAGGTCGTTTTTAATAGTCACTACCGTAGGTAGTCAATTTTGATGAGCTTGAGCATGCACTCGCCTCATCGCTACTCTCTCTTCTTCCTACTAATCATTTACTCAACTAAGCAAATAGAACAATCAAGTAGCTAGCAGAAAAATCCAAGATTACTTATACTTTTTACGTATTTTCTGACTCTCTCTCTCTCTCCTCTTTTCTAGTATTTCCGCAATGCTCTTTCTTTCTTTCTATTGTACTTTATAGTTAATGCTCTATGATAAAGCCATGTGTCCATTTTTGCTTTCCTCTTTCTTATAATTATCTTATTAATGTAATCCCAATCACTAGTGGGTTCAATTATTTAGCTGCATGGTTCGCGAACACGAAGCTACCTGCTGAGTATCAATAATAAATATAAAACGAAATAAAAGTGTAATTCTTGAGTTGTGTGATAATCATAACTAACAACAAAGAAAAAAAAATAAATCAAAGGACAGAATTTCTATAATATATTATTTAGTGGCGCAATGTCTCCTTAATCATTTCTCGTACTCCGGGATAGTCATCTATCCTATTACACAAACACTGATCAAGTTATAGTTCAGAAGATGTTTAGATATAACGCGGTCAGTCAATCCAAGAAATTAGAGAACATGACTTGAAACTGCTCATCAATAAAAAAATAATTATAGAGTTATATGATTCTTTTGATTTATTTTTTTTTTGTTTGTTGCTTAATCTTCCATCGATGAATCAAAACTTACCTATACATCTAATGATACTAGCAGTGTGTCAGCAACTCACCGCTAATTAAAATAATGACAATTGGGTTTCCTTTAGAAATTAATGAAAGGGAAGCAAAATGGAGACATGCTACACAAAATACAATAAGAAAGAAAGGAAAGAAAGAAGAGAGAGAGAGAGAGAGAGAGAGAGAGAGAGAGAGCTAGTGAGAGAGAGTGAGGAGAAGAGAGAGAGAGAGAGAGAGGTTAAATCAAGATTATTAGACTTGTTATATTATGAACTATTTGCAACTAGAAGACGGCTACCCAGCATCGCCTAGTAGAGAGGAGAGACCCCCACCCCAAAACCCTGATGTACTGTTTGTTTTGAAATTTACAAATGCTGGACATTTTTAAGTAGAATTTCAATGCTATTTCTATGTATATCTTAATTTCAATGCTATTTCTATGTTATATCTTAATTTCAATGCTATTCTATGTATATCTTAATTTCAACGCCTTATTTCTATGTATATTTTAATTCCAATGCTATTTTATGTATATTTTGATTTCAATGCTATTTCTATGTATATTTTAATTTTAAATATCTTCGAATATAAATCCAATCTTCATAATCTTTGCACAAAAAGCAAAACGGTGATATTTAATGTATATATTATATATATATGTATATATATATATATATATATATATATATATATATATATAATATATATATATTATATATTTACTTTATCGTTAATGTTTTATTTTCATAGTTTCATCCGGACATTAACATACATACACATCAACAACCCTTATTCGCCCATTTCATTCATAACATAAAGAAGGGGGAAGGGAGGAGAAAAAAAAAGAAGAGGAAGAAAAAAAGAGAAAGAAAAAAGTATAACCACGCAAAAAAAACTTAAGCACGTCATTTCTAATTTCGTCTCTGAAGATAAAGTTTTCTTTGAAATCGATAAGACAAAAAATAAGATCTTTTGTTTTTATTTTTACACGCATTGTAATTGCCTTCAAATTATAATATATTATTTATAGGTAGCTTTTAAGTAAACATATCAAACGTTGTAATAATTAAATTATCATACAGTGGAATATCTACAAGTCCTAGCAGTAAATAAATAAAACGAAAGTTACAATAGAAAGAAAGAAAGAAAGAAAGAAAAGAGTAGGGAAAGATAGAGAGAGGGTGAGCGCTCAGAAGCGATGACACTTATCAGTTTTAATAGAACGGAATAAAAGATTGAAAGAAAGAAAGAAAAAAAGAGTGAGGGGTGTTAAACAAGATTATTATACTTTTTACACATTGAACTATTTGGTAATAGCTCTTAAGTAAACGTATCAAAAGTTGTGATAATTAAATTATCATAATGTGGTATATCCACAGGTCCTGCTAGTAAATAAATAAAACAAAAGTTACAATAAAAAAAAGAAAGAAAGAAAGAAAGAGGGAGAGAAGGGAAAAGAGGGGTGAGCGCACAGAAGCGATAACTCTAATCTTTTCAATTGAACATAATGAAAGATTTTTTTTTAAAAGGGAAAGAAAGAATTTTAAAATAGAGTGAGAAAGAGTTAAATTAATATTATTATACTTTTTACATATTGAACTATTTTGGTAATAACTCTTAAGTTAACGTATCAAAGGTGTCATAATTAGATCATCAACCTGTGGCATATCTACAGGTCCTGCTAGTTAAAAATAAAAAACGGAAGTTTTAGTTTGATAGGTATTATGAACTTTTGTTTTTAGTAAATTAGGGGTGACCCAGAAAAAACAGAACCCACAAATTTTTGTAATAAAACTGTTAATTTTAACTAAGAGGGTTTAGGGTTAGGGTTAGGGTTAGGGTTCTGTTTTTTTTTCTGGATCACCCTGTACAGGGTGGACCCAGAAAAAACAGAACCAATTATTTATTTATTTTCCCATTAAACTAACCTAAACCTACCAAACCAACTAGCCCTAACCCCCCCAACCCCCAATAGCCCTAAACCCCCTCGTTAAAATAACAGTTTTATTACAAAATTTGTGGTTCTGTTTTTTCATAGAATTTTTTAAAAAGCTTCTAGTCGTAACTTGTTTTTTTTTTTGGGGGGGGCTACGTTAAATTTCAATTGAATTAACGGTGCAAAAATGTAAACATTGTTTTCGTTCATAATTTTCATTATTTCCCTAAGCTGAAAATAAATAATTTTAAAAAATCATCAGGAATTTTTAAAATGTTTCTTCTTTTTAGATGGACAAAAAACAAAAAAAAATTCAAATAATATTAAATAGAAAAGAAAAAAAAAAGAATAAACAAATAAATAAATAATAAAATAAAACTGAAAGTTACTTACCCAGATTGAGGATAGTGACCCACCTCTGCTTGGGTAGTCGCCAAAAAAGGCCAGACACAATAAGATAAATGAATTAAATAATAAAAGTTGTGTGGCATCGTTTATATTATTTCACTCTTGAAATTATTAATATTATATTATTATTATTTATTACTCGTGTANTGGCGGGATGGGCCAAAATCGAATGTTAACAACGCAGTTCTGTGGATTAAAAGAAACGTTATGGTGGGGATTTTCTCTCTATCTCAAATTATTTTAACCTTCAAAATTGACAGAATTTTTAACTTTCACTCATATTGTGTTGTGTTTTTTTATTCGGACAATTGTTTTAAAAATAGCTTTTTCTTTTTTTTTCTTTTTGTACTTTTAAACCATTATTTGTATTTTATACAAATTTTATTTATTTCTCTCATTCCACTATCTCTTCTCTCCTTCTCTCTCTCTCTTCTTTCTCTCTCTCTTTCACATACTCATCTCTCTCTCTCACACACATCTCTTCTCTTTTCACACACATATCTCTCTCTTGTCTCTTTCATTTCTTTTTTCTTTTTTCTCTCTCTCATCAACCATCTTCTGCAGCTTCTCTTCCCACCATCTCTCTCTCTGTCTCCCATCTATTTCTCTCTCTTCTCTCTCCTCTTCTCTCTCTCTCTCTCCCAGTGTGAGTGTGTGTCTCCCTCTCCCAATGTGTGTATGTGTGTGTATATCTATCTCTCAATGTGTGTGTGTGTGTGTGTGTGTGTTCTTCACTCCGGTGTGTGTATGTGTGTGTCCTTCTCTCCTCCCTCTCCAATGTGTGTATGTGTGTGTGTCTCTATCTTCCAGTGTGAGCACTGTGTTTGTGTGTGTGTGTGTGTGTGTGTGTGTGTGTGTGTGTTTCCCCTTTCTCTCTGGCAATGCAGTAAGAAATCGAAAATAAACCAAAAGTTGCCGTACATCATAAATTCCTGGATTTCATATTTTCTTCTTCTTCTTCTTCTTTCTTCTTCTTCTTCTTCTTCTTCTCCTTCCTGAATAAGAATAGAGACGCTGATCCACCGAAGATTATTTTCGTGAGAAAAATGACGAGGACCGACGCACTTAGAACGTGGGAAGCAACAGAGCAACGGCTGAGAACAGTCAAGATCATGATCTATAATAAAACCACCGCATAGAGGGGAGGATTCAACTGTATGACACTCTCCTCTGTTGGAAGGAACGATAGTTCAAATCTTATCTGATCTCAGGGAAATATCTGAACTTGTTGGGCGAGTTGACGTCTTTTTGATTTGCACATGTCAAGGTTTTCCCTCGGAAAATCCAAGCACCTCATGGCTTAGTTTTGTTTGTTCTAATCAACAATCATTTGCTTGGTTGGATTTTACGGCATGTCAACGCTTGTTGGGTTATTTTATGCAAAGACGTTTTGTTTTATTCATTCTTGATGGGTATTCATTTTTTTTAGGATTTTACGGCATGTCAACCCTTGTTGGGTTATTTTATGTCAATATACGTTTTTTTTATTCATTCTTGATGGTATTCAATTTTGGGGGGATTTTACGGCATGTCAACCTTGGGTTTTTTGCCAAAGACGTTTTGTTTTATTCATTCTTGATGGGTATTCAATTTTTTTTATTTTACGGCACGCCAACATTTGTTGGGTTATTTTATGCGAATATGTTTTCTTTTATTCATTATTGATGGGTATTCAATTTTTTAAAAACTCTTTAAAACATATTTTTCTATTTAACACATAGATGGGACCTAACAGGTATACTATTCATGGAAGGTAAATCAGGGAGTGATGGCGATCAAGGATCACTCCTACTTCTCCACATAAGTGAGTAAAAAAGCAATGTTATTTTGTTTAGGAAGTTATAATTATTAATATGAACATGTATCATTAAGTTAGTGCCGGTATATTACCAACAGGAACATGTATCATATATTCAAAATGAAGCTGGTCCTCTGTGGATCCATCTACTTCACGTAGTCCCGTTTCTCTCAATAGCAATGTTCCACTTCGAATGAGATCATGTATCCTGCTCCGTAAAATTCTGTTGACTGTTCTTTGAGTCACTTCTTCAATACAGATTTCCATCTTCGGCAATGGAATAATTTTTGCCTCTAAAACCCTCTTTAATGAGGCAGAAGAGATGATAGGCAAGTGTGTAAATAAACTTTACGAAACAAATACACAAAAATAAGTATGAACGCGATTCCCTAACTCTAGGCATAAAAATAATCGTAGACAGATTAACATGCCGTTAAAAGTAGGGCTGTGATCCCTGAGGACCAGCTTCATTTTGATGTATGATACATGTTCCTGTGTTGGTAATTATACTGTCCTAAACAAAATGGTATTACTTTTTGACACACCTTGTATATATATATATAATATATATATATATATATATTTATGGCGAAATTGACCACCCTCTATATTCCCTATTCACGACTCCTAATTCACAGTATGAAAATGTTCACCGTTGAAGCAAAAACAATGCAACGTATGAAGAAGGTTAACAGACCGAAACGTTATAACCGACACCACTATCCACAATAACATCCATTTTGTACAACATCCTGTGTTTGTCTACTTTCTCCACACACACACACACACCACACACACACATATTATAATATATATATATATATATAAGTTGAAAATGGAAGCGAATACGACGGTATTGAAAGGGAAAATAAGGAAAGAAAATGCTGAACGGATAAAATTGATATTATTTATTTTACTGACAGTGTTTCGGCTAGGATTTTATCCATGTACACATGCACTCTACCATTATTATTTTAAATACTAAGTAAAATAAGAATGATTTAAAACACCAAAGAATTTATTCTGACACAGGCTGTTATTCCTTGTATACAAAAAAAATGTAGTTTTTCTATCATTGTATTTTATTTTGTATTTAAGATAATAATGATAGAGTGCCTGTGTACATGGAAAACAATTATATTTTAAAATTCAACAAATATATATATATATATATATATATATATATATATATATATTGAAAGGAAAAATAAGGAAAGAAAATGCTGAATGGATAAAATTGATTTTATTTTATTTTACTGACACGTGTTTCGGCCAGGAGTTTATCCATGTACACAGGCACTCTATCCATTATTATCTTAAATACAAAATAAAATAACAATGATAGAAAACTACATTTTTTTTGTATACAAGGAATAACAGCCTGTGTCAGAATAAATTCTTTGGTGTTTTAAATCATTCTTATTTTACTTAGTATTTAAAATAATAATGGGTAGAGTGCATGTGTACATGGATAAAATCCTAGCCGAAACACGTGTCAGTAAAATAAGATAATATCAATTTTATCCGTTCAGCATTTTCTTTCCTTATTTTCCCTTTCAATATACCGTCGTATTCGCTTCCATTTTCAACTTATATATATATATATATATATATATATATGTGTGTGTGTGTGTGTGTGTGTGTGTGTGTGGAGAAAGGTAGACAAACACAGGATGTTGTACAAAATGGATGTTTATTGTGGATAGTGGTGTCGGTGTTATAACGTTTCGGTCTGTTAGACCTTCTTCAGTACGTTGCATTGAGTTTTTGCTTCAACGGTGAACATTTTCATACTGGTGAATTAGGAGGTCGTGAATAGGGGAATATAGGAGGGGTGGTCAATTTCGCCCATATATATATATATATATATATATATATATATATATATATATACAAGGGTGTGTCAAAAAGTAATACCATTTTGTTTAGGACAGGTATAATTACCAACACAGGAACATGTATCATACATCAAAATGAAGCTGGTCCTCAGTGGATCACAGCCCTACTTTTAACGGCATGTTAATCTGTCTACGATTATTTTATGCCTAGAGTTAGGGAATCGCGTTCATACTTATTTTTGTGTATTTGTTTCGTAAAGTTTATTTACACACTTGCCTATCATCTCTTCTGCCTCATTAAAGAGGGTTTTAGAGGCAAAAATTATTCCATTGCCGAAGATGTGAAATCTGTATTGAAGAAGTGACTCAAAGAACAGTCAACAGAATTTTACGGAGCAGGGATACATGATCTCATTCGAAGGTGGAACATTGCTATTGAGAGAAACGGGGACTACGTGGAGAAGTAGGGATGGGATCCACAGAGGACCAGCTTCATTTTGATATATGATACATGTTCCTGTGTTGGTAATTATACCGGCACTAAACTTAATGATACATGTTCATATGTTAATAATTATAACTGTCCTAAACAAAATAACATTGCTTTTTTACTCACTTATGTGGAGAAGTAGGGATGTGATCCTTGATCGCCATCACTCCCTGATTTACCTTGCCCATGAATAGTAGTACCTGTTAGGGTCCCATCTATGTGTTAAATAGAAAAATATGTTTTAAAGAGTTTTTAAAAAAATTGAATACCCATCAATAATGAATAAAAGAAAACATATTCGGCATAAAATAACCCAACAAATGTTGGCGTGCCGTAAAATAAAAAAAATTGAATACCCATCAAGAATGAATAAAACAAAACGTCTTTGGCATAAAATAACCCAAGGGTTGACATGCCGTAAAATCCCCCCAAAATTGAATACCCATCAAGAATGAATAAAAAAAAACGTATTTGACATAAAATAACCCAACAAGGGTTGACATGCCGTAAAATCCTAAAAAAAATGAATACCCATCAAGAATGAATAAAACAAAACGTCTTTGGCATAAAATAACCCAACAAGCGTTGACATGCCGTAAAATCCAACCAAGCAAATGATTGTTGATTAGAGACAAACAAAACTAAGGCCATGAGGTGCTTGGATTTTCCGAGGGAAAACCTTGACATGTGCAAATCAAAAAGACGTCAACTCGCCCAACAAGTTCAGATATTTCCCTGAGGATCAGATAAGATTTGAACTATCGTTCCTTCCAACAGAGGAGAGTGTCATACAGTTGAATCCCTCCCCCTCTATGCGGTGGTTTTTATTATAGATCATGATCTTGACTGTTCTCAGCCGTTGCTCTGTTGCTTCCCACGTTCTAAGTGCGTCGGTCCTCGTCATTTTTCTCACGAAAATAATCTTCGGTGGGATCAGCGTCTCTAGTTCTTATTCAGGGAAGGAGAAGAAGAAGAAGAAGAAGAAGAAGAAGAAGAAGAAGAAGAAAATATGAAATCCAGGAATTTTAGGATGTACGGCAACTTTTGGTTTATTTTCGATTTCTTACTGCATTGCCAGAGAGAAAGGGGGAAACACACACACACACACACACACACACACACACACACAAACACAGGTGCTCACACTGGGAAAGATAGAGACACACACACATACACACATTGGAGAGGGAGAGAGAGAGAGAGACACACACACACACACTGGGAGTGAAGGAGACACACACACACACACACACACACATTGGGAGAGATAGATATACACACACAATACACACATTGGGAGAGGGAGACACACACTCACACTGGGAGAGAGAGAGAGAGAGAGAGAGGAGAAGAGAGAGAGAGAAATAGATGGTGAGGACAGAGAGAGAGAGATGGTGGGAAGAGGAAGCTGCAGAGAGATGGTGTGATAGAGAGAGAGAAAAAAAAAGAGAGAAATGGTGTGTGAAAGAGACAGAGAGAGAGGAATGGTGTGTGAAAGAGAGAGAGAGATGGTGTGTGTGAAAGAGAGAGAGAGAGAGAGATGGTATGTGAAAGAGAGAGAGAAAGAGAGAGAGAGAGAAGGAGAGAGAGAGATAGTGGAATGAGAGAAATAAATAAAATATTGTATAAAAATACAAATAATGGTTTAAAAGTACAAAGAAGAAAAAAAAAAGGAAAAAGCTATTTTTAAAAACAATTGTCCGAATAAAAAAAACACACACACAATATGAGTGAAAGTTAAAAATTCTGTCAATTTTGAAGGTTAAAATAATTTGAGGATAGAGAGAAAATCCCCACCATAACGTTTTCTTTTAATCCACAGAACTGCGTTGTTAACATTCGATTTTGGACCCATCCCGCCATTCTTGCTGCAGCCTCCTTTCTCGAGATAACATAGGTTTATGAGGTTATATAGTAAAAGAATATCAATACATTCGGCTATTATTGCTGTCATATATGATATCTATACTGATATAATGAATATGTAAATACCTTGGTACCCCCTCACTATAATCTGATTGGACAGTGTCATGTATAAATAGTTGACACTGTGTTATACCTAATGCCTACTAGCTAAACTTACTCGCTAGACGACACCACGACTGCTCGGAAGACGGATTGCTATTCGACGCACCAACTACTACTGCGATAATATACCAAATACCAACTTCATAATATATCCCTTAACCCGGATATATCATATACATATATAAAGGGTAGTTGTGTGTATATAAAACTATTGTCCGAATAAAAAAACGCTATATGAGTGGAAGTTTAAAATTATACATAAGTATAAATAAGTATATAATAAATGGAAATGAATCCGACAGTATGATTGAAAATAGATAGAAAAAAACAAATGACAACAGTAGTATGCTGACAGATATCTGTTTCGACCTTTTATAAAAACGGTCATCCTCAAGAGCAACTATATTTATGAAAGAAAGACGGAATATTGTTTGTTTGTTTTGTTTTGTTTTACGGCATATCAACCTCAGTGGGTCATTTAATGCCAATAAAGTTTTGAAATAAATCAATTCTTAATGGATAATACAATTTTGTTATAAATACATTTTTCTATTTAACCCATAGATGGGACCCTAACAGGTACTACCACTCTGGGTCAGAGTGGACCAAGGAGCAATGGTGATGAAGGGGTGCTCCACATTCCCCAAACCTCCAAAACTGGAACCTCACCATCAGATAGAGTTTAACGTCATACCCAGGACATGTAGACCCGCAGCCACCGCCTTCTAGCACCCATATGATAAAAAGGGGCTGGGGCTTGCCATAAGGGCAATAGGGTTGGGAAAATCATATAGGTGCTAGGGCTTGACGTGACCAGCCGATTGATCGGAAGGGGGCCTCTCCGACCGCCCGTCTAGCCCAAGATAGGGCCAAAGTGGAGTATTGCATGCTCATCCACCTGGGCTCTATCCTTAAGCATCACGGGTCGCCACCCACGGCCAACTGGTGGCCCCATTGGGGGAGTCTTACCCCTCTGCAGAGGTGCAGTCGGTGCATTCTAACGCCCCAGCCGACAGGGCGGAAAGAAGGAATAGTTAACCGTTTGGCACGAGAGGCTCATAATCTATACATATATATAAAGGGCAGTTGTGTGTATATGTATGTCCGAAGGAAAGTTCGAAAATAAAACAATTAACAACAAAGTAAATATATATATTGTTATGACCTGTTTAAGGGTCAATAAATAATAACTCAACACGGGTATAAAATGTAGGGAACAGATTGTATTCAGCAATATATATCAACGTACAATGAAAGGGTTTCCTTGTTACAGCTTACACGAAGAACATGTTTCTGGTACTTTTCCCTTGAGTAGCTTTACTCTGTTGAATATATACCCATTGGGTAAGTCCATGTTCGTGTCATAGGTGAGTCACCTACAACATATATACACATTGAATATCACCAGGGCTTGGTTTTTGAGCAAAAATAATAGAGATTTGATTTATATTCTTGAAGATAATTAAAAAATAAAATTTAAATGATAACAGCATGGATTTTTTTTTTCATTTAATATTTTAGATAGTAGACATTAACATTTCTTTTCAGAGTAGCTGGATCAATGCAAGGTCTATTTCTTTACATAGGGATTCAAATGGGGCATCCCACGAGGATTCAACTCATGATTCAGTAATAATGGATCTGCGGGACTAACTTTTAAAAATCTCCCTCTACCCAGGCGATGCCGGGTAGCCGCTGCTAGTTATAAATATAAGAATTCAAGGTTAAACGAGCATTAGGTTTATAAGTTCCAAAAATTCACTTTGGATTGTCCATTGAGGGAGGTTGATTTTTCACTTTTAAAAAAAATATATGAAATTCTCTCAAACAGTAAAAGTTGTGTGTTGGAGCAGGATGTGACACAAGGTCAATTTCTTAAGCGGAGAGAGAAAGACGTTTAAGACTTCTTGCTCTTTTCCGTACATCGGGATCAGAATGCTCGGGAAAATGTTCCCTATTTTACCAAAGCGTCTTTCAAGCATTTCAATATGATGCATTTTCTCTACCGTCTTCGTTATGGTGTACAGAAAACAGCAAGAAGACTTGGACGTCTACACTTGAAAATTATAAAGAAATATTCCGTTCGTCTTTTACAAAATTTTCTTAAACAATAACTTGCTACCAAAATACAATATATATATATATGTGTGTGTGTGTGTGTGTGTGTGTGTACACGGAAAACGAAATAAAAATACCTACACGAACATAACAATCCATCCGCCACACCTAACATGCGATAGCGCTAACATCATATATTACATATACTGCACACAATGCACAAATAGCGGATATGTGGGAGAAACATCAACATCTTTTAGACTAAGATTAAATAACCACAAATCCACAATAAAACTCAAATCCCCGCATAGTACGATAGCACTTCACTTTAACACCCCACAACTCAACCTTACACACCCCAAATGTATTTTAATAGAGCACGCATTTCCAACAACGCAATCTTGAAAACAAGCAGAAACCAAATGGATTCTAAAACTACGAATTCACGTGAGGGGACTGAACGCCGACATCGGGATACTCCGTTATTACAAATATTTTACAGACGCTGGCGCTGTCAATAACAACAAAGACAAATCATCCGCTGAACAGGAGCGACATTCATCTGAAGAAGGGAATCTAACGATCCCGAAAATTTATGATAACAAATAATAAAAAATATGTGAATCCAGTACTCCATAACATCGAGTTCCTTCATTTATTTTTAAATGCTTCATAATAACGCCCAACTTCAACATATAAAAAAAAACATAAAATATATATATATATATATATACATATATATATATATATATATATATATATATATATATAGTCGTAGAAGAAGTTGTTTCCCGACCGCGGTTTCGGTGTTACTCCAACACCTTCATCAGGGGGAACCCCCTGATGAAGGTGTTGGAGTAACACCGAAACCGCGGTCGGGAAACAACTTCTTCTACGACTATTAATGCTCTATATTCACAATATATTGAGCCCTATTGGATTAACTACTTACGCTATGTTCACATAGTAGTACCATAAATATATATATATATATATATATATATATATATATATATGTGTGTGTGTGTGTGTGTGTGTGTGTGATAGAGAGAGAGAGAGAGAGAGAGAGAGAGAGAGAGAGAGAGAGAGAGAGAGAGAGAGATTTAAAAAAGGAAGAAAAAAAGGCCTGTACAGTAGGGTAGGTTGATATTTTTCTTTTTTTTTTTTTAATATCAAATTCTCTCCAACAGAAAAAAGTGGTGTGTTAGTATAATGAATACTGATACCAAAAATTAGATCTTTTACTTGCACCATTGTTTGAGGAAATAGCATTAAAGATCGTCTACTAAAATGCACCAAAAATTGTCAATTCAGTCACCACTGACAGTGAAGTCAACAACAGAATCGCGAGAGCAGCGGCAGTTATGGCCAAACTGAGCCAGAAAGTCTGGGACAATGCCATCCTCTACTGCCTCTGCGCGTCTATAAAGCGCCGTTCTCAGTATACAGTAGCGAATCCTGGATCACATACTCCTGTCACGTGAGGAAACTGAACAATCTCCACCTCAGATGCCAACGCCGCATTCTACGCATACGCTGGCAGGACAAAGTGCCCAACACAGAAGCGCTGGAACGAGCAAACATGAACAGCATGCCTACCATCATCTGCAAGAGACGCCTGCGTTGGCTTAGTCACGTCAGGAGGATGGACAAAGGCCGCATCCCCAAAGACCTACTCTATGGTGAATTAGTAGAGGGCACCCGACCGGTAGGGAGACCACGCCTGCGCTTTAAAGATGTCTGCAAGAAAGACATGAAGACATGTCACATCGACAACAACACACGGGAGGCTTGTGCAGAAGACCGTGCGACCTGGCGACTCCTCGTCAAACAAGGAACGAAAATGAGTGAAAAAGAGAGGAAAGAAGCCGCCGCAGAAAAGAGAGCCAAAAGGAAGGAGAGACAACAGCAACTCCAGCAAACATCACTGTTTGTTTGCAGTTACTGCACCAGAGATTGCCATTCAAAAATCGGTTTGTTCAGCCACTCATGCAGTTACAGATAAAAGGGGGAAAAAGTGGACACTACACCATCGTCTTTAGTAGACGGATGGATGCCAACAATTACATTAAAACTTAAATACTTCCACCCAGAGGGGACATGTATTTGTTAGTAATTTGAACTTTCATAATACATTTGTTTCTGACTATAGTTGTTGAAGGGCTGAACTTGCACAAAGGTGTCAAAATTAGAGTGACCCAGAAAAAATAGAACCCACAATTTTGTAATAAAACTGTTAATTCTAACTATGGAGGTCTAGGGTTAGGGTTAGGGTTAGTTTAATGGGAAAATGAATAAATAATTTGGGTTCTATTTTTTTCTGGGTCACCCTTTATACCGGTGACTCAGAAAAAAACAGAACCCACAAATTTTGTAATGAAACTGTCAGTTTTAACTAGGGGGTTTAGGGTTAGGCTTAGGGGTTAGGCTTAGGGGCTAGGGTTAGGGTCTAAGGTTAGTTTAATGGGAAAATAAATAAATAATTTGGGTTCTGTTTTTTCTGGGTCACCCTAATTTTGACACCTTTGTGCAAGTTCAGCCGTTGTAAGTTGGCGGAGTTGCCTATTGTGAGTATCAGCGAGGGAGCCTATCTCCTTTTCACTAGCACTAGAAAAGGGAGATTGTTTTTACAGATGTGGAGTGCCATACCAACTATCACCTCCACACTTTTACTTTACAGATCAGATTACCCATTATCTGTGCTACTCATGTGCTGAGTTGGCGGGGACCAGTATTGAACCAGGAACCTTGGGATTTCTTGGCGGGTGCTCTACCGACTGAGCTAAACTGGACCTATATTTGCTAGTATGAATAAGGATAAAAGGTTGCAAAGACAAAAACAGATAAAATAGCAACGATTGTCAAACCAAGAAAAACAAAAGAAGCGGGAAAGAAAGGGAAAATAAGCAAATGTGACATTATTGTAAAGAAATAGAAAAAACATTTCTTTAAAATTTAAATCTTAACGAACGAAAGACAGAAAAAAAATGAGCGCTAAGTAATTTAGAAATTTAGAAAAAAAAAATGGAAACTTTTTTAGTCGTCTGCAAATTTGATTCCTAGTGTCTCGTCAGCAAAAGCTGATCGCCAGTTAAAAAAAAAAAAAAAAAACCCAAACAAACGCCGATTCAAGAAACAAGGACGCCATTTTTTTTCTTTATCGGTGCGTACACACTCTGCGCATGCGTGCACGCATACAGTTACACATATCTATGTACATCAGTAAGTCTCTATCCTAATAATAAAGAAAGCATGTATTTCACACAACAAATATTTATTTTTTAACATGATCGTCGTCCTCTTAATTCAGTGATGAATATTATTCGCATAGATAAGGTAACCTCCCATCGAGTCGGCAGACGTGTGGGACGTGTTGCAGACCTCTTCAAATTCCCTACAGCCACACCTAAGAAACACAACTCAATTATGAACATATAGATATACCGGAGGCGCGTAGACCAGTGGTTAGAGTCGTAGGAAATGGACCCGTCGACCCGAGTTCAATTTCTGCACAAAGTTGTTTGCATTTCACATTGCATTTCAAATATATTATTATTAAAATATACTAGCAACAGAAAACACTCTCCGAGCGTCGTAAAAATTAATTTTTAAAAGACATTACCTCCCACCCTGGGAGTTAAAAAAATTCAATGTCAGAGTGTTTATATCATAAGTAAGACAAATCCTCATATTTATTAAAGGAGTAAAAAAACAAAAATAAAACAATTTGAAATGAAAACTGAGCCCCGTCCCTCTCAAATAAAATGTTGCATGCATGTAATAATCAAACAATTATATTTGAATATTTTCCACATCAATTTTACACAAAATCGTAGGTATTTATTTATTTGTAAACTTTTTAGTTAACTTCTTGTTACTATAAAAAAAAGGGACGAGAGTAAAAAAAACAACAATTTTTAAAAATGACGTAGATATATGACGTAGTCTTTGTTACAGACATAAATACAGGCAATCTCCATTATTAATAGATGTATATATCTCTCAGATTCTTGCTACCTCACAGTCTCTCACACACACACACACACACACACACACACACACACACACATATATATATGTATGTATATATATAATATATATATATATATATATATATGTGTATATATATGTATGTATATATATATATGTATGTATATATATATATATATATATATATATATATATATATATATATATACATATATATATATATATTGTATTTTGGCAGCAAGTTTTTGTTAATAAGATTTTGTTAAAGACCACGGAATATTTCTTTATAATTTTCAAGTGTAGACGTTCAAGTCTTCTTGCTGTTTTCTGTACATCGTGATCAAGACGGTAGAGAAAAAGGCTTAAATTTGTATTTTGTAATTACAAATTATAGTGCCGTCAAATTATTGTTTACACCGTCAAAGTTTAAAAATAAATAGATAAATAAATACATAAATATATATTCATGTGTGTGTGTGTGTGTGTGTGTGTGTGTGGTGTGTGTGTGTGTGTGTGTGTGTTGTCTGTGTCTGTGTGTGTGTTTATTTATGTATGTATATATGTGTTGTATATGTCTTTATATATATGTGCGTATATATATATATATATATATATATATATATATATATATATATAATATATTTGTGTGTGTGTGTGTGTGTGTGTGTGTGTGAAAAACTATTTATCTATCTATACATATATAAAGGGCAGTTGTGTGTATATGTATGTCCGGAGGAAACTTCGAAAATAAAACAATTAACGAAAAAGCTAAATATATATACACATTAAATATCACCAGGGCTTGGTTTTTGAGATATTTTTGGGTTTTTCTTTATATATATAATGATAGAGATTTGATTTATATTCGTGAAGATAATTAAAAAATAAAATTTAAATGATAACAGCATTTTGTTTTTTGGGGTTTTTTTTTCATCTAATATTTTTTTTCTTAAAAAATCCCCCTCTACCCAGGCGATGCCGGGTAGCCGCTGCTAGTTAAATATAGATGAAAGGTTAAATAAATATTTCCCACATCCGATGCTCATCTACACATGCCAACATGGCCTCGCACAATGGCAGCCATGCTCTTTCGTATTGCCCCGCGCCAACAGTTACAAACAAAAAGATACATTATCATCGTCAATTTGTGACATCGTCTCAATTACCAAATTTCTGATGACGCCTTGAAATTCGCGCCATTCTGAAAAAATAATCCCACACGAAAATAAACAAGGCAGCGTCTATTTTTTGCTTCAATTTTATTTTTCGTAGAATGTCTTGGTGGTCAAGACAATAACGAACTTTAAAGCTGGCAAATTCTTGCAGTTGTGGTTGGGTGTCCCATCGTCGTGTAATAGTTAGAAAGGCTAGATGGTCGAGACAATAAGAAAGGAAAAGAAAGATAGAAAGAAAGAATGAAAGAATTTTAAAAAAAAGAAAAAGAAAAGAAAAGAAAAGAAAGAAAAAAAGAAAGAGAAAAAAAAAAAAAGAAGAAAGAAAGAAAAAAAAAAAGAAAGAAAGAAAGAAGAGAAAGAAAGAAAGAAAAGAAAGAAAGAAAGAAAGAAAGAAAGAAAAAAAGAAAAAGAAAGAAAGAAGAAAGAAAGAAAAGAAAGAAAGAATGAAAGAAAGAAAAGAAAGAAAAAAAAAAAGAAAAAGAAAAAGAAAAAAAGAAAAGAAAGAAAGAAAAAGAAAGAAAGAAAGAAAGAAAGAAAAGAAAAAAGAAAAGAAAAAAGAAAAAAAAAAAAGAAAAGAAAAGAAAGAAAAAAAAACAAACAAACAAAGAAAAGAAAGAAAAAGAAAGAAAGAAAGAAAAAAAAAGAAAGAAAAAAAAGAAAAAAAAAAAAAAAAAAGAAAGAAAGAAAGAAAGAAAGAAAGAAAAAACAAACAAACAAAAGAAAAAAGAAGAAAGAAAAAGAAAAAAAAGAAAAAGAAAGAAAGAAAGAACGAAAGAAAGAAAGAAAAAGAAATGTGTTTATTTTCACACATTGAATTTTATTTTACAAAAAAAAAAAACAACAATTAGTTAATTAATATCTTAATGTGTGGAGCATTATCACTAGAGTAGGTCGATTTTGAAATTGTAACTTCTCCAAAATCGCAAAAGTTGCAAATTAACATAAAAATTACCCAACAAAATATTTTTTTTCAAAACTTTTGCATTCGTTTGAGGAAATAGATTTCCATCTTTTAAAATGCTATCCCTGTTACAGTTTTATTAATAAGTTAACTCAAACGTCTTCGGTATAAAATGACCCAACAAGAGTTGACGTGCCGTAAATCCAACCAACCAACCAACCAGCCTTGACTTGTTAATTGTAGACGTTGAAATTGTAGACATAGGAAATATCCATCTGCACAACTCAGTCTGAAAGGCAAAAAAAAAGTCTTTATAAATTAGACAAAGCCGGCCCGAGGGACCCTGCCTCACAGTAAATAAACGCATGGGTGTAACCTTATTGTAACGACAAACTCATAAAAAGATAACTGTCTTGCATCAACGGACTTAGGAAATTTTAATTACTATTTTTTGGAAAGATTAAAATATGACGAGTTAGTGTTGGATACCCTTGTTGGGTATATAAATCGTCGAGAGAATTCTCGTGTAATAGAGAGACAGACAGACAGACAGATAGAGTTAAGACTGTGACTTACTTGCATTTTTTCTCTAGTGGTTATTTCATCTTCTGTCTTTTCGCCAGTTGTTGTCTTGTCTTCTATCTTCTTCTAACTAAAGTGCCAAAAAGTGCTCAATTCGGAGTTTTAGGTGACTTTTGAGGTCTGATAACCCCCCTGAGAGTGGGCAAAAATGGCCAATTTCGTGTACAAATAAAATGCCAAACTAATATGATTTTCTGATAGGGTTATATGAGGAGTATCACATAGTATAAGATGGTTGAGTTCTGTTGAGAATTGGGGGAGATATGGGGCTTCAAAGGTGCCACCAAAATGACATTTTTCTGCCAGTATAAGTCTACGTATTTTGATGAAAATCTACGTTATCGATTTTATTGTTTTTTCTCAGGGATTCTAATGCCTTGAATTTACTGATGGTGAAAAAAGTGCTCAATTCGGAGTTTTAGGTGACTTTTGAGGCCTGATAATCCCCCCGAGAGTGGGCAAAAGTGACCAATTTCGTGTACAAATAAAGTGCCAAACTAATGTGATTTTCTGATAGAGTTCAATTTAAGACTTCTTTTTAAGTCATTCATTAATTAACTACAAGACTTTGTTTTTTATCAAATATTTTATTACTGCATTGCCCTGATTCGCCGCGCGGTCTGAGTTGCAACCTCAGCAGCTGACGTCTGCGGCTCGACTTTTTTTAACAGCTACCTCTAGCCGGGAGAGAAACCCAACAGAATTTTCGCCTGCCAAGTTCCTTACCCTTACGGCTAATAGCGGTTGTCAGTCCGAGGTGAACATATTAATTGATACATACTTACAGGATATATGTTTTTGCAATCAACAGAGAACTCATGTCTGTAAACAACAGGCGAGTAGATATTCATGTGTGTGTGTGTGTATATATATATATATATATATATATATATATATATATATATATATATATATATTACACAAAACGTGACCTGTTGGGTCACCCATTGAGCTGTAGGTAGATAATTGGGATTAGGCAAAAGTGAATTTACAAGGCAAGTTAAATCAAATGAATAGATAAATACGACCGAGGAATTAAAAAAATATTAAAATCATTTGTAAGATTTCTAAGGGATGTTTTACCTAATTTGAATTTGCTAATAGCCAAGAAATTGGCCTGACTGGCTGTTTATGAAATGTAACAAATGACTCTCCAATATCTCTCTCACCACGCTCACTGAGAAACTAACATATATAACGAGTGGGTAATCATGATATACATAGAGAGGGTAAGAATTACAGGCAGAATGTTAATTGAGAGACGGGACAGTTTTTGACTTAATTGCGAATTACGACTAATTAGAACCAATTGAAATGGAATTTTAATTAAGGAATATTTTAGTATAACTTTTGTATAATTAAACTAAACAGAAAAAAATCCTTTAGGAGTCAAATGTTGACTCGCTTGGCTTTAGTATAATAATAGATAATATATAACGATACCATCTTGTCATTGTGCGGCATTGTAACGTCGTGTGTATTAATGTACTTTTTGTGCCTTTGTTCATGACTTCAAAGCGATTCTAATGCGTTACGTTGATGATTTTGAGTACTACATCACTGGATCAGTGTATTTTGTCACAGGATCAGTGTACTATGTCACTGGATCGTTGTGCTATGTCAGTAGATCAGTGTTATATATCATTGGGTCGTAAATATTAATCGTATCAAACCAATTGTCGAATATGCTTCAAAACACATAAGTGTTATTTGTCGATGAGTTCATGGGGTACACATTTTTGAATAGGTTAAAAGTTGCTCAGCAAAATCATCAATCAATGAAAGAAATTTTGAAGCGGATGCGATTAATGAATGGGACTCTTTTTTTTAATGTTCGTTTGTCCATTCAAACCACCCCTAACGATTCTTTTCTCAATGCACTAACTTGTCAAATCTTTTCACTCGCCCTCCTACTCCTCCTCCTCCTCCTCCTCCTACTACTACTATTATTACTACTACTACTACTATCACCCCCCTCTCTCTCTCTCTCTCTCTCTCTCTCTCTCTCTCTCTCTTTCACTTTCTCTCTCTCTCTCTCTTTCACTTTCTGTCTGTCTGTCTGTCTGTCTTCTCTCTCTCTCGCACCCACTCTGTCTCTTTCACCCTCCCCACCTTTCTCTTTCTTTATCTGTCTAACCGTACATACAAGAACGGAATCCTGGTGGCTGAGCAGTTCATGACATGCAACACTCCACTTTGCCCATACTTGGGCTAGACGGCCGTTCGAAATATATATATATATATATATATATATATATATATATATGAGAAGTAAACAAACAGACGATGTTTGTGATATGGCTATTTTCAGCCGACAATATTTGGGAGAATATGTGCTTAATTGAAGTCGAACCTAATTTTATGAAAGTTAATTAATTAATAATTAATTAATTAATTAGGCGGGATTACCTATTAAATTTTTTAAAAAATATATATATATATATATACTAATGTACTGTGGACTTTTAACTTACTTTTTGTAGCTGGAATATATCATGAACATTTTTTATACTTATTATACACTTTTTTAAATATATTTTTACATCAAACTCTTTTGAGTTTTATTATGGATCATAATGCTTCTGATTTTTAAAAATAAAATTTATTTTATTTTTAACACAGAATACGCATTTTTAAAAAAATTCCAACATCGAAAACCAGCGTTCGTCTGTACCTCCTTCTAACGGTTATTTATTCCATCTTTCCTTCATAGGTTGCTCTTGATGAAGACCGCTCTATTAAAAAGGTTGAAACAGATTCTGTCAGCAAACTATTAACATCATTTGTTTTTTCAAAAAATGTTAATTTCATACTGTCGGATTAACTTTTACGCATTCATTATACAGACTGAAAACCGATATTACAAAAATTCCCCATGTAATACGTGCATTTATATATATATATATATATATATATATATATATATATATATATATAAACTAATGTATATATTCTTATCATATATAACAGCTCTATCACTGATATTGAGTACTCCACGGATAATACCGCAAAAAATTTGGCCCAACACAAAATCACCAAGTAGGCTAATGATAACCACATTCTCTCTCTCTCTCTCTCTCTCTCTCTCTCTCTCTCTCTCTCTCTCTCTCTCTCTCTCTCTCTCTCTCTCTCTCTCTCTCTCTCTCTCTTTCTTTCTCTCTCTCTCTCTCTCTCTCTCACTCTCTCTCTCTTTCTCTCTCTCTCTCTCTCTCTCTCTCTCTCTCTGTCTCTCTCTCAATCTCTCTCTCGCTACCTACAGCCGGGATAGAAACCCGATCGATTCAGCATCAGGAGGACAGCTTAACCGGTCGGCTATCGTCACCCACAGAATGCGAAGGGGATTTTAACTGTTTTAATACGCACATATATATATATATATATATATATATAATGCCTTCCTAGGTAGAAAGACTGTTTAAAGATAGTAAACACCTCTCCCGTTGTACTTGATAAACTTTATGTAGGTTGGGTTTCGTAATTCGAAATGGATTTCTGTATCTAAGATACATTTCTTCAAATATATCATTTCATTTTGTGCCAAAACTTTTACCATTTGAAGCTGAAATTGATTAGCCTCACCGTCTAATTATAACCCCAAATTCTCGTGACCTGAATGACCTTGCTATGTTGATAGCAAAAGTGAAATGGTTCTTCTTTCTTTGGTGGAATATTCCTTTTTTCATTTCTCAAAACCAAACATCCGAATACTTCTGAGCCTATATATATATATATATATATATATATATATATATATATATATATATATATATATATATATATATATTTATATATATGTGTGTGTGTGGGAAGAGACAGAGAGAGAGATTTTTTAAGTTGTAAGGGTTTTCATGTATACTTCACTTGTTTGTTATACAAATAATGATGGGAAAAATGATTTTTTAAGCATGAATAATTGTGAGTATAGGTGCTTTTAAAGGTGTTTTAAACATTAGTTTAAACTTATATATATATATATATATATATATATATATATATATATATATATATATACTAGCAAATATATGCACCCTCTGGGTGCAAGTATTTAAGTTCTAATGTAATAAAATATCATATTAAATTAGAAAGGCTAATGAAACTGAATAAGAATGCAGATAAAAAGATTGGAACAGAGGGGGTATAATCGAAAAATAGAACAGCTTTGAAACTAAGTCTTCCATCATTTCCATTACTCCCCCCTTTTATTTGTAAATTTCCTAATTTAACTATTTAGTTAAAATAGGAAGTAAAGGATAATATTACAGTTATTTCTTCTTGTAAATAAATTTCTTTTAAGATTTATCCACGAGATTTTTGTTTATATTTCTTAAGATAAAACCAAACAATTAGAAATCAATAATACCAAGCACATATTTATTAAAATGAAATTTTAAATATCAATATGCAAATTAGCCTTCTCGTTCAAACTGTAAACCGCTATTTTGTTGTATATATAAATACAATTGCATGTTATTAGTACGTAGATATGGTCAACAATATTAATAATGTAAAACAATTTTTATTAATAACTGAAGGTTTAAAAGAATGAAATCATGGAGAATTTGACGTAAATAATTAAGGGAATTGTGACTTGAGTAGTAATATAGTTTCGGTTACAGACAGAAAAACACACAATCTCCATTATAATAAGATATATATATATATGTGTGTGTGTGTGTGTGTAGTATATTAAGAAAGAACGAAAAAGCACAGGTTTAAATGGGTTAAGTGGTGAGTTTATTGGCCGACGCTGCAGTGTTTCGATTTATTAATTAGATCATCTTCAGGGCATTGTTGGTATATGGAAGGTAATAAGAAATTATTCTGTGATAAAAAAATTTCTTATTACCTTCTATATACCAACAAATGCCCTGAAGATGATCTAATTAATAGATCGAAACACTGTAGCGTCGGCCAATAAACTCACCACTTAACCCATTTAAACCTGTGTTTTTTCAATCTTTCTTAATATACTACATACCGTCGGATTCACTTCATTTTCTTCACACACACACACACAACACACACACACACATATATATATATATATATATATATATGGTGAACTCTCCTATCGAGAACGATAGATGAGGGTCAGCAGTGAGTGATTTGATTCCTCCCATGTTGTGCATGCTGTCAAGAAGACATTTTATGTTTCCTCGAGTGTGACAGCAGCCCAGCCCTGCTGCGAGCCATGAAGCCACACTGACAAACGAAATGATCCAAGGCAGGAGTTAAATGTTTTTCTTTTAAAGTTAGGCGGAGCCGATCTCTATGCTTCAGTCTATTTTCTTCAAAGCTCTTTAGTTTAGCGAAACAGGTCTTACGCCATTCCTTCCGATCCGATGCTAGATCTTCCCAAGTACTCAGGTCAATATCGAGGCGTTTCAAATTGTCCTTCAATTTGTCCTTGTAGCGTAAGAGAGGACGTCCAATTGAACGCTTAGCATTTGGTAGTTGCCCGTAAAATATCTTGTTTGGAAGCCTGTTCTCATTCATTCGGACAACGTGACCAGCCCACCTAAGTTGAATCTTGGCTAGTAGGGTTTCGATGCCAGCAATATCACATCTTTTTAAAATTGTGCTATACTTACTTTGTCATCCCATTTTATACCACAAATGACACGAAGACAACGCATGTGAAATGCCTCAAGTTGGTTTATGTGCTTGCAGTATATATATATATATATATATATATATATATATATATATATATATAAATTACAGTGTGTTTAAAAAAAGATTGATATCATTTGATATGTACAGGTGTGTTTCAGAAAAAATAGTATAATTCGTAATCTAATAATTTGGCCAATACTCGTTCAAATGATCTCAATTACACCCTGCCGGTAGAGCGTTCGGCTAGAAATTACAAGGTTTCTAGTTCGATATCGGCCTTCGCCAACACAGGGTATGAGTAGCACAGAGATCTGTGCGGTAAAGTAAGGAGCTGATGGTAGGTGTGAAAGAAAGAAAGAAAGAAAGAAAGAAAGAAGGAAAAAGAAAGACAAAAAGAAAGTTTTTCTTGTTTAGTATTATCTGCGTTATTCGGACTATTGTCCCCATCTTCATTGTTACTTTGTACAACGTTTCGGTCGATATGCCCTCCGGCCTTCTTCAGGTATTTCTTGTCAGACTCGGGAACCCTCTCGGACTCGGGAACCTTCTTTTTGAACTCGGGAACTTTCTTGTCGTATTCGGGAGCCATTTTTCGTTTGTTTTCTTTTTTTATACACTAAAGCGACATTTTTATAAGACCAAAATGACAATGAATATTATTGAACTTAGTATTATCTGCGTTATTCGGACTATTGTCCTCATCTTCATTGTTATCTGTACAACGTTTCGGCCGATATGCTCCCCGCTCTTCTTCAGGCATTTCTTGTCGGACTCGGGAACCTTCTTTTCGAATTCGGGGACTTTCTTGTCGTAATCGGGAGCCATCACGGAACTTTGAACCTAACCCTTTATTTAGTCCACGGGGGTATCCTGTTCTCATTCCGCTAACCATAGCTGGGGTAGGGGCGTTAAGCTTTGTTAAAAATTATTCTATGTTACTGCTGCCCTTGATCAGGATTGAACCTGCAACCAGTGATAACTGTCACTTAGAACTGTCTTAACCTAACTTTATCCACTAGACCATGTGTCCATTTGGACAATCCCTGTGTGAATTTTGGGAACTTATAAACCTAATGTCTTGTTTTGGCTAGAATATCTACCTATTCACTTATGTATGATTTTTTACCTAGACTCATATTGTTTTTTTTTTTTTTTTTGTTTTTTTAATTATTTTTTTTTTAATCATAATATGAGTCCGACAAGAAATACCTGACGAGGGCCGGAGGGCATATCGACCGAAACGTTGTACAGATAACAATGAAGATGGGGACAATAGTCCGAATAACGCAGATAATATTAATCATCGAGCTTCATCTCAAACATTCAGAGAAATTATTGAACGTGTTCAAAATGGCGTATTCCGCTTATATGATATACAGAAACGACTCAGAAACATAAAAATGATATGAAGTTTCGTAGTAAACCCATGACACTGGCAATATATTCCCAGAGCTCTTTATGAATTACTTAGAAGATTAAAAGACTTTAAGTTTCTCTCGCCAGATCACATATGGACACGGGGATCATAAATAATTCCATCGCTCTGAGAGTCAAATCCCAAAGCCATAAAAAAACAATCTTAGAGTATTCTTTATGGATTTCTCATGTCCTCAGCTGAAACTTTGGCCTTTTAATAAATAACCAGGCACTGTAAATTGACACCAGGTCTCCCAAAAGGATTCTTACATCTCTTAGCAGAGAGCTATTAAAAAAGCAGTGGAACTTAAACAGATCCCTAAAAAAACGCCATAATCCCAAAACAGATGTCTCGTTTTTTTTTAAATACTCAAGGATGGAGCATTAAATTTGCAGTAAACAGTAAATTAAGACAAGGATACAAACTGAGCGAAGAAAGAAGTTGAGGTAAAAAAAAATAATGATTGATTATTGTAATAGTGAATTAAACAGGACCGGTGCAATAGACATAGAGAGAGAGAGATAGACAGATAGTCGTTCTACTTCGGCCATGATGTGATCGCCTAGTATTCTTTACTTGTTTGTATCTTCGTTGGGTCTTCTAACTAAGGGCATGCGTAATTAATTAACAAGGCTCATTGCTTTGATCAAAGGTTTTATTTGCCCGTTTACTAACTCATCGCGCGGAGTCACAACCGAAGTAGGACACATCTGTCCCACTTGAAGTCTGGTTGTAAACTGATTAACTAACTAAATCTCACGTGACCTGCGAGATTCTAACTGTCCAGTAATTTTCCATTCCGTGATATGAAAACACTGGCCCCTTAGAATTATCCAACAGGGTGTTGCCAATAATCTATGGCAATTTTCGTCGGCGTTGGTTTAGGATGTGGGACGAAGCTGGGTGATGTCATTACGGTCCCTGGCTTCCTGTTGCCCTTTTGCTCTTCGAGTATCAAGTGACAAGTTATACAAGTTGCACTGGCATTGTAAGATACTGTTCCTGCACTTTTGTAAGTGGTCTTGACGCCTGGACGACAAAGATCAAAATTACCAAAATATCCTCCGTATTCACAATTTCAATATTACAAATAAAACAAACATGTAACTTCTTTTTTTAAATTCATTTTAATTTCACGTTGGGAATTTAAGTGACGCAGACCATTTGGAATATTCATTTTGTAAATGCACGATGATCCGAATTTCCTATCAATTCTTACTTTGTTTAGACAGGTATAAGTACCAACACAGGAACATGTAGCATGCATCAAAATGAAGCTGGTCCTCTGTGGATCACATCCCTACTTCTCCACATAAGTGACTCAAAAGTAATGCCATTTTCTTTAGGACAGGTATAATGACCAATCATACATCAAAATGAAGCTGGTCCTATGTGGATCACTCATAATACCATTTTGTTTAGTGTATCATACATCAAAATGAAGCATCATTACGGTGACTCAATAAGTAATGCCATGGACAGGTATAATTACCAACACAGGAACATGTATCATACATCAAAATGAAGCTGGGTGGTAATGGTGGAAGGTGACTCACATTGGACACTGTATCATACATCAAAATGAAGCTGGTCCTCTGTGGATCACATCCTTACTTCTCCACATAAGTGACTCAAAAAGTAATGCCATTTTATTTAGGACATGTATAATTACCAACACAGGAACATGTATCATCAGATGGAAGAAATAAGAAATCTGTAATTAAGCGACACCAGATAATCTGTATTAACATTGCATCTTGGACGATTTGGACGGTCTCATTTTTAACAAGAGGGTGATGCAGGATGATGACGGTCGGACGATTTAGGAATAACCGTATTAATGTATAGATACTCATTTGATTCTTGATATATATATATATATTTAACCTACAAACGTATTTTTCCCGGTTGCGTTCGTAAAATCAAATATGTGTGTGTATGTGTGTGTGTGTGTGTGTGTGTGTGTGTGTGTGTGTATGAGAGAGAGAGAGAGAGAGTCAGAGACAGAGACAGAATGTGTGTGTGTTTGTGTGTATGTGTATGTGTATGTGTGTGTGTGTGTGAGAGAGAGAGAGAGAGAGAGAGAGAGTGTGTGTGTGTGTGTGTGTGTGTGTGTGTGTGTGTGTGTGTGTGTGTGTGTGTTTAAGGATGCATATAATTATTTTTGTCGGTTGAGTATTACGAGGGTAGCAGAGCCTAAATTAAAACCAGCTAGACATAAAACGGGTAGGACAACCACTGATATGGAAGTATATCAAGCACCGCTTCTCTCCAATGCCGGGTGGGCTTGGAGGGTAGCTTATCGTAACAGTTCAAGTGATTAAACAAGTCACCCAAACATACCAGGGGAGCTGGCTAGTATAAGTCATCTAGTGCGAGGTGGCTGTACTTATTTACCGGGTAATGACGTCACTGTATCAAAATCCCATTTCATTGCAAGCGTATATCACTGACACCTCAAATAGCGACAAGAGAGCTCTGTGATTCTTGAAGATGATCTGAATTTCCTATCAATTCTTACTTTGTTTAGGACAGGTATAATTACCAACACAGAAATATGTATCATACATCAAAATGAAGCTGTCCTCTGTGGATCACATCCTACTTCTCCACATAGGTGTGTCAAAAAGTAATACCATTTTGTTTAGGACAGGTATAATTACCAACACTGAAACATGTATCATATATCAAAATGAAGCTGGTATTTTTGGATCATATCCCTACTTCTCCACATAGGTGAGTCAAAAAGTAATACCATTTTGTTTAGGACAGGTATAATTACCAACACAGGAACATGTATCATACATCAAAATGAAGCTAGTCCTTTGTGGATCACATCCCTACTTCTCCACATAGGTGAGTCAAAAAGTAATACCATTTTGTTTAGGACAGGTATAATTACCAACACAGGAACATGTATCATACATCAAAATGAAGCTGGTCTCTGTGGATCACACCCTACTTCACCACAAAGTCACTGTTTCTCTCAATGGTAATGTTCCACTTTGAATGAGAGCATGTATCCCTGTTCGTAAAATTATGTTGACTGTTATTTGAGCCACTTCTTCACTACAGATTTCACTTCCTCGTTACTGGAATAATGTTTGCTTCTCTTCGGCCCCATGAAAGAGGGTTTGAAAAGCGGCTATCAGGCGTTGCCTGGGTAGAAGTCTCGCAGATCCATTGATCGTGTTGGTCTTACATAATTGATTTATGTTTTAATCAAACAACTAATGACTTTCCTTCTCTTACTATTCAAATCCTAGTTTTTAAAATATCTTTCCAGATATAAATAAAATCTTCATTATTTTTGCACAAAAACCAAGATCTGGTGATAGTGAACGGGGAAGACATGAGAAAACCAAACGGACAGCCACTGGCAAAAACTTCAGTTTCGGAGATCTTCTGTAGAAGAGATTTTTATCTCGAAATATTAAGAATTATTCTAAAAATTATAGGTTAACAAACAACACCATAGTTACCTAATTTTTTCTTTACACTTGCATTGTGGTAACCTTCAAAACCAACCACCAAACCAATATAAATACAATGCTCCAAGCAAATTATAAAACCCTTATATATATATATATATATATATATATATATATATATATATATATATATATATATATATATATTTTGTAATTAATTATTTTATTTTTTGTAACTTCCTCCGGACATACACATATACATACATACACATCAACTGTCCTTTATATATGTAGGTGGTAATTAGGTCAATGTCGAAGATATTAAACTAAATACGTTCAAAACAATATATATATATATATATATATATATATATATATATATATATATATATATGTTGAGTGGAGTGCGGGTGTACCAAATGTTTTAAATTTCCACCGGAAGTTTTATACTCAGTAATGTCTACGTTTCCTTAATTGCAATAAAATGTTTAATTCTAATTTCTTGACAAAGATGAGGAATCTGATCTGAAGGAATTATTGAGTCACGATCAGGCTACGTATAAAATTGTACACAAGCTCAAAAGATACCCCCCCCTTTTTTTTCTTTGTCTTTTTAATAATTTAACATTTCTAAAACGGCCTCTTGCATATTCACCTTTTTCTTCTTAATCTTTTCTAAAAAAGAAAACTTAAGAAGCTGTCTGTCTATCTATCTATCTATCTATCTATCTCAGTCTGTTCAGATCTATCTATCTATCTATCTATCTCTCAGTCTGTCCAGATCTATCTATCTATCTATCTATCTATCTATCTATCTCAGTCTGTGCAGATCTATCTATCTATCTATCTATCTATCTATCTATGTATCTATATCTATCTCAGTCTGTCCAGATCTATCTATCTATCTATCTATCTATCTATCTCAGTCTGTTCTGATCTATCTATCTATCTATCTATCTATCTATCTATCTATCTATCTATCTATCTCAGTCTGTTCAGATCTATCTATCTATCTATCTATCTATCTATCTATCTATCTATTCTCTACCTCAGTCTGTTCAGATCCATCTATCTATCTATCTATCTATCTATCCCTCGAATGTTCAATAAAAGGCATAAAATGACCTTAGACATGTTGACATGCCGTTAAAATCAATTAATCCTCAAATAAGCATTTGCAATTTGGCTTTTAATTGAACTTGAACTCAGTCTATGGCACTGTGAGTGGAGGGGATAATTCTGTTGACTGTTCTTTGAGCCACTTCCTCACTACAGATTTCACATCCTCGTCACAGGAATATTGTTAGCCTCTCAAACCCTCTTTCATGGGACCGAAGATATGATAGTCTGAGGCAAACATTATTCCAGGACGAGGAAGTGAAATTTGTAGTGAAGAAGTGGCTCAAAGAACAGTCAACAGAATATCAATGGGCAGGGGTACATGCTCTCATTCGAGATGGAACATTTCTATTGAGAGAAACGATGACTATGTGGAGAAGTAAGGATGTGATCCACAGAGACAGTTTCATTTTGATGTATGATACATGTTCCTGTGTTGGTAATTATACATGTCCTAAACAAAATGGCATTACATTTTGACACACCTATGTGGAAAGTAGGATGTGATCCACAGAGGACCAGCTTCATTTTGATATATGATATATGTTCCTGTGTTGGTAATTATACCTGTCCTAAACAAAATGGCATTACTTTTTTACTCACCTATGTGGAGAAGTAGGGATGTGATCCACAGAGGACCAGCTTCATTTTGATGTATGATACATGTTCCTTTGTTGGTAATTATACCTGTCCTAAACAAAATGGCATTTCTTTTTTACTCACTCTCGTATGAGGTTAAGTAAACAAACAAACGTGTTTATTTTTATATGGCTTTAAGGCGACAATTTTTGGAGGATATGTGCTTAATTGAAGTCATACCTAATTTTGAAAGTTAATTAGTTAATAATTAATGAATTTAGACGGGCATATATGTTCAAATGTAAGGCTAAACAAATTGAGAAAATGTCAATCCCTGAATGTACATTTCGACCTATTAGGTCTCATGTCTATAACCTTGCTGATGAGACCTAATAGGTCGAAATGTACATTCAGGGATTGACATTTTCTCGATTTGTTTAGCCTCACCCTCGTATGTATATTTCGCACTTTCTTTTTGATATGTTATAGAGTCCTGCACCCATAAGTCCCTAATTCGACCTCTCCACCCCCAACCTGAATCCTTTGAATAAAATTCTAAACCGGTTCACCATCGAAATGTCTATTTCCCACTTTTCTGAATACACTGTCTAATGAAGTGGCGTTTTTACGAGATCTCGTATTTACAGATCTCGTTAAAAGAAGCCGCCATTTATATCAGGTTTATGTGTCGTTTGCGAAAAGGAAAAATTCACAAATGTTTATTTTTAGGTTAAAAGAAGGACCACCTTCCTTGAAAACTACCAGTAGCTCAGTCGGTAGAGCGTTAGGCTAGAAACCACAAGGTTCCTAGTTCGATACCGGTCCTCGCCAACTCAGCGTTTGTGTAACACAGAGATCTGTGCGGTAAAGTAAGGAGCTGATGCTAGGTG
Source organism: Doryteuthis pealeii (assembly GCA_023376005.1). Classification (NCBI taxonomy): domain Eukaryota; kingdom Metazoa; phylum Mollusca; class Cephalopoda; order Myopsida; family Loliginidae; genus Doryteuthis; species Doryteuthis pealeii. Next base: position 27,364,538 of record CM042176.1, on the reverse strand, counting down.
TGGCGCTCCACCTCAGATGCTAAATACAATCTCCTTGGTCTAGTGCTATTGAAAAGGGGATAGACCCCTCGCTGACTGACTTTAGGCCGCCCCGTCGACTTCACTTTTTACTATTAATAATGGAGATTCGCTTCCGGTTTTTGTCTGTAACAAAATTATGTCACTGCTTACGTCACATTTCCCAAAATCGTCATAACATAGAATAAATATACTCAAATTTGAACATGCAGCATTAGACAGTCCTCATTGTTTTTTAAAACAAGTTTTAATAAATACATGACTGGTATTATATATCTATATATAGTTTGTTTTATTTTAATACATATTTAAAGTTTACATTTCAAATTGTTTTATTTTTTAATCCTTTAAATAATTTTTTGATTTTACTTACTTAGGGTACAAACTCGCTGACATTGAAATTTTTACTCCCACCCCTCAGGCAATATGTTTCAAAAATCTATTTTTACATCGCCCGAAGGGTTTTTTTTATTTTGTACTAATAATAATAATGATAATAATAATAATACTGAATCACTAATAATTGCTGCACAAAATAATGCCATAAGAACAAATTATATTAAAGCAAAAATTGATAAGACGCAACTAAACAGAAAATGTAGACTGTGCGGTGACAGAGATGAGACTGTAAACTATGTATTAAGTGAATGTAGCAGACTAGCACAATGGGAATACAAAGCTAGGTGGGACTGGGTTGGGAAGGTGATCCACTGGTAATTGTGCAAGATATTAAATTTTGACCATACAACAAAATGTTATATGCATAAACCAGAATCTGTTCTTGGGAATAAAATGCATAAAATTCTCTGGGACTTTGAGATACAGACGGATCACCTTATCCCGGGCCTCGTATTGGTTAACAAGAAAAACTGAACTTGTCAACTGGCAAATTTTGCAGTTTCCGCAGATCATACAGTAAAGATGAAAGAAAACGAAAAGCACTTATTTATTAAAATCAAATCTTTAAAATCAATATGCAAATTAGCCTTCCCATTAACACTGTAAACCGCTATTTTGTTGTATATATACAATTTCATGTTATTAATATGTACATAAGACTAACAATATTAATAATGTAGAACAATTTTATTAATAATTGAGGTTTAGATAAAAAATAAAATCATTGAGAATGTGCCGTAAATAACTAAGGGAATTGTGACTTGAGTAGTGATTTAGTTTTGGTTACAGGCAGACAAACACACAATCTCCATTATAACAAGACATACAATTTTCGCTGTTTATGAGAAGTTCATATTTTTTTAAGGGAAAAATCAACCTATCCTATTGCATAAGGAACTTATCATTTCATAGAAATTTTGGTGCTTTTTAGTAGACGATCTTTGATGCTATTTCCTCAAATAACATCGCAAATAAGAGATCTAGTTTTTGGTATCAATATTTATTATACCAACATACAACTTTTGCTGTTTGATAGAAGTTGATTTTTTTAAAGTGAAAAATCAACTTACCCTATTGCATAAGGTACTTGTTATTTCATATAAATTTTAGTGCTTTTTAGTAGACGATCTTTAATGCTATTTCCTCAAATAATATCGCAAGTAAGAGATCTAGTTTTTGGTATCAATATTTATTATACCAATATACAACTTTTGCTGTTTGATAGAAGTTGATAATTTTTAAAGTGAAAAATCAACCTGCCCTATTGCATAAGGTACTTGTCAATTCTAAGATTTTTTTTCTTCTTTTTGCCAATTCTATTAAATCTACGCACGCGTCAAATTTGGTAAGATTGTGATATTTGACGTCAATGTAACCTTTGAAACTTCAATGAGCCAAAACAGGAACCATCTGGAAGAATTGTGGAGACACTAACGGGATAGCAGACCTACCAGAGTCGGAACTCTGCTGGGAATTTTTATTTTTTTTATTTTAAAGAAAAAACATCTGTATTTTGTTTGTTTTTCTAACCGTTGTTTTTTGTTGTTGTTGTTTTTTGTTGATGCTAAGTTTATCACGTGACCTGGACGCCATGTTGCTTATGTGTTTCATTTCTGTTTATTTATTTACGTATCTAATTATTTGTATGTTGTTTAAAAAAAATGATGATCGACAGCTGTTAGACCTTTTCCATGCTACGCAGTGTGTGTGTGTATGTATGTGTGTGTATGTGTGTGTGTGCTTGTGTGTGTGTGCGTGTGTGCGCGCGGGCATGCATGTGCTTTTTTGTGTGGAATTTTGTATATGTACGTGCGTGTACGTTTGTGCATGCATGTGTGCATGTATTTCAGAAAGAAAAAAAAAAAGAAATTAATCAAGAGCCTTCATGTCGTAATCGAGAGCCTCGAAACTTCGAACCGAACCCTTTGTTCAATCCACGAGGGGTATACTGTTCTCATTCCGTTAACCATGACCGGATTCAAGTGTTATACCGTATAAATTATTCTATGTTACTGCTGCCCTTGGCCAGGATCGAACCTGCAGCCTAGAGATGATTGGCACTTAGAACTTTTAACTCAACACTTATATCCGTCACGCCATGTGTCCAACTGGAAGACACATCGGCCGAAACGTTTTGTAGATAACAATAAAGATGAGGACAATAGTCCGAATAATACAAATAATACTAATCATCAAGCCTCATCTAAAAAATTCAGAGAAATAGTGTAGATAACAATAAAGATGAGGACAATAGTCCGAATAATCCAAATAATACTAATCATCAAGCCTCATCTAAAAAATTCAGAGAAATAGTGTAGATAACAATAAAGAT
>CM042176.1:27321789-27359289 GCA_023376005.1 Doryteuthis pealeii | reverse complement strand
TGAGTTTACAAAACAAAAACCTTAATACTGCAAAAAACGAAAGGCGTTACAATATTCACCAACGTGGGCATTTCGTTTTTTGCAGTATTAAGGTTTTTGTTTTGTAAACTCATTTTGACTTTCCTCTCCGACCCAAACAACTACGGGAGTGAATGAGCTCTGATGATGATTTTTGTAAAATCGAAATATTGATCAATATCAGCTATGATTATATTATAAATTGTTTTCTTCTTTAACAGCATTGTGTGATGTTTTCATTCCACCTTTTCTTACTCATATTGTCGGATTCATTTCCTTTCTTTTAACTTATATATATATATATATATATATATATATATATATATGCAATAATTTCATTTATTTTGCATGAGTGCATTGATTAAAAACTTAAATTATTTAGTCTTATATAAATTATATATATTTTTCTTTTTTTTTTTCTTTTTCAAATATAATCCTTTTGAATGCGAACATTTTTTAAACATATCTGTTTGACCCGTAGATAAGCAGAGTTTACCAGATTTGAATTCAGAATTTTTATTTTCCGAGAGCGACTGCCATACCAAGATTAAGGAGTCCAGTCTGCCCTATTATTTACTCAGCAGAAGGAGAATAGTTCAATACATGTCTTTTCCACCATCGTATGTCACCCCGCGAAAAGAAAAAAAATACTAAAAATCAAGGAATTAACCGAATTTAATAAAATTTTCAGTGTTGATACATTAATAAATAGACAATATAATGCACTAGACATTTTATTTGAGAACTTACATTTTTTCAGGTGAGTTAACTTTGAACCACGTATCTTTGAGGTGTAACACAGATTCACAAACATACGTGGTTCAAAGTTAACTCACCTGAAAAAATGTAAAGGTTTTTAAATAAAATAACTGGTGCATTATATCGTTTATTTATTAATATATCAATAATAATAAATAACCGTTAGAATCTTCTAACGGTTATTTATTTCCGTCTTTCATTCATATTTTGCTCTTGATGAAGACCGCTCTATTAAAACGGTCGAAACAGATTCTGTCAGCAAACTATTAACATCATTTGTTTTTTCAAAAAGAAATGTTAAATTCATATATATATATATATATATATATATATATATATATATATATATATATATATATTCGTGGATTATTTAATGTCAAAAATAGACGTTTTTGTAGAAGAAAGTAGTGGTACTATTTAATCATCTGTACAGTGATCAAATATGCCTTTAACTTTCGCGTGCAAAAAAAAACAGGTTGTTTCCATCATGGTCTTATGGTGCAGTTCGAACCCGTAAAGCATAAGTTCACAAATTAAACTACGTTACACGTTCATTTGTGCGACTTTCAAATCACACATAGAGAATCAATGCACAACGTGTCAGGCCACCAACTAGCACGATACTACCAACAACAGCGGGTACCTTGCGCGGCATGATCTGCTTCGTTCGCAGTGTCGGTTTGCGTGCCACAAACTAACACGTGTCAAAATATTGTCAAACTTTGACTCGCCCTAGAATTAGTAAACTTGCTAATGAGAAATTCCTTTGTTATGGTAACACGGGGCATGCTCCCTTCATGTCGAGAAATGCCACATTGCGATCATGGCATTAGAATGTGTCATTTGGGTCTTTTTTCTTACGTTCACCTAGGGGTCCAGATACCATAGAACCTTCATGTTACTGTCTTCAATAACCCAGTCGGTAGAGCGTTCGGCTAGAAACCACAAGGTTCCTAGTTCGATACCGGTCCTCGCCAATTCAGCGTATGAGTAGCACAGGGATCTGTGCGGTAAAGTAAGGAGCTGATGGTAGGTGTGGCTCTCCACCTCAGATGCTAAAAAACAATCTCCTTGGTCTAGCGCTGGTGAAAAGGGGATAGACTCCCTCACTGACTGGCTGATACCGACTTTAGGCCACACAGTCGACTTATATATATATATATATATATATATATATATATATATATATTGGTTAGGAGGTTGATTTAGAAGGCTATCACTATGTAGATGTAAAAAAAAATATATAATAATACAGTAACAATGGTGTTGTGTGTTAACCTGTATTTTATTCTTGAATTTTCGAGATCAAATCTCTTTTTCAAAAGATCACTGAAACTGAAGCAGTCTAGTTATGGCATTTCTATTTAAATGATTTTTTTTTTTGAAAATGATGGCATTTTTTTATATAACTGTATTCTCGTGTTGCATGTTTACGTGAATGCGGGTTTTTTTTGTTTGTACGTGTGCGTATGTTGTTATGCGCGTGCCCATGAAAATGCGTATTGGCTGTGACGTATGACTGTATTCTAGCGCGGGAGTGCACGTGTGTATGTGCGTATGAAAGAGCGTATTTGTGTTTGGTGGCCATGGTGATGTATAATATTTCGAAATACCATCCAGTGTGGAGATGTCTCAATCTTGTCTAAAACACATGCATTATTGCACCTAACTATGTCTATAGCAGTCGTGTCCTTCCTAGACGTATATTGACATCGCTTTCTGTAGATGAGATATTACTACCTAGGTATGTGAACTGGTCTACTAATTTCAGAGGCTTGTCAATCCAGTGTAGAGATGTCTCAATCTTGTTTAAAACACATATGCATTATTGCACCTAAATATGTCTATAGCAATCTATGCTTTTCATATGCATTGACATCACTTTCTGTAGATGAGATATTACTACCTAGGTATATGATCTACTAATTTCAGAGGCTTACCATCCAGTGTAGAGATGTCTCAATCTTGTTTAAAACACATGCATTATTGCACCTAACTATGTCTATAGCAGTCCATGGCTTTCCTATGCGTATATTGAGATCGCTTTCTGTAGATGAGATATTACTACCAACGTATATGCACTGGTCCATGTCCCCTATGACATCGTAAGTGACACTTTGAAAATAATAAACTCCAGATATGGATCACTTCAACCTTTGTCTGTATTTACCCAACCTCTAGACCGGTTTCCATACCAACGTTAAAGAGCACAGTCTGCCCTACTATTTACCCATATCTGGGAGGATTCTTGGATTTATACCTTTCCAAAGGGCACGTCCAGGATTTGAACTCGGATCAACGATTCTATTTCGTACGGCAATAACCGTTACGTTAAGCACCCCCCCCCCATTGTTTTTGTCCAACTTGTTAATGAGAAATTATTTTCTTTTTCCTTTCCTTTTAATGAGAAATAACACGTGACATTCTCGCTTCAATGTCAACAGATGTCACATTGCGATCATGACATTAGAATGTGTCATTACTCTAATACCAGGTGGCGTGAAATATATATATATATATATATATATATATATATATATATATATATATATATGTGTGTGTGTGTGTGTGTGTGTGTGTAGAAAGTTTGTAGAAAAAACAAGATGTTAAAATTTTTGCTGACAGAAATCTGTTTCGACATTATGAAGATGTCTTTATCAAAGTAACATTGTAAACGGAAAGACGAAATAAATAGATCATTAATCACGAGGCACAGAACGCTCTCGATTAGGACCGGAATTTTCAAAAAAAATTTTTAAATGCGTATTCTATGTTAAAAATAAAATAAATGTTATTTGAAAAAATTATAAGCATTTTTATCATTAAAAAAAGCTCAAAAATGATAAAAATTCCATATCTAAGCTAAACTTAGTAAATAACTAGGGTGTTCCAACAAGGACACCTCATGTAGTATAGTGGTTAGAAAGTTAGATTAGCAGACCAAGCAAGATTCGCAGACCATTGTAAGTGAGTTAGATTCTCACTGGGCGCCCCTTACTTCTGACCTTGTGCCACATCTAAACTAAGCTTAGTAAATACCTATACGGTGACTCATGCTGTGATAAGTTTCTGTGTGCCAAAAAGAACGAAATAAGCAGGTGTCATACCGCGGGGAGTCGCACAATCACCTTTTATTGAAATGTGATCCGTTTGAGAGAGATTGTGTTGTGGTCACCTTCCAGAGGTTGGATGGTCATTTCGGGGGCGGTGACAGCGCAGGTTGGACATGACGTGTCGGTCGGGGATTCGATATTGTTAATGTTTGTAAATGAACATTCCTTCATTCTTAGAACAGGTGATGGACAGCCACGTAGTACAGACGCTCGATGCACTTGGAGGCGCGTGGTGTAATGGTTAGAGTCGTGGGAAATGGACTCGTCGAGCCGAGTTCAAATCCAGGACGTGGTAATTGCAATTCACTTTGCGCTAATACCCTTGGGAAAGGTATGAATTCTACTCTCCCTCCAGCTATGGGTAAATAGTAGGGCAGACCGGGCTCTTTAACCTTGGCTAGGCAACCGGTCTAGGAGAGAGAAAACTCTGAATTCAAATCTGTTGAACTGTGCTTAAGAAATTGACCTTGTGTCACATCCTGCTCGTGCGGAGGGGTTGGTAAATATATATATGGAGGCGAGAGTCTATCTTTGATTGTAGATAGTAAGAACAATAAAAACAATAAGAGAAGCACACTAATAAGATGAGTGGCATTTTTCTGGGCCACGTGTTTGACTTGTTTCCATTTCTTTGTGTACAGCAACTTACACTGAAATTCAACAATGCGACACTTGCCTTTGGTTTTCGTGCAGGGAATTTCAATCGATGGTATTCCGCCAAGAACATTGTTTGATTCGTTTGCTGACATTCTTACAACAGGAAGTGAGATGCGAAGTTCATGAAGCATAATGCCTGTACACATGTTGCCCCCCCCCCATCCCCGACTAGATATTCACCAACTGCCTACTGGCACGATCGTTAGATCTTTGACTTCACCCTACCCCGTGAATATGTATGGGACATGGTGAGACGATGTCTGGATCGTTTTATCTAGCCCACCTACAAACCTCAGTGAATTGAACCAATAGTGTAGATTGTTGGTTTTTTTTTTTTACTTTAAAAAAAATATCAACTTCTCTCAAACAGCGAAATTTGTGAGTGTGATCTTTCTGCGATCACCAGTCTGCCTTTTTCATTTTCTGATATGGACTCGTCACTATCTCATCATCCCGAATCTGTCGTCACCACTATTCTCCAAGACCACTAAGCGTCACATATCTACAAAGATGATGGAGAATGAATACATGTTTTCAGCATTTGTTTGAGTTCAACGAAATATACTTTTTCTTTACTTATAGAGAAACCAGAATTTTTACTTGTTTGTCGTAATATATTTATTGCCTAAATCATGTCTATTCCCTTGTATGGTAGACATTGATATGCCCGCCCTGTCGGCTGGGGCGTTAGAATGCACCGACTGCACCTCTGCAGAGGGGTAAGACTCCCCCAATGGGGCCACCTGTTGGCCGTGATGCTTAAGGATAGAGCCCAGGTGGATGAGCAGTTCATGACATGCAATACTCCACTTTGGCCCTATCTTGGGCTAGACGGGCGGTCGGAGAGGCCCCCTCCGATCAATCGGCTGGTCACGTCAAGCCCTAGCACCTATATGATTTTCCCAACCCTATTGTCCTTATGGCAAGCCCCAACCCCTTTTTATCATATGGGTGCTAGAAGGCGGTGGCTGCGGGTCTACATGTCCTGGGAATGACGTTAAACTCTATCTGATGGTGAGGTACCTGTTAGGGTCCCATCTATGGGTTAAATAGAAAAATGTATTTATAAAAAAATTGTATTATCCATTAAGAATTGATTTATTTCAAATCTTTATCGGCATTAAATGACCCACTGAGGTTGATATGCCGTAAAACAAAACAAACAAACAAACAAACAAACATTGATATGCTTTCCAGTTGCCCACATGGCGCAACAGATATAGGGGTTGGTTTAATACAGTTCTAAGTGATAATCATCTGTAGGTTGCATCTTCAATCTTGACCACGGGTGATAATAACATAGAATACTTAACATAGCTTAACACTTATTCCCGGTCATGGTTAGCTGAGCGAGAACAGTCTACTCCGGAGGATTGAATAAAGGGTTTAATTCGAATTTCCGGGAAGGTTCTTGATTTCAACATGAAGTCTCCTGAGTTCGATAAGAATGTTCCCGAGTTCGACGAGAAGGTTTCCGATTTCGATAAGGTACACCTGACGAAGGTCGGAGGCACATCGGCCGATAAGTTGTGTACATAACAATAAAGAGGAGGACAACAGTCCGAACAATCCAAATAATACAACTGATCAAGACTCATTTCAAGAATTCAGATAAATAGTACATAGATTTCTTTTAATAGTCAGAACCCAAATAAAAATATGAAAAAAATAAAATGAAAAAAATAAAATGAAATAAAAATAAAAATATCAACTTCTGTCAAACAGCGAAATTTGTATGTTGATATTCATCATCATCTTGTCGAGATGGCAGCGCAGATATCCATGACAATCTCTCACCATCCTTCCCTATCATTCATTGCCCCCGGAAGGTCCTCTGCGCAGCATCCAGTATCCGGGCAGAGCTGATTATGTCCGTCTTTGCTTGGGCGACCCATTCTGGCGCACCCATATGTTGGCTTCCACAGAAAAACGTCACTTATGAGTTCATCCTTGCTTTTCCAGCACTGCCCAGCGTACATCTTCCTGTTGGTTTTATTTTCATCAGGTTCTTAATCTATTATAGGAGCGATATATATATATATATATATATATATATATATATATATATATATATTTTTTTTTTTTGATGAAACAAAAAAATTTAAAAAATATATATCTGTATCGCTCCTATAATAGATTAAGAACCTGATGAAAATAAAACCAACAGGAACTTGTAACCCGAAATAGTAGAGCACTCTAGAAAGAAGGAAATTTTCTGTAATAATACATACGACAATTATATTTAAAAATTCAACAAATATATATATATATATATATATATATATATATATATATATATATATATATACAAGAATTCCTAGTTAAACAAGTGACATAAGTAATCAAGGGGCTTTGTGAAGCGCATAGAATGGTTGTTGTCGAGGTGCATGATGGGAGCCAACTACTTGACAATCCCTAAATGCAACAGCGTGAAAAATAAAAGCAAAGTGCTTTTTGTCGTGCCAGTCAAAGTGAGGAGATAGTTTACCCTCGTTCGGCATGTGATAAATTGCGATTCGCTAAGGTTGAAGGAACACAGACCATTACACTTCACACGCGCATTTCAATTTGGCACATTTCAATATGGCGCATTGCAATATGGCACATTTCAATATGGCTAGGTAACCAGTCTAGGAGAAGGATGTAGTAACACCCTTGGGAAAGGTATGAATCCTACTCTCCCTCCAGCTATGGATAAATAGTAGGACAGACTGGGCTCTTTAACCTTGGTTAGGCAACCGGTCTAAGAGAAGGAAAACTCTGAATTCAAACCTGTTAAACTCCGCTTAAGAAATTGACCTTGTGTCACATCCTGCTCGTGTGGAGGGGTTGGTAAATATATATATGGAGGCGCGTGGTGTAATGGTTAAAGTCGTAGGAAATGGACTTGTCGACCCGAGTTCAAATCCTGGGTGAAGCTGTTTGCATTTCACATGTCGCTAATACCCTTGGGAAAGGTATGAATCCAACCTCTCTCTCTCTCTAAATAAATAAATAAATAAATAGTAGGGCGGATTGGACTCTTTAACCATGGCTAGGTAACCAGTCTAGGAGAAGGATGTGGTAACTGCATTTCACTTAGCGCTAACACCCTTGGGAAAGGTTTCAATCCTACTCTCCCTCCAGCTATGGATAAATAGTAGGACAGACTGGGCTCTTTAACTTTGGTTAGGCAACTGGTCTAGGAGAAGGAAAACTCTGAATTCAAACCTGTTAAACTCCGCTTAAGAAATTGACCTTGTTTTACATCCTGCTCGTGCGGAGGGGTTGGTAAATATATATTTGGACGAGTTAGCAAATTACTAAATTAATTTGGACTCTCCAACCGAAAAGTTTAATAGCCCATGCAATTTTAGGCAATAAAAGTTTTTGTATTTGTATTTGTTCAAATTTTTATGAGCAATACATTCAATAAAACTATGGAAGCTACTAAGGAATGTCTTGCTGTATTCATTACAATAAAATATATGCTTCTTCTTGCGTAAAGTTTAATTCTAAAAACTTAAGAAGTTTGAAACAAACTGACTGTCAGTTCAAACAGTTATTAGCAGTGCATAAATATCTCATTATTATGGTGATTATGTAACAGTATTTATGTAACCGAAACTACGTCACCATTTCCTTAGTTATTTCATCTACTTTCTCAATGATTAGGAAATAGTTTGGTTTGGTTTGGTTTGGTTTTACGGCATATCAACCTCAGTGGCTCATTTAATGCCGATAAAGTTTTTAAATAAATCAATTCTTAATGGATAATACAATTTTTTTATAAATACATTTTTCTATTTAACCCATAGATGGGACCCTAACAGGTACTATCACTCCGGGTCAGAGTGGACCAGGGAGCAATGGTGATGAAGGGGTGCTTCACATTCCCCAAACCTCCAGAACTGGAACCTCGCCATCAGATAGAGTTTAACGTCATTCCCAGGACATGTGGACACTCAGCCACCGCCTTCTAGTACCCATATGATAAGAAGGAATGGGGGTTGACATAAGGGCAATAGGGTTGGAGCAATTATATAGGTGCTAGGGTTTGACGTGGCCAGCCGATTGATCGGAGGGGGCCTCTCCAACCGCCCGTCTAGCCCAAGAAAAGCCTAAAGTGGAATATTGCAAGTCATGAACTGCTCAGCCATCTGGGTTCTATCTTTAAGCATCACGGGTCGACACTCACAGGTATGCATCCAACTACTATCCCTCCAGCTATATGTAAATAGTAGGGTAGACTGGGATCTTTACTCTTGGTTAGGCAACCATATTAGGACGAGGAAAACTCTGAATTCAAACCTGTTAAAGAGAGAGTGTTGCCAACGTAGACCTTTGGTTTCTGTGCATATATATATATATATATATATATATATATATATATATATATATATATATATATATAAGGTGTGTCAAAAATGTATCGAGATATCTTGTAATTTTTAATACTGAAAAAATTAACGTTCCATTCATTGTTCATTTCTATTTTGGTAAATACAGTTTCAAACTCGGTACTTTTATGACACACCTTGTATTCTGAAAAAAATTAACGTTCCGTTCATTGTTCATTTCTATCTTGGTAAATACAGTTTCAAACTCGGTACTTTTATGACACACCTTGTATTCTGAAAAAAATTAACGTTCCGTTCATTGTTCATTTCTATCTTGGTAAATACAGTTTCAAACTCGGAACTTTTATGACACACCTTGTATTCTGAAAAAAATTAACGTTCCATTCATGGTTCATTTCTATCTTGTTAAATACAGCTTCAATCTCGGCACTTTTATGACACACCTTGTATTCTGAAAAAAATTAACGTTCCGTTCATTGTTCACTTCTATCTTGGTAAATACAGCTTCAATTTTGATACTTTTATGACACACCTTGTATTTATATATACATATACATATTTACACACATATATATATAAGTCCACAGACACCGTGCTTCGGCGTTTCACGCCTCTTCAGTGTGGCTAGACACAGTAACTACCTCTGACCAGAATCGAAGTCCGACTGACTTTTCGTCCGCCCGATTCGTTAACCTCTCGGCCATTTGAAAGCTGTCGTAAAGGGGGGGGTTAAACTATTAAAATATACTATGAATAGTACTATTTTCGAATATTTCCAAAAATCTCTGTTGGTTTTTCCCAACGAATTTTTTCATTCAAAATAAATGTTCACTCTGATGAAGGTCGATTTTTCTATGTGTGCGAAATATTTTCACACACATAAACTGACCGAAACACATGTGTAAGTGATATCGATTAAATTCATTTTATCCATCTACATTTCTTTTCTTTACTCATTTTTTCCTCATATTGTCGGATTCAATTCCTTTTCTCATATCATATTATAATGGAGATTGTGGGTTTGTTTGTCTGTAACCGAAACTATATTACTATACAAGTCACAATTCCCTTTGTTATTTACATCACATACTCCATGATTTTATTTTTAGTTAAACTTCAATTATTAATAAAATTGTTTTACATCATTAAGACTGTTGACCATATCTACATACTAATAACATGCAATTGTATTTATATATACAACAAAATAGCGGTTTACAGTGTGAATGGGAAGGCTAATTTGCATATTGATATTAGAAATTTGATTTTAATAAATATATGCTTAGTATTATTGATTTCTAATTGTTTGGTTTATCTTATTGAATATGAGCAAAAATCTCGGGGATAAATCTTAAAAGAAATCCATCAACAAGAAGAAATGACTGTAATATTATTCTTTACTTTCTATTTTAACTAAATAGTTGAATTAGGAAAATTTATCAATGAAAGACGGGAGTAACGGAAAATGATGGAAGAGTTAGTTTCAAAGTTGTTCTATTTTTCAATCATACCCTCTCTGTTCCAAATCTTTTTATCTGCATTCTTATTCAGTTTCTCTAGCCTTTCTAATTTAATGATATTTTATTATATTAAAACTTAAATACTTGCACCCGGAGGGTGCATATATTTGCTAGTATATATATATATATATATATATATATATATATATATATATATATAGATCGTATTTTTTTTATCTATTGCTCCTCCTACTAAAATGGTTCCAATTGGTACCTCAATTGTCGTTGCATTTATTTCATACCGCTGATGTTGTTTGTCTGCTCCCAACCCCAAACGCCCGACTACTTCGGCCTTTGCATCAAATTGACAACATTCCAAAATGTCTTTTCTCCTCGCCAGGGGTCCGCCTTTTTTTCTTTTTTTTTTTTTTCTCAAGTTAACACAAGGAGAAAAACAGCAAATCGACATTCTGGCAAGGCTAACTCAGATGTAAAACCCAGAAAATCATGTTACCTAACATGGAGCCCACCTTCAATTACCGACCCCGCCTCTACATAACCCCCCACCCACCTGGCTGTTGACATTCCTGACATGCACTCGTGAGCCAGGTGCGAATAATAGATCTTGAAAGCAGGGACCCCTTTTTTTTTCTACATGAATATTCTTAACATATCGGCTTTAACAGTAAAGCTTTTTTTTTTCTATTTCAAAAACCCTTGCAACACAACATCAACAATTGTACTCTACGATGTGCTTGATTACCTTAAACGTATTACTCATACAAGCACACACAAATATATATATATATATATATATATATATATATATATATATATATATATATATATATATATATGAAAAAAAATGGAAATTAATCCGACAGTATGAATAAGATATAATGAAAAAACAAACGATGTTTACAACTGAAATAGGCTCATCAGAAGAGAAAGTGTGCAAACCGTTTCGGGGCCAGCACAATTTTATTTTTTTTTATTAATTCCAACGTTTAACTAGCAGCGTTCTGTTTTTACTAACGGTCTTTTTCCCGTCTTGTTTTTGTTGATGACCGACCCACGTGCGGTTGATACATTATAATGCAATAGGGTCCTCATATTAGTTGAGGATGGCCGAGTGTTGCTTTTTAAAAACCGTCAAGAGAATAGGCCCCGAAACGGTTTGCACACTTTCTCTTCTGATGAGCCTATTTCAGTTGTAAACATCGTTTGTTTTTTCATTATATCTTATTCATATATATATATATATATATATATATATATATATATATATATATTAATAATATGAATATCACACAGGATGTTACATCAGGAAAATGTGATATTATATATGGATATATGTATTTATTTATTTATATATTGTTTTAATGTTCTTATTTTTCTAACATTAATATTCCATATGATATACGACATATCTTTATTAACTTTTCGTTCTCAGCTTATTCACGTTAAAGCATGCGCCATTATATGTTCTTCGCCTTCCATTTTTGCACATGCATTGATCACGTCATTTGCTTTTCGTAAACAAACGCGCTTATGAAAATTAATGGTTAACAGCATCAGATTCACACAACCACTATACACTAAACATCTTTCATTTTGTTCCTCACATAAACATTACATAAAAGTGTCCTGAAGATGGTATAAAATACCGAAATACTTAAATATTGACACTAAAAATTGTTTCCTGATCGTAACATCCTGTGTTTGTTATATTTTTAAAATATTTTCTGTTCATATTGTCGGATTAATTTCCTCATCGTACTTCCATATATATATATATATATATATATATATATATATATATATATATATATATACATGTTTCATTCTAATTTCTTTCAAATCTTACGACTCTTTTTAAGACGTACGAGACATCAGACCAGGAAAAAGATCATTTAGATGGAGTTAATTATTTTTTTTAAACCCAGCTGCACTTAATTTCTGTATATATCTAAAACACAGCGTGACTTATTTATTACTTATTATATAAAGATAATCTTTATTACTTGGCTCTACTTAGGTATCGAGCACTTTTTACATATTAGCTTCTCCTAGCGGTTATATGAATATATATATATCTTATATACATATATATATACATATAAATTGTTTTTTCTTTTGGCCAAATACTGTACCAATAGATTATTTTTTGTTGGTACAAATATCTTGGTCCTTTCTTTTTTTCAAAAATTTTTTTCTTCCTGGTTGATGTTTGGTAGTATATTTTTACAATCAAACTATTTGCTGGGTTTTTTTCTCTCCGCAAGGATCTACCAACACGCTTGGTATATTAAATTTTACTTATTATATATATATATTTGTGAATAAAAAGGTCTTAAATACCATGGGTAAAGTGTTTATGGACCATTTCCACTCGTGGGTATCTAGCGCCCACGAGCTTCTTCAGACCACTTATATCTTTTATTTAGACAGGCACATGGCCAAACTCCTCCTATATTCATACATTTCCCCCGCCTCCAGGGGTGATTTTATTGTATTTTTTTCTTTTCGAGTGTCTTTTTTTGGGGGGAATTTTTTTTTTCTCCTCCTTTCATGGTTGGTGGTGTTTATATATATATATATATATATATATATATATATATATATATATATATAATGTATTATTTTGAAAGCAATTACAATGCAAGTAAAAATAAAAACAAAAAGATATTATTTTTTGTCTTATCGATTTCAAAGTAAAACTTTATCTTCAGAGACGATTTTCGGAAATGGACGCGTTTTTTTTTGTTTTTTTTGTCGTTATTTTTTTTTATGTTATAAACACGCGTTTCGTGGTGTTCTTTTTTTTAAACGTCACGCGCAAGGCCGTGATGGACATTTAGCCGTTCATTCAATTTCAATTTTATTATTTTCATCTATTTATATGTTTATGTAATATTCATTTGATATATGTATAATGAAATGTACATACTATGTACTATATACTGTGAGGAACGTGTATTTTAATTAATTATGTATTCAGTGTTTAGCTCTAATCTATTGTTTATACTAGGACCTAATTTGGCTATTAATAAACTTTCTCTAATTCTGAGATTACCAATATATATATATATATATATAATATATATATATATATATATATATATATATGAGGAAAGAGGATTGGAATGAATCCGACTGAATGTGGTAGAGATATGAGGAACACAAGAACAAAACTTAGACAAACGTATGTAGGATATATTTCGCTAGAGCGTTGAGCTCGGCTTCATCAGTCGCTTTATTGAATTATCAAGGTATCATACAAATGTTTTATAGAAGGGGAAGTGGAACGGGAGGGGGTAGATAGGAGACGAGGTCAAGTGGGTGGGTAAGCGTTTGTGAGGAAAGGTTTTGATTGGTCAGGCGGGAATCATTGGAAAGGAAGAGAAGGAAATCAAAAGAGGAGAGAGTTGGAGAGGCTAAGCAGAGTAAAAGTGGAGAATATATATATATATATATATATATATATATATATATATATATATAGATAGATAGATAGATAGATAGATAAAAGTAGATGAAAACAACAATATGCTGTTAAAGTGAAAAGATTTTATATCATATTCATAGCTAATATTGAACAATATTTCGATTTAAAAAATTCATCCTCAGAGCTTGTTTATACTCCGGACTTATCAATAGTGGAGACGAAAATGATATCATGACATGATATACTATTTGATATTATAATTTTCATGATATGATATAATTTTCTTCTTCGCTATTGATAAGTCTGGAGTATAAACAAGCTCTGTGGAGGATTTTTATAAATCGAAATATTGTTCAATATTAGTTATGAATATGATATAAAATCTTTTCACTTTACAGCATATTGTGTTGTTTTCATATCCTTTTATCTATACTCATACCGTCGGATTCATTTCCTTTCTCTTAACTTATATATATATATATATACATATATATATATATATATATATATATATATATATATATATATATATATATATGTGTGTGTGTGTGTGTGTGTGTTTGAATCTCTATATATATGTGAATCACTCCCGCACTCACACATTCTCTCTCTCTCTCTCTCTCTCTCTCTCTCTCTCTCTCTCTCTCTCTCTCTCTCTCTCTCTCTCTCTCTCACACACACACACACACACGCACACACACACACAAATGCTCCCAAAACTCGGTAGAGCTCTCAAGGGGTGACTTAAATTAACTTTCACTGCCAGCATATATAAAGCAATGATCGTCTGTTTACAGACTGGATCTCTCTGGTGATCGTAAAATATATAAACAAATGTATGTATTTAATGTAGCAGAGCTTGGGCTATTGCCCAGTCAGTGCCTGATGTACTTTTATAAAGCCCAAGGTGTTTTTTTTTAATTTTTACATTTGCCACTTATGAGCTTAGGTTTGTGCGTGGCACTTCACGTTAATGGCATGGTGGGGTGCCAGTAAATATCATAGCCAAATTTCTTTCAAATTGACTTTTTTTAAAAGCATATTCAAGAACTGGTTACTTTTATAAAGCCCAAGGTGTTTTTATTTTTTAATTTTTACACTTGCCACTTATGAGCTTCGGTTTGTGTGTGGTACTTCACGTTAATGGCACGATGGGGTGCCAGTAAATATCATACCCTAATCTCTTGTATGGATGCAGATAGTGAACAAAAAATCCTAATTGGCGAGTGCGCAAAGAACTGCATTTTAAAAAAAAGCATTTTAAAAAACTGGGTACTTTTATGAAGCCCAGGGTGGTCTCTCTGTACCTCAATGCCATTCACCGACAAGCCGGTTTAACAATGAAACGCCTACTGTACACATTTGAAATGCTCAACCCCGTGGGAGGGGACAAGACTGTAACCCCTGATTTTATTCCCAAGAATAATTGCAACGAATAGGGGTTTTATGCTTATAGTTAAAAGATCTATTACAACAACGTTTAGAAGTTTGTTTTTATTATATTTTTGGTAACTATGTACAAAAACTCTTCCTTTCATCACCTCTATCCCCTCCCACCCACCTCTCTCTCTCTCTCTCTCTCTCTCTCTCTCTCTCTCTCTCTCACACACACACACACACACACACACACACACTCACACACACATACGCATACACACACAGTCGCTCTTTCACAAGATTATAATAATCTTGATTTAACTCTCTCTCTCTCTCTCTCTCTCTCTCTCTCTCTCTCTCTCTCTCTTATATATATATATATATATATATATATATATTAAAGAAATGGATACAATAGAAACCTACTCGAGTTTCACCGTTAGGATCATCAGGGTTAAATCCACTGAATTAATAGAGTTACCGATTAATTGTAGCCGATCACACGTGAATTGAATAAGATGTTACGTTACAGTAGGACGCTTGTTCACTCTTTTTAAATCTCACCGGAAATTGTTTTTTCGTGGATATTAAAATGAAAGATGTGAATCAATTTGTGGGTATTTATTTTACTATGGTTGTTTAATAAAGTATGGCTTATTAGGCGTAAGAGTGGTTTAATAAGTAAAATAGATTAAAATTATTTATTGATTTAGCTTTGGTTAGAGGGTATATGGGAAAAAAACATATAGGCGTGTGTTGTTACGGTGATTTATGTTATAATAATTGAGGTTTAACGTGGATCAATAAAGGTAATCATACAAAAATAAAAATTATTAAGGGACAATGAGGTTGAATAAATGTGGTATTGATATGAAATGATCGGCTGCAATTAATCGGTAACTCGATTAATTCAGTGTATTTAAACCTGAAGATCCTAACGGTGAAACTTGAGTAGGTTTCTATTGTATCCATTTCTTTAATAAATTTACTCTACTTTGTATTGAGCACTTTGTATTTGTTTTATCGCGGACTTAACCCCTGGATTCTGTGCACCTCCAACGATCGTGCCCATATTCACATGTAAGCCACTCTTTATATATATATATATATATATAATATATATATATATATATATATATATATATATACCAACCCGTCCGCACGAGTAGGATGTGTCACAAGGTCAATTTATTACGCGGAGTTTAACAGGTTTGAAATCAGAGTTTTCTTTCTCGTAGACTGGTTGCCTAACCAAGGTTAAAGAGCCCAGTCTGCCCTACTATTTACCTATAACTGGAGGGAGAATAATTGGATTCATACTTCCACAAGGACAATAGGGTTATGACAGCCATATAGGTGCTAGGGCTTGACCAGCCGATTGATCGGAGGGGGTCACTCTAACCGCCGGTCTGGCCTAAGTAAGGACCAAAGTGGAGTGTTGCATGTCATGAACTACTCAGCCACCAGGGTCCCTTCCTTACGCATCACGGGTCGGGCAGAACTATGTATTTTTAGGGATTATGTTTATTCCCCTAAATCTTTGGGTTTTTCCTCTTTATAATTTGAATAAATTCCACACATATTCTTCACCGAGGTTTGTACCCAGTCACCTCAAAAGCCATCAGTAAATAATGGGGTAAATAACGATTGTCTTTTTAGTTTAAATTGTTAAAAGAATGTCAATTTTTATTGCAGACTGATATCATATTTCCCTGAAAGAGCAAAAATCTTTCTCTTTATTGTATTCTAATTTTTTTCATTTATTCTTTTTTCTTTTCTTTTTTCTTTTCTTTTTTTTTCTTGTTTTCATTCATTTTTTTTACTTTTTCTTTTATTTTTTTCATTCATTTTTCTCTTTTCTTTTTCTTTTCTTTTTTCTTTTCTTTTTCTTCATTCTTTTTCTTTTTTCTTTTTTCTTGTTTTCATTCACTTTTTAAATTTCTAATTTTATTTTTTCATTCTTTATATCTCTTTTTTCTTTTTTTTTTTTTTCTTTTTTCATTTCATTTTCTTTTTTTTCACTCATTTTTTATTTTATTTTTTCATTCTTTTTTCTTTTTTTTTCATTCATTTTTCTTTTTTTTTTCTTTTATTTAAAAAAAATTTTTTTCATTCATTTTTTCTCTTTTTTCTTTTCTTGATTCTTTGATTCATTTTTTCTCATTTTTCTATTTTCCTTTTCTTTTTTTCATTCATTTTTCTCTTTTTTCTTTCTTTTTCCATTCATTTTTCTCTTTTTTCTTTTTTTTTCCATTCATTTTTTTTCTCTCATTTCCTTTTTCTCTTTCTCTTTCTCTTTCTCTTTTTTCCTTTTATCATTTATTTTCTCTTTTCTCATTTCTTTATTGTTTCATTGTAGTCTCTATTTGTTTCTTTTTATTCTTTTTGTTTTATTCTTTCCTATTATAATTTCCGCTTTTCGAAATCTTTTTGTCCGTGAGAGAAAGTTGTAGGAGTTCACACACTGTCGAATAAAAATCTCGTTACGGCCACACCCACAGTCACGGTTGAAATGTTAGAACCTATCAACCCTACTTGGGTAACAGGGGGGGGTGAAAAGAGAAACCTATTGTCTCTTAGGCCCTTTAGAGATTTGCCCTTTGGGGTTTGCAAATTATGTGGCAAAGAAATTAGTATGAGTTTTTTCACACCAGTGTTAGACGATACTCTTTCATTGTTGTAAGGGGGACAGGAAGTCTCCTCGGGTATCCAGGACTCTCCTGGGTATTCTAGCCGATCTTAACAACGTCTGGAAAGTCTCGATGCTTCCTCTAGCAAGGTCCAAGTATTTTTCTATCTTTTCGTTTTCTTTGGTTTTTACTCTGTGATCCACCAGGAAAGACTATACCTCCCCGGTGGAGAATCTAAGCCCAGTTCCCGGCGTGAAAGTCTCCTCGGGTCTCCAGGACTCTTCTGAGTATTTTAGCCGATCTTAACAATATCTGGAAAATCTCGATTCTTTCTCTAGCAAGGTCCAAGTATTTTTCTATCTTTTCGTTTTCTTTGGTTTTTACTCTGTGATCCAGCAGGAAAATTATACCTCCCCGGTGGAGAATTTAAGCCCAGTTCCCGGCGTGAAAGTCTCCTCAGGTCTCCAGGACTCTTCTATGAATTCTAGTCGATCTTTAAAATGTCTGGAAAGTCTCGATTCTTCCTCTGGCAAGGTCCAAGTATTTTTCTATCTTTTCGTTTTCTCTCATTTTTACTCTGTGGTCCACCAGGAAAAATCTCTCCGGTGGAGAATCTAAGCCCGGTTCCTGATGATGGTGAAAGTACTGATAATTTTTACTCTCCCTCGTAACCCCCCCCATTCCAGCAATGTCGTGGGAAAGTACATAATGAAGGCAAAACGTTGATTATTCACGTTTCTTTTATTTTTTTCAGAACAGGTTTCATTCAAAAGAACCAAGAAAGATATACGTTTAATAATAATAATAATGATAATAATAATAATGCTGTGGAATATGAGAGTGAAAGTGATACCAATTGTAGTTGGTGCACTTGGAACGGTACCAATAAACTTTTTGTGGCTAAAAATAACAGTTTGTTCACTACATGGGTTTATACTGTACTTAAAACCGACCCGGAGAGCGGATGAAACCTCCTGTTACTCGGAATTCCGGAAAGACAGTCAGTTAAGGGTGATGTGAAAGGGTACCGGCTAACGCTGGTGTAAAAAAAATCAATAATAATAATAATAATAATAAATTTGGAAATCAGCAGAAGAATTGAGACCATCCAGACTACTGCACTACTACAATCGGCTAGAATACTCAGAAAAGTCCTGGGGACCTGAGGAAACTTGTTGTCACTCAGCCTCCAGTGAAATACCATCAGTTAACGCTGATGTGAAAAACTCAAAAGGAGTGAAAATAATAATAATAATAATAATAAAATAATAATAATAATAATAATAATAATAATAATAATAATAATAATGGATCCAGACCAGTTGATTAACAAAAAAAAAAAAAGAAAAGAAGAGAGCGTATCAACTGGTCAACTTTGCGGTTCCAGCAGATCACAGGGTGAAGATGAAGGAAAATGAAAAGATGGATAAATATTTGGACTTTGCCAGAGGATTGAAAAACCTGTAGAACGGTTCCAAAAAGATTATAAAAAGACTAGAGGAACTGGAAATCAAAGGAAGAATTGCGACCATCCAGACAACAGCATTGTTGAAATCGGCTAGAATACCTTGAAGAATCCTGGAGACCTGAGGAGACTTGTTGTCACTCAGACTCCCACGAAAGACCATCAGCTAACGCTGATGTGAAAAAACTCACAGGAGTGAACATAATGATAATAATAATAATAATAATAATAATAATAATAATAATAATAATAATAATAATAATAATAAAGAGAACGTGTCAACTGGTGGACTGCGGTTCCAGCAGACACAGGGTGAAGCTGAAGGAAAATGAAAAATTAGATAAATACGTGGACCTTGCCAGAGGATTGAAAAACCTGTGGAATATGTGAGTGAAAGTGATACCAATTGTAGTTGGGGCACTTGGAACGTGAGAAAGTACATAATGAAGGCAAAACTTTGATTGTTCACATTTATTTTATTTTCTCAGAACAGGTTTCATTCATTAGAACAAAAAAAAAACATACGTTCTTCTTGAGAAGAATGAATGCGTAGTACGTTCAGGTATATTGAATGGATCTGATAAACTTCTAATTGTTTCTTTCTTTCTTTTATTTTACGGCATATCAAACCTCGGAGGGTCATTTAATGCCAATAAAGTTTTGAAAGATTCGCAGCGATAGTTTGGAAGAAAAAATTTTAAACTCATTTTTTTTTCTCTGAATTTTTTAAATGAAGATAATTAGTATTATTTGGGTTATTCGGACTATTGCCCTCATCTTTATTGTTATTTGTACAACGAAATACCTGAAGAAGGCCGGATGGCACATCGACCGAAACATCGAACCGAAACATTGTAACAATACAAATACAACCTATTTACCCAAAGATGGGACACTAACAGATACTACCACTCTGGGTCACAGTGGATCTGGGAGTAATAGTGATGAAGAGGTGCTCGACACTCCCCAACCCCCAAACTGAAACCTCACCATCAGATAGAGTTTAACGTCATTCCCAGGACATGAACACCCTCAGCCACTGCCTTCTAGTACATATATGATAAAAAGGGTTGGGGTTTTGCCATAAGGGAAATTGCGTTCGGACATTAATATAGGTGCTAAGGTTTGCCATGGCCAGCAGATTGATCGGAAGGGGTTGAATAATAATAATAATAATAATAATAATAATAATAAGAAGAAGAAGAAGAAGAAGAAGAGAAGAAGAAGAAGAGAAGAAGAAGAAGAAGAAGATATTTAGGGAATGAATAATAATAATAATAATATAATAAGAAGAAGAGAGAAGAAGAGAAGAAGAAGAAGAAGAAGAAGAAGAAGAAGAAGAAATAGAGAAAGAAGAAAGAAATACCAAGAAGAAGAAGAAGAAGAAAAAAGAAGAGAAAAAAAGAAGAAGAAGAAATAAGAGAAGAAAAAGAAAATACCAAAAGAAAGAAGAAATAAGAGAAAAAGAAGAAGAGAAGAAGAAGAGAAGAAGAAGAAGAAGAAAGAAGAAGAAGAAGAAGAAGAAATAAGAAGAAGAAGAAGAAGAAAAGAAGAAGAAAGAAGAAGAAGAAGAAGAAGAGAAGAAGAAGAAGAAGAAGAAGAGAAAAAAAAGAAGAAGAAGAATAAGAGAAAGAAAAAGAAAATACCAAGAAGAAGAAGAAGAAGAAGAGAAGAAGAAGAAATAAGAGAAAAAGAAGAAGTAGAAAGAGAAGAAGAAGAAGAAAGAAGAAGAAGAAGAAGAAGAAATAAGGAAAAAAGAAGAAGAAAATAACCAAGAAGAAGAAGAAGAAAAAGAAAGAGAAAAGAAGAAAAGAAAAAGAGAAGAAAAAGAAAATACCAAAGAAAGAAGAAGAAGAAGAAGAAGAAATAGAGAAAAAGAAGAAGTAGAATAATAATAATATAATAAATATAATAATATAATAAAGAAGAAGAAGAAGAAGAAAGANATGTGAAATACTCAGCCATATGCGAAAAGAAAAAAGACGATTAATTATTTCTTCGTCTTACTTCCCCCCCACCACACATGCCCCCCCCCCCAATGTGAATTTGTGGAAATCTTTCTGTGTTGCTTTACCGCCCCCCAGTGGACGCTTTGGCACTGATAATAGCCACGGTTCCCTTTTCTCCCAGTGTCAAATCCCTTAGGTTTCTTTTTCGGGTCAACCAAATAATTATCATCTCCCTGCTTTATATTACATAGAGAGAAAAAAAAATCCCCTAAAGGGGCCGATGCCAGCATGTGGTAGGCACTATTTTGTCTTTCCTTCCAATTCTTTCCTATTCGGAAATTGTATCCCTTTCTATGTCTAACAGGTTTTTTTAAGCCCTGAATACAAATTCTTTTAAAATATTTTTCCGGTGCAGTTACGCGATAGAAACGAGGCCAAGTTTTCGTTTTTGCTTGACAGGATCTTACTGAGTAAATTAATGTCAGTTGGCTGGTTGGTTGGTTGATGTTTGGTTGGGTTTACGGCATGTCAACCCATTTGGGTCATTTTATGCCGAAGATGTTTTTTGTTTTTTCATTCTTTAGGGCTTGGTTAGTTGGTTGGTTGGTTGGGTTTTACGGCATGCAACCCATTTGGGTCATTTTATGCCAAAGACGTTTTTTGTTTATTCATTTCTTCATGGGTTGGTTGGTTGGTTGGGTTTTACGGCATGTCACCCATTTGGGTCATTTATGCCAAAGACGTTTTTGTTTTATTCATTCTTTATTCTTTGGGTTGGTTGGTTGGTTGGGTTTTACGCATGTCAACCCATTTGGGTCATTTTATGCCTGAGACATTTTTGTTTTATTCATTCTTCATGCGTTGGTTGGTTGGTTGGGTTTTACGGCATGTCAACCCATTTGGGTCATTTATGCCTGAGACATTTTTTGTTTATTCATTCTTCTTGGTTGGTTGGTTGGTTGGTTGGGTTTTACGGCATGTCAACCCATTTGGGTCATTTATGCCAAAGACGTTTTTGTTTTATTCATTCTTTATGGTTGTTGGTTGGTTGGTTGTTGGGTTTACGGCATGTCAACCCATTTGGGTCATTTTATGCTAAGACGTTTTTGTTTTATTCATTCTTTATGGTGGTTGGTTTGGTTGATGGGTTTTACGGCATGTCAACCCATTTGGGTCATTTTATGCCAAGACGTTTTTTGTTTTATTCATTCTTCATGCGTTGGTTGGTTGGTTGATTGGGTTTTACGGCATGTCAACCCATTTGGGTCATTTTATGCCAAAGATGTTTTTGTTTTATTCTTTAACCCCTAAAATACAAATTCTTTAAACTATTTTCCGGTGCCGTTACAGCGATAGAAAGGAGGCCAAGTTTTGTTTTTTTTTTTTTTTTTTTTTTGTTTTTTTGCTTGGCAGGATCTGAGTAACTTCAGGTTAGTTCGTTGGGATTTTACGTTCTTTTGGGTTTTTTTTTTCCTTTTAAGAGCGGGAAATAAGACTGGTTCACTTTGTAATGGTTTGTGATCAGGTTAGTAAGGGAACATAAGGTGGCAAATTAGAATAGATAAATTCAATTAAGTTCAAAGAAGGGGTGAACTTACCGTAAAAGGAATCCGTGTAAGGTAAATTAGACTGAAACCGGGAGGAACAGATTATTCCATTATATATATTTACCAACCCCTCCGCACGAGCAGGATGTGACACAAGGTCAATTTCTTTTAAGCGGAGTTTAACAGGTTTGAATTCGGAGTTTTCCTTCTCCTAGACCGGTTGTCTAACCAAGCTTAAAGAGCCCAGTCTGCCCTACTATTTACCCATAGCTGGAGGGAGAGTAGAATTCACACCTTTCCCAAGGGTATTAGCGCTAAGTGAAATGCAATTACCACGTCCAGGATTTGAACTCAGGGCGACGAGTCCATTTCCTATGACTTTAACCATTACACCACGCGCTTCATATATACCATAGATCGGGTGGTGGCCTCTCCGATCGCCTGTCTTGGGCCAAAGTGGGGTGTTACGCATGGACAGCTCAGCCATCAGGATTCCGTACTTAAGTATCAGGAGTCAAAGCATCGTGTGTGGGGCATCTAGCAAGAATTAAACTCACTATACAGAAGTAATGTATCTGCGAGATTAGTTTGTTAACCATGATGGGACGACCATTTTTTCTAAACCCATTCGCTACTGGAAGGATGTGTAACAATGTCGCAAGTATGGGGAATCTAGGGAGGATTGAACTCGCTATACAGTTGTAATGGCTTTGCAATAGTAGCTTGTTAACCATTACACCACAATTGGACGCATTAAAACAACTGTGGGGACTATGAGTAAAAACTAATTTGTTTTTAGCAGGAAATTTGTTTTATCCAATAGGATTATTTGTGATCGGTGTATTTGTTAATAGGAAGCATTAATTTATTTTGGGGTGGGTTGGGGGGGCGTCACTCATATATATAATCCAAATAATACAAATTATCAAGCCTCATCTCAAAAATTCAGACACGAAACACCTGAAGAAGTCCAAAGGGCACATCGACCGAAACGTTGTATAGATAGAGGTTTTTTTAAATTATAAAACTAACCCCTAACCCTAACCCTAACCCTAACCCCCCAACAAACAACTGGATTTTGACGGTGTAAATGGAAAAGGTGTCCCCACGAATCGAGATCGCAAAAGGGGTGCCTAAAGGTCATATGGTCCCCAAATAATACAAATTATCAAGCCTCATCTAAAAAAAAATTCACACACGAAACACCTGAAGAAGTCCGAAGGGCACATCGAACGAAACGTTGTATAGATCACAATAAAGATGAGGACAATAGTCTGAATAATCCAAATAATACAATTATCAAGCGTCATCTTAAAAATTCAGAGAAAGTTGTTTTATCCGACAGTGTTCTTTGTGCTTTCGGTATTTTTTTGTAATCGAATAGGAAGCATTAATTTCTTTTGGGTGTGGGTTGCGGGGGGGTTGGGCGTCACTCGTACATCAAACTTGGCGATAGCAAATCTCACCCGTGCCACAGAATCTTCCCGATTTCCCAAATAAAAGGAAATTCTACTGACTCAGCGAATGTTTAGGGGAGGACACGAAAAACTGTTTCCGACGGAACCTGACAATCACAATTGTTTAATGCTAAAAAGTGACTGGGGGTCTTTGGGATCTGCCGGGTTTCGTTCTCCACAATAAAGGGGGGTTGTTCTTAAGGGCCCCAACGCTTCGATACCCTTTTCAGATACATTCAACATGAGTGAGGGCTTTCTTTATTTGTGTAACCTGAGTTATCGTGTCACCGAATTCGTTTCTTATCTACGTGACCCCAACCCCCAAATACACCCTCACCTCTCCTCTCTCTCTCTCTCTCTCTCTCTTCTCGCTCTCTCTCTCTCTCTCTCTCTCTCTCTCTCTCTCTCTCTCTCTCTTCTCGCTCTCTCTCTCTTCTATTAGTATGTTATAACACAAGAAAGCAACGAAAACAAAGTTTATAATAAAAAAGGTCCAATAAAATTTAAATTGTTTCGGGACACCTGTGAAAATATGTACAATCAACTCACACACCCACGAGCACGAATAGATAGATAGATAGATAGATAGTAGATAGATAGATGAACAGATAGATAGATAGATAGATAAATAGATAGATATGAACGGAAAGAGAAATAGATAGATAGATAGATAGATAGATAGATAGATAGATAGATATGAACAGAAGAGATAGATAGATAGATAGATAGATAGATGATAGATAGATATGAACGAAAGAGATAGATAGATAGATAGATAGATAGATAGATAGGATAGATTGATTGATATGAACGGAAAGAGATAGATAGATAGATAGATATGACAGAAAGAGATAGATTGATAGATAGATAGATAGATGAACAGAAAGAGATAGATAGATAGATAGATAGATAGATAGATAGATAGATAGAAATAGAACAGAAAGAGATAATAGATAGATAAATAGATAGATATAACATAACAAGATAGATAAAGATAGATAGATGAAGAAGATGAACGGTTGAGATTGGTACATAGATTGATAGATAGATAGATAGATAGATAGATAGATAGATATGAACAGAAAGAGATAGATATAGATCGATAGATAGACAGAAAGAGATAGATAGATAGATAGATAGATATAGATAGATAAATATGAACAGAAAGAGATAGATAGATAGATAGATAGATAGATAGATAGAACAGAAAGATAGATAGATAGATAGATAGATAGATAGATAGATAGATATGAACAGAAATAGATAGATAGATAGATAGATATGAACAGAAGAGATAGGATAGATAGATAGATAGATAGATTAGATAGATAGAATAGATATGAACATAACGATAGATAGATAGAGGAAGTGAAGAAAGAACGGTTGAGATTGGTACATAGATTGATAGATAGATAGATAGATATGAACAGAAATAGATAGATAGATAGATAGATAGATAGATAATGAACAGAAAGAAGATAGAATAGATAGATAAAAAAAAGAATACATGCTGGAACTTCCCACTTTGGACTTGCTGGACTGAAAATCACCCTTTTAACAGCCCGCTTCAATTTTTGGTGTTTAATTCGGTCGGACTCGTATATATATATATATATATAATATATTATATATTATAATATATATATATTCCAATAAGTGTAGAAAAAAAAACTTTTAATTTGCTTCATTACAATAATTTATTTCAACTGCATTACGGTTGAAATAAATTATTACAATGAAGCAAATTAAAAGTTTTTTCCTTCATTTATTGAATATCTTGCTCTGTCCGTCCACCCACTGGCACTAGGTGCATTGAGCTCTTATTACGGTTTACCTGTATCAGTTTGGTTAAACTACATATGGAAAGATCCAAACTACCAGGAAATATATATATGTATGTGTGTGTGTGTGTATATATATATATATATATAATATATATGGGGGGGTAATTAGTAAATTAGGGTGTCCCAGAAACAACAGAACCTACAAATTTTGTAATAAAATTGTTAATTTTAACTAGGGGGGTTAGGGTTATGGTTACGGTTAGGATTGGTGTTTAGGGTTAGTTTAATGGGAAAATAAATAAATAATGTGGGTTCTGTTTTTTTCTGGGCAACTCTGTACAGGGTGACCAAGAAAAAATAGAACCCAAACCCTAACCCTAACTCAAACCCCAACCCCAACCCTAACCCAACCCCAACCCTAAACCCTAACCCTAACCCTAAACCCCTAGTTAAAATTAACAGTTTTATTGCAAAATTTGTGGGTTCTGTTTTTTTTCTGGGACACCCTAATTTACTAAACAAAAGTTCATAATTACCTCTGTGTGTCCCCACACAGAGGTAATTATGAACTTTTCAGCGGGTGTTCCTTTTTGTGCACATTCAACAAAATTTTGGTCCCCTTTCCAAAGATTTTTGGGGTTTTTTGTTTAAAGTAATATGAAACCCGTTCTCCTAACGTCTCTGTTTCGTTGGTGACTGGTGATAATGACAGATTTAGAATATTGTCATATTTTGGCGCCTTTAAATCAACAAAAACAAAATAAACATAAAATAAACAGATATAAGAAACAACATATTATACAAACAACAGACGTACAAGATTGTTCTCTTGAGACCGTCTATAAAAAAAAATGTTATCATCGGCTTCATTGGGGATCAACTTAAAGTGGTTCTGTCTCGTTGTCTTGGAGGTCTGACAGCATTTGATCCTGGGGCTCAGATTCGAGACAGAATTACAATGCAGTCTGTCTGTCGGTTTGTCGGCTTGTTCGTATCTATCTGGATATCTATTTTTTGTTTGGTGGTCGGTTTTAAAGGCCATCACAATGCAAGTGTAATGAAAAAATGAGGTATCTATGATGTTGTTCGTTTACCTTGATTTATTCTCTTAATATTTCAGGATAAGGATCCCCACGCCAGAAGATTTCTGAAAGCAGGAGTCTTGGAGCTAATTATTCGTTTCTATCTATCCATCTATCAATTTATATATCTCAGTCTACTCGTATCTATCTATCTATCTATGTATCTATATCTATCTATGTATCTATATCTATCTCTTTCTATATATATATATATATATATATATATATAATATGTGTGTGTGTGTTGTGTGTGTGTGGTGTGTGTGTGTGTTGTCAGTTTGCTCCTATCTACCTATATATCTATCAATTCGTTTCTATCTATCTATCTATCTTAGTTTGCTAATATCTATCTCAGTATCTCTCCTCCCCTCTCTCGCTCTGTCTGTCTTTGTCTCTCCGCCCCCTCTGTCTCTCTTTCTCTCTCTCTCTCTTTCTTTCTTTCTTTCCTTCTTTTCATCATGTTTGATTGAAACAAAATAGCGTAATCGCATCCGCGAGCTCACCAACTCTCTCTATCTTTTTCCTACTTTCTTTCTTATTATATTTTTTCTGTATAAATATAGTCGCATGCAGTAATCAATCGCCACTACTAACAAACATCCACGATCTAATTCTTTCATCTTTTTATCTACACAAATCCTGGTTTCATTGTCATTTTCACAGTTCCTGATGAAGGTTTCTATTGTAACCGAAATGTTCGAACATCGACTATAAATTTCCATCCATCATAACATCCCGTGTTTGTTTCTAAATTTTCTCCACATACTGTCGGATTAATTTCCTCATCTTACTTCCAATGTTCCGTTATATACGCCATTACTCCCAAGTCCACCCTGAACCGGAGTGGTAGTACCTGTTAAAGTCCTATCTATGGTTTAAATAGAAAAAAAAACGTGTTAAAAATTTGAGTTTTTAAAAACTGAATACCCATTTGAATAAAACAAAACGTCTTCGGCATAAAATAACCCAACAAGGGTTGACATGCCGTAAAATCAAACAGACCAAACCAATCTTATTGTTGATTAAAAGGTTGAGATCTCACAAAATATCGTGATAAAACAATTATATTGCCAAATTCGTAACGTAAATGAGACACACAATATATTTGTACTTGACACGTTCAAGGCCAAAAATACATGTTAAAGAATTTGTAAAAAAATATATATATATATATATATCACGTTTTATTTGGGGGGTTGTAGGTAGTTGCGGTCGGTTATCGTGCCAAGTCACGCAGTCTTAAGAATCGGTCGCTCAGATAAAGCACATATTTCAATTATAATGTTCCTGTTATATAAGTTAGTAGTTCCGGGGAGTCTGCGACCAAACATACACAAGCTGTATTATCGTTATTTATCAGTCACACTCAGAATATGAAAATGTCGCGGGGTCTGCTTCCTTATCTTGTGATATTCTTCATCCGTCTACAACTAATTGAAAGATTAGCAAGCCGAAATAAGATCGTTCGATATTAACTAAGGTTAATTTAAAGTCTTTCGTAGAAGGCGATAATACAAGTGCAGCCTAGAGATAACTGTCACTTAGAACTGTATTAACTCAACGCCAGTATCTACTACACCATGTTTAATTGGAGTTCAAGAGAAGGTTCCCAAATTTGAGGAGGGGATTCTCGAGTTCCCGAGTTCGACAAGATATACCTGATGGTAATTTTCCACTTAACTCCCCCCGATATTGATTTGGTTTGGTTTGGTTTTGTTTTACGGCATATCAACCTCAGTGGGTCATTTAATGCCGATAAAGTTTTGAAATAAATCAATTCTTAATGGATAATACAATTTTTTTATAAATACATTTTTCTATTTAACCCATAGATGGGACCCTAACAGGTACTCCTGGTACTAACTACCATGTTAGTCTAATAGGAAATAACCAGCACTAGACCCAGAAGATTTGTTTTTGCGTCTGAGGTGGAGTGCCATACATAACACCAGCTTCTCGCTTTACTGCACAGATCCCTGTGCTATTCATACGCTGAATTGGCGATGGCCGGTATCGAACCAGGAACCTAGCGATTCCTAGTCAAGTGCTCTACCGTAACGTTGTAAATATGTTTTTTTTCAGTGCTTGTTTGATATTGTCTGTTTTGAAAAGAAGTGACGGTCATTGTCATTGTGAGCGGCAAGCGACAAAAAAGCAACTGAATACTAAAGCGAGGGAGTCTATCACCTTTTCCCTAGCGTTAGAGCCAGGAGATTTGTTTTTGCTTCTGAGGTGGAGCGCCACACCTAGAACAAAGGAACTGAATACTAAAGCGTTTTTAACGTCAAACAAGTCATACGGCTTTTCTTTTAAACATCTGTAAGAAACAAACCGACAAAATATTAATCAATGTTTTGCTTTCGCTGAATAGACAAAGAAGAAATCAACGAACGTTTTGTTGTTATTTACAAATGGCAACAATAGCAATAGCATAATCTTTACAGATCATTGCCGTCCCTCACAATCCTATAACCCAACCACCAGAACCCTTCCTTGCATGAGCCCTCAAATGACTCATCAAACCCGCTGCAGATCCACAAAGTTTGATGCAAATATGACATAGGAAGGACGTCCTTCCCGTTGAATCAGATGATAAAATTTGATGCTTATGCACACCATCTTGGAAAATACATCTACAAGATGCGTTGGGATTCATCGTCAGTAATGTTTCCCTGTGTTCATTACCAGTTTCGGGTCTTTCAACATTATATTGGTTCCCACGGAGACCCAGTCCAAAATGTTAAATTTCGGGCTTGCATCCAGCAATATTTTGCTGCTTCATTGTGTGGCATCACTTTTTAAATATGGCATTTTGTGTCAGTGTTGGTTTATAAGAGATTCTTTGACCGTGCCGAGATTGAGTGGTGGCATCCCATTGGCCAGTGCTACTTGCTTCGAGTACCGCCAGCCAATGGCATCCTCCTCTCTGCCTCTATGTCTCTTAAAACCAAAAGCCGACTTACAGACCTTGCCACAGATAGCACAAGACACATTGTTTGTTCCTGGAATTTGCATGAATTGACCCTGGTGAGATTTCCTATGATTGATACATCCAACCTTAGAAAGCAGAATTCGACTAAATGTCTGACATTTCCAACCCTCCATGTTCATTGGCAACAATACTGGAATAACAACATCCACAATAAACTCTTCCTAATCAAACCCACTTTGGGAGGCTGGAGACCAACTTTAAGGAAGTCTAGAAAGGAACAAGTCATTGTGTCCCGATTACGCATTGGTCATACAAGACTAAAGCACTCCTATATATTCAAACAAGAACAACAACCACAATGTGAACATGTCAAACACCTTTGACAGTTAAACACTTATTCATGGAAACCGTTATTTTTTATCGACGTTATTTATTTATCGACGATTAAACGTTTCGGTTATTTAAACCTTCACCAGGATAGATTATGGGGTGAATAAATTGATGGATGTTTTGAAGATGAAAGTAGTTAGAAAAATATTTATAAAAAATTTTTATAAATATTTTCTCCTGTCATCTACAAAATATCCATCAATTTCTTCACCCCATAATCTATCCTGATGAAGGTTTAAATAAACCGAAACGTTTAAGCGTCGATAAATAAATTCATCTTATTTTTGGAACATTTCGTTTTTCAAATTTCTTAATATTGTCGGATTTATTTCCATATTTACTTCCACATATATATATATATATATATATATATATATATATATATATATATATATATATATATGAGATTTATCCAAAACTTGGTAGTAAGGGATGATTCTATATGTGATTTCTAAGATACACTGTATTATTATTGTATGATCCAGTATGTATAAATACAGCGAATCTTTAAATCACTAAAGAGAGCTCAATGTATGATAAACTTTTTAGATTATATACAGAGCAATATATATTAGAAAGGAAGAAAACTCAACACCGTAATTCCATAATAAATTTATTTCGACCAAATTGGGGCCTTTATAAATCTAAGTTGATTTAATAAGCTCCCCAAAATCCAGTCTCATCAGATGGGTCATTGTATGACCAATGCGTCTAGACCCATCTGATGAGACTGGATTTTGGGGAGCTTATTAAATCAACTTAGATTTATATAGGCCCCAATTGGTCGAAATAATTTATTATGGAATTACGGTGTTGAGTTCTTCCTTCCTTTATATGATATATATATATATATATATATATATATATATATATATATAATAATATATATGTGTGTGTTGTGTGTGTAACCAAGTACATTACTTTGAAATGGCGTGTACGTGTTCATGTATTGTGAGATTTATTTTTACACGAATGAAAATAAATCTTTGTTCTCTAACGTAAATCAGCACCGGATATTGAATTTGCTATTCTTTTAAAAGAAACAACAGACAGAGACTTCCGGTGGCAAATATCACTTATTGTTTTTCTTGTCTCGGGTGCGAAAGGTTAGTTGATTGTGTGATCAAACTTTGCGCCTCTACAAACAAGAGAGTTCGCCACCTTCACGAGATGGCCTTCTAAAAACCAAAACACCCTTAACTAAAATAAAAGAAATAAAAAAGACAATGATAAAAAAAAGATTCGGGAATAGAAATAAAGTCTTTTTCTTTTTTTGGCTTTTTTTTTTTTTTTTTTTTTTTTTGGGGGGGGGGGCTTTGGGGGGGGGGTTATGGGGCCAAAACAAATGGTTGCTGCCAAATGCTATCTTAGGAACAAGACAAAATAAATATTACTGAAAAGGTTAGAGGTCAATATCTGGTGTCTAAGTAATATTGTCGGTATCACCCGAACAGCGAGGGAGTCTATCTCCTTTTCACTTTTCGCACCATTAACTTAAAAAAAATAAAGACAACGATAAATAGAAAAATATTTGTGAATAGAAAGAAAGTCATTTTTTTTTACTTTGTTTTTTGTTTTGTATTTATTTGTTTCTGTTTGTTTTTTGTTTTTTTATGGGACCAAAAAGCAAAATGGATGCTGCCATATACTATCGCAGGGGGGGGGTCAGGACAAAATAAATATTACGGAAAAGGTTAGAGGTCAATATTTGGTGTCTAAGTAATCTGTGTGATATTTAAACATTATGGCTTTAATAAAAATGTACTTGATATAATAGATAACACCCAAGATCTATCGAAATGTAACGGCAAAGTAATTTGAGAAATTAACTCAAGAACGGAGGCTACCTGTAGAAACGGAATGGCCGATTTCTCGGTGTTTTACAATGATTTGAATTACCAATTCTGCGCATAAATCCCTACTCGCAACCAAATAAAGAATAATGTTACCACGACTACTATGAGAACTACTTCAAAAGTTCATTGAGATATAGAATTGGCCATATGAGTTAGGACTTACCGGAAAATTGACTCAAGAACTGAAGCTGCAGGTAGAAACGAAATGGCCATTTTTGAGTTACATAGATTTGAATTACCAATTCTGTGCATAAATGTCTACTCAACAAATCAGTAAAAATGTTACCACCACTACTACTATGAGGACTACTTCAGAAGTTCATTGAGCCATAAAATTAGGCCATTGAGTTAGGCCTTAAATTATACGGGGATTACCGGTAGAAACGGAATTGCAGTTTTTCCTGTCTTTTACATTGATTTGAATTACCAATTACGTGCATTAATATTTACTCGCAAACAAATCAGTAACAATGTTTCGACCACGACAATGAGGATTGCTTCAGAACTTCATTGAACTAAAAGAATGTCCCAGTAAGTTAGGTCTTACCGGGAAATTGACTCTATAATTGGGGCAACCGATAGAAACGGAATTGCCGTTTTTGCGTTGTTTTACATTGATTTGAATAACCAATTCTGCGCATAAATCTCTACACGCAACCAAATCAGGAACAATGTTTCCATTAGTACCATGAGGAATTCAATAGAAATATCCCAATAATTTAGAGTGGCCTATTGTTGGTATCAGCTGAACAGCGAGGGAGTCTATCCCCTTTTTGCTTTTCGTACATTTAACTAAAAAAAGAAGAAAAAAAAAACAACGATAAATAGAAATAAAAATTCGAGTATAGAAAGAAAATCTATCAACCGAACAGCGAGGGAGTATATCCCCTTTTTGCCTGGGCTATACAAGGGAGATTTTTGGTTGAGGTGAAGCGCCACACCTACTGTCAGCATTCTAGATACTTTACCCCACAGATCAGATTACCCAAGCTGTGCTACTCATGTGTTATGTTAGTGGGCACCTCATGTGGTGTAATGGTTAGCAAGCTAGATTAGCATAAACAACTACACTGTGTTGCATCTAAGCTACGCTTAGTAAATAATTATCTGGGCGGGGACTGGTATGTTGGCGTTTTTAATATATAGTTATTTACTAAGCTTAGCTTAGATATGGCACAAGGCCAGAAGTATGGGGCTCCCAATGAGAATCGAACTCACTAACAATGGTTTGCGAAGCGAGCTTGCTAACCATTACACCACGTGAGGTGCCCACGTTTTTAATATATAGTTATTTACTAAGCTTAGCTTAGATATGGCACAAGGCCAGAAGTATGGGGCGCCCAGAGAGAATCGAACCCACTAACAATGGTCTGCAAATCTACCTTGCTAACCATTACACCACGTGAGGTGCCCTAGATTTACTAAGCTTAGCTTAGATATGGCACAAGCCTGAAGTATGGGGCACCCAATGAGAATCGAACTCACTAACAATGGTTTTGCGAAGCGAGCTTGCTAACCATTACACACGTGAGGTGCCCACGTTTTTAATATATAAGGCGTGTGCCAGATGCCTACTTGTACTTATAGACTCGCCGATAACCATGTGACCAACCTATTGACCAATCACTGCCGGTATTCTGCTGCTGATATTGTTATTCATACTGGCTGTTCTGGTCATACCTACACACATTGCTTCGAGCTTCGTGGACGACGGAACATAGGATTATATCATAGGACTTATTCATTTACCAAAGGATTCTATAACCCAGGACTTACTTACTTATTTACTTTAAGTTCTTTAGAACTGGCCAAGGATGGCGGCCAGATACTTAACCAGCAACCTTGAGATTCCCAGGTGAATACTCTACCAACTGAGAATTAAACGAACCATAATAGACAAATTCCAATTTATCTTTCGTTTGAATTTACAGTGTGTGAGGGCTAAATTTGACTGTTTACATAAAATGGAAAGAAAACAAAATATCCCATCCCAAAATTAAGGTATTACACAACTTTCTTTCAACTTTCTTTTTTTCTGCTCTTGTATAAATAGATAATTATCTTTATCGGATAAAGTTCTTTCTTTTTGGATTAACCCTTACATGTCTACTTTGGTGCAGCATCGACCCGCGTACTTAATCTAAAATAAAATTGCGAGTTCTACGTTCGTGTGTATCTCGTAAGTTTTACAGACTGATAAGCAGAAAAGGTAAAAGATAAAATGAAAATAAATAAATTTTCTCTCTCTCTCTCTCTCTCTCTCTCTCTCTCTCTCTATCTATCTATTTATTATCCATCTATCTATCTATCTCTATCTGTTTATTATCTCTCTCTCTCTCTCTCTCTCTCTCTCTATATATATATATATATATATATATATATATATATATATATATATATATACTAGCAAATATATGCACCCTCCGGGTGCAAGTATTTAAGTTTTAATGTAATAAAATATTGTATTAAATTAGAAAGGCTAATGAAACTAAATAAGAATACGGATAAAAAGATTTGAAACAGAGGGAGTATAATAAAAGATTTGAAACAGAGGGGGGTATGATAAAAAATAGAACAACTGAAACTTACTCTTCCATCACTCTCGTCTTTCATTGTTATTTTTTTCTAATTTAAGTATTCAGTTATAAGAGGAAGTAAAGAATAAAATGACAGTTATTTTATCTTGTTAATGGATTTCCTTTAAGATTTATTGAAGAGACTTTTTCTTATATTCATTAAAATAAAACCAAACAGTTAGAAATCAATAATAATAAGCACATATTTATTCGATTCGATTTTTTAATATTAATATGCAAATTAACCTTCCCGTTCACACTGTAAACCGCTATTTTGTTGTATATATAAATATAATTGCATGTTG
This sequence comes from Doryteuthis pealeii, assembly GCA_023376005.1. NCBI lineage: Eukaryota > Metazoa > Mollusca > Cephalopoda > Myopsida > Loliginidae > Doryteuthis > Doryteuthis pealeii. The sequence goes on along the minus strand of CM042176.1, from coordinate 27,324,144 downwards.
TCAGTATGTAGACATAGCTAACAGTATTAATAATGTAAGACAATTTTATTAATAATTGAGGTTTAGATAAAAATAAAATCATGGAGAATGTGATGTCAATAACTAAGGGAATTGTGACTTGAGTAGGAATATAGTTTCGGTTACAGACAGAAAAACACACAATCTCCATTATAATAAGATATATATATATATATCTTTCTCGACGAAAATGATATCTTTTCTTCTATTCATTTACGATTTTTCGCTTGGTTGCCATTTTCTTTGTTGTAAAAACAATCGCCTAAAACGTCTGAGAAGAAATACAATTCCATATCCCAAAACTAACACAAAGAAAAAGGGGGTCATTCTTGTATGTAATTCACTAGGTTTCCTGCCCTTCCTGGGGTCAAACTGGAAATATGATTGTTTAGATGGCCCTTATCAGACACATTAGAGCATCGTTTGTGACAGAGACTTTTGAAATCGGAGAATTATTTTAAACACAACTCGACAAAGCTATGAGAAATGATTCTTCTGTAAATCAAAAAGGGGAAAAGAATAAATTTCCTTCAAGTCATTTACATTTAAAAGGGAATTGCGCTGGCCGACATCGTCAGAAAAAAAGCTTTCTTTGAAGATTACAGAAGAAGAAAAGAAAACATGTGAAAGATGAGAATATAGGACACACACACATACACACACGCACATGTACAAACACAGGAACACACACACATACACACACTCATGTTCACATAAACACACTCTCTCTCTCACACACACACATACACACACTCGTGTTCACACAAACACACTCACACACATACGCACACACACACATACGCATTTACAAAAACAGTTACACACACACATACACACACGCATATACAAACACAGGTACACACACACATACACACGCACATCTCACTGACAAACTAAAGCGACAATTCTTCCATGCTGTGGTTATATCAGTACTGCTGTATGGCTGCACCACTTGGACCCTAACGAATATAGGACACACACACATACACACACTCATGTTCACTCACACACATACACACACACACACATACGCATTTACAAACATAGTTACACACACATACACACGCACATGTACAAACACACGTACACACACATACACACGCACATGTACAACACACATACACACATACACACGCACATGTACAAACACACGTACATACACACACATACACACGCACATGTACAAAACACAGGTACACACACACATACACACACGCATGTACAAACACAGGTACACACACAGATACACACACGCACATGTACAAACACAGGTACACACACGTACACACACACATACACACACGCATGTACAAACACAGGTACACACACACATGCATGTACAAACACAAGTACACACACATACACATGCGCATGTATAAAATCAATTACACACACATACACACACATGTATACACACACACACATCCTGACTCATTATATGTATGTGCGTGTGCCTATAAATATACATACATATACACACAAGAAGTGGTACAAAAATAAGGGGTAAAGAAAATATTCATATATATATATATATATATATATATATATATAGTAAAGTCACCATAAGTGGAATATAACCTACTTCAAAACGAACGAAAAATCTGGGGAAAATAAGCTGGTGTAATGGTTAGAGTCCCCGCCTGTCAGCTTGACAGTCAGGGCTCGGATCACACACAAAGCGGTCTTCCTGTCTATAGCTCTGCTGATGTGGCCTAATAGGCCGAAATGTACATACAGAGATTGATTTTTCTCGATTTGTTTAGCCTTACATTTGAATGGGTATGCCCGCCTAATTGATTAAATATTAATTAATTAATTTTCAAAATTAGGTACGACTTCAATTAAGCACATATTCTCCGAAAAGATTTTCGGCTAAAAATGCCATATCAAAACACATTGTTTGTTTACTTCTCATATATATATATATATATATATATATATATATATATATATATATAAGTCGGTGGAACAATTCACATACCTAGGTAGTAATATCTCATCCGCAGAAAGCAATGTTAATACACGAATAGGAAAGGCATGGTCGACCACAAACAAACTATCTGTCATATGGAACTCCGATCTCACTGACAAACTAAAGCGACAATTCTTCCAGGCTGTGGTTATATCAGTGCCGCTGTATGGCTGCACCACTTGGACCCTAACGAATATAGGACACACACACATACACACACTCTTGTTCACACAAACACACTCTCTCTCTCACACACACACACACATACGCATTTACAAACATAGTTACACACACATACACACGCACATGTACAAACACACGTACACACACATACACACATGTATACTCACACACACACTGACTCA
>CM042176.1:27309289-27311789 GCA_023376005.1 Doryteuthis pealeii | reverse complement strand
CCATATATATAACCAGAACATTTGAAAGAATTTGAAGGTATCTTGTCAGCCTACGAACTTTTCAGCGACCATATATATAACCAAACATTTGAAGAATTTGAAGTATCTTTGGTCAGCACCTACGAATCTTTTCAGCGCGACACATATATTAATACCCAACCAAACATTTGAAGAATTTTGAAGGTATCTTGGTTCAGCCCTAACGAACTTTGTTCAGCCGACCATATATTATAACCAAAACATTTGAAAGAGAATTTGAAGGTCATCTGGTCAGCCTAACGAAACTTTTCAGCCGACGCATATAATATAAACCAACATTGTTGAAGAAATTTGAAAGGTATTCTTGGTCATGCCTACGCAACTTTTCAGCCGACCATATATATAACCAAACATTTGAAGAATTTGGAAGGTATCTTGCGTCAGCCTATCTCTCTCTTACAAGAGAGGAGAGATGCGTAATCCCGTGTCTCGCCGGACTATTTCACTTTTATTTCAAACTCTTCCATCAGGATAAAGAATGTCTTTAGAAATTTTTTTTTTCCTTCCTGAAGAAGTTCTTTCGTATCTTAAGTTTCTTCTGGAATTGTGGGTAATTGTGCTCGCATTCAAATATTGCTGTTGTTTTTATTTTTAATTTGTTTGGGGTTTTTTTTTGGGGGGGGGGTATTTTTTAATTTTGTTTTATTTTTGTTCTTTTTGGTAGGTAAATTGAATTGACTACCAAACTGTCTGTAAGATGTGTTAGTAACTACATAAGTATTTTAAGTTTACTTGATGACTACATTTTATGGATCAATTTATAGGGATTGATTTTCCTCCTATCTGTTGTTTATGAGTCTGGAGAAGAGAGAGAGACAGAAAGAGCAGAGAGAGGGGGTGAGGAGAGAGAGAGTAACACAATAGATGTATAGATGGATAAGAGAAAAGAAAAGAAAGAAAGAAAGAAAGAAAGAAAGAAAGAGGAAAAAAAAGGAAATATATTAAGGTGGTAAAGGAATGAAAGGGTAGGTTCCAAAATTCCACAATATAATTAATATTCCAAAGGAAAGAAAGAAAAAAAAGAAAGAAAGAAACGAATATGGAGAAAGAAAGAAAGAAAGAAAGAAAGAAGAAAGAAAGAAAGAAGAAAAAAAAGAAAGGAAAAGAAAGAAAGATATTAGAGTGTAAGGAATGAGTGAGTTCCAAATGACAAATATAATCTAATTATAGAAGAATAAGAAAGAAAGAAACGAAATGGAGAAAGAGAAAAGAAAGAAAGAAAGAAAGAAAGAAAGAAAGAAAGAAGAGGGGAAGGAAGAAATATATTATGGGTGTAAAGGAATGAGTATGTTCCAAATGCCACAATATAATCTATTATTCAAGAAAGAAAGAAAGAAAGAAGAAAACGAAGTGGGAGAAAGAAAGAAAGAAAGAAGGAAAGAAAGAGTGAAAAAAGAAAGAAAGATATTAAGGAGGTAATGGAATGAGTACGTTCCAAATGCCACAATATAAATCTAATATTCCAGAAAGAAAGAAAGAAAGAAAGAAGAGAAGAAAGAAACGAATAGAGATAGAAAGAAAGAAGAAAGAAGAAAGAAAGAAAAAAGGGAAAAAGAAAGAAAGATATTAAGGGGATAAAGGAATGAGTACGTTCCAAATGCCACAATATAATCTATTATTCAAGAAAGAAAGAAAGAAAGAACCGAAGTGGAGATAGAAAGAAAGAAAGAAAAAAGAAAGAAAGAAAGAAAGAAAGAAACGAAGTGGAGAAAGAAAGAAAGAAAGAAAGAAAGAAATGAAGTAGAGATAGAAAGAAGAAAGAAAGAAAGAAAAAAGAGGGGAAAAAGAAAGAAAGATATTAAGGGGGGGGGTAAAGGAATGAGTACGTTCCAAAATGCCACAATCTAATATTCCAGACAGTATATCGCAATAAGTTTAGACAGTCAGACCAGGTAGAGGATAATTGTAATGTAGATAGTTTGAATTACTTACCTGGGGGGAAATGGGTTTTAGTTGGATATTTTGCGATCATGTTGCCACACAGGCTGTCTGTCTGCTGCTGCCCCGGACTTACATGTCTGTAAGCTCTAAATTAGGGTTGTTTGTATTTTGGATCCGAGCTTGGTTTGCTTGAAATGTTTTTGTTAAGGTGTTGTTCCCGGAGTAGACAAAACAAAATAATATCACCAGTAAAGATAATAACATAAAAAGAATGAAAGAAAGATTTAAAAATAAATAAAAAAAGAAAATCTATTGTTTTTTGCTATTTCGCGTAGAGTGACTCCATTTTGTTTTGTTTTTCTGTTTGAGTAACAGACATGGAGTCACTCTACATCAAATCGTCGTCCTCAATCGGTCAGAGTTTTAATTATTTGAAAACTTCATTTAACTTGTCTACGTATATATATATACGTAGAAAGAAATAAAGAAGATAGAAAGAAAGAAAGAGAAACATTTAATGAAGAGAAGAAAGAAAGAAAAGGAAGAAAGAAAGAAAGAAATTTAATGAAGGGAAGAAAGG
>CM042176.1:27299289-27304289 GCA_023376005.1 Doryteuthis pealeii | reverse complement strand
TAAAATAACCCAATAAGGGTTGACATGCCGTAAAACCAGCCAACCAACCTTTTGACTCACCCAGGTATTTTCGAGTCTTAATTACTTTTTCCAGGGATTTCCTTGGTAATTCTGACAAATATCAGTCGAGAATAATATACATTTCGTATGAATGGGGTGATTCAGTTCTATGGGTTTCATCTGATATCCTATTAAAATCATACATTAATTTCCTTTTCTTTTCGTCTTTTGGGTTGTTTTTTTTTGTTTCTTTGTTTTTTTGTTTGTTTTTTTTTTCCTATAAAATATCATTATATCTATCTTTCTATCTATCTATCTATTACATTTCTGTAAATGTTATTACATTTCTATATGTAGTGTTACATTTCTATAAAATAGCATTGAGTACCCATCAAGAACGAAAACGTTTTCGACATAAAATAACCCAATAAGGGTTGACATGCCGTAAAACCAGCCAACCAACCTTTTGACTCACCCAGGTATTTTCGAGTCTTAATTACTTTTTTCAGCGACTTTTTTGGTAATTCTGACAGAATAATATAAATTTCGTACGAATGGGGTGATTCAGTTTTATGGGTTTCATCTGATATCCTATTAAAATCATACATTAATTTACTTTTCTTTTCTTTTTATTCTTTTTTTGTTTTTTTTTTTTTTTGTTTTTTGTTCTTTCTGAAGATGAAATTTGTTTCTTTGTTGATTCTGCGGGTGGTTTTGATAAAACTCCAAGAATATCATAAGAGAAAACAGTTGATGTCTTGTCCGTTGGGAGAGAGACAAATTGCCACACCCGTCGTGTAGGCACCAAACTTGTTATTCATCAAAGGATTTGGGGATTTTTCTTTTTGTTGTTTAGTTTTTTGGTCCGTCAGTCAGTTTGTCTTTTTATCGTTAAAACTAATAAGCAAGAAATTAGATGTTCACAATTGAACTCCAATGACATTTCTAGCACAGAATAGATAAATAGATTTGAAAAGACTGAGATAGATAGATAGATAGATAGATAGATAGATTTTAACAACCTGAGATAGACATTTTAAGAACCTAACATAGATAGATAGATAGATAGATAGATAGATAGATTTTAACAACCTGAGATAGATAGATAGATAGATAGATAGACAGACAGACAGACAGATTTTAAGAACCTAACATAGAGAGAGAGAGAGAAATTTTAACAACCTGAGATAGATAGATAGATAGATAGATAGATTTTAACAACCTGAGATAGATAGACATTTTAAGAACCTAACATAGATAGATAAGATAGATAGATAGATAGATAGATAGATAGATAGATTTTAACAACCTGAGATGATAGTAGATAGATAGATAGATAGATAGATAGATAGATAGACAGATTTTAAGAACTAACATAGAGAGAGAGAGAGAGAGATTTAACAACCTGAGATAGATAGATAGATAGATAGATAGATAGATAGATTTTTAGAGATAGATAGATAGATAGATAGACAGATTTTAACAACCTGAGATAGATAGATAGATAGATAGATAGATAGATTTTAACAACCTGAGATAGATAGATTGATAGATAGACAGATTTTAAGAACCTAACATAGATAGATAGATAGATAGATTTTAGCAACCTGAGATAGATAGATAGATAGATAGATAGATAGATAGATTTTAAGAACCTAAGATAGAGAGAGAGAGATTTTAACAACCTGAGATAGATAGATAGATAGATAGATAGATAGATAGATAGATTTTAACAACCTGAGATAGATAGATTTTAACAACCTGAGATAGATAGATAGATAGATGATAGATAGATAGATAGATCTTAACAACCTGAGATAGATAGATTGATAGATAGACAGATTTTAAGAACCTAACATAGATAGATAGATAGATAGATAGATAGATTTTAGCAATCTGAGATAGATAAATAGATAGATAGATAGATAGATAGATAGATTTTTAAGAACCTAAGATAGAGAGAAGAGAGATTTTAACACCTGAGATAGATAGATAGATAGATAGATAGATAGATAGATTTTAACAACCTGAGATAGATAGATAGATAGATAGATAGATAGATAGATCTTAACAACCTGAGATAGATAGATTGATAGATAGACATATTTTAAGAACCTAACATAGATAGAATAGATAGATAGATAGATAGATTTTAGCAATCTGAGATAGATAGATAGATAGATAGATAGATAGATAGATTTTAAGAACCTAACATAGATAGATAGATAGATAGATAGATAGATTTTAAGAACCTAAGATAGAGAGAGAGAGATTTTAACAACCTGAGATAGATAGATAGATAGATAGATAGATTTTAACAACCTGAGATAGATAGATAGATAGATAGATAGATAGATTTTAACAACCCTGATATATATATATATATATATATATATATATATATATATATATAGAGAGAGAGAGAGAGAGAGAAGAGAGAGAGAGAGAGATTTCAACAACCTCAGATAGATAGATAGTAGATAGATAGATCTAAACAACTGAGTAAGATAGACAGATAAATAGGTCTGAACAGTTGTTCTCTCGGCTCACGGTTTCGGTGTTATATATCTTTTTCAGTAGCTTGTTGAAAAGTTGAACTATATATATATAATATATATATATTATATATATATATATATAATATATATATGTGTGTGTGTGTGTGTGTGTGTGTGTGTGTGTGTGTGTGTGTGGAGAGAGTGAGAGAGAGAGAAAGAGAAAGAGAAAGAGAGATCTGGACAGACTAGATAGATAGATAGATAGATAGATAGAAATGAAATAAGTCGACCATGAAAATCATTTTTAATTTTACCTTTCAACCAGACTCGAATGTCAAATTGTTGCGTCAGTAGCAAAGCTGTTGTTAATTAACCGAACAAAATCACCGACAAAAATAAGTGAGATATAAATAGACTGAGATAAATAGATAGATAGATAGATAGATAGATAGATAGATATAAATAGACAGTGATAGATCGATAGATAGATAAATAGATATAAATAGACTCAGATAGATAGATAGATAGATAGATAGACTGAGATAGATAGATAGATATAAATAGACTGATATATATATATATATATATATATATATATATATATATATATATATATATATATATATATACTATAGTGTGAGATGGTCACTGTTTCAGCTTTTGCAGGAATGGCGTACCAAACGCAGTATTATTGGTAGAGTGCTCAATATAAAATAGAGCTGTTATATAATATAATAAGATAAATATATAAAAGGTTTTACATATCTATTTAGTTGGTGACAAAGGAACATTCACAACCATTTTGGTTTCATGTGATGCAATCATCAGGTGAAGATGTTACAAATGCCCATTTGTAACATCTTCACCTGACGATTGCCTAGCATGAAACCAAATGGTTGTGACTGTTCCTTTGTCACCAACTAAATAGATATGTAAAACCTTTATGTATTTATTATAATTATTTATTATATTATATTATATATATATATATATATATATATATATATATATATATAAATAATATATAAAGGTTTTACATATCTATTTATTTCATATATATATATATATATATATATATATATTTCATATATATAGATATATAGATATAGATAGATAGATAGATAGATAGATAGATATAAATAGACGGAAATAGATAGATAGATAGATAGATAGATAGATAGATAGATAGATATAAATAGACTGAGATAGATAGATAGATAGATAGATAGATAGATAGAAATGGACTGAGATATATCGATCGTTCGATAGATCGATAGATAGATAGATAGATAGATATAAATAGACTGAGATAGATAGGTAAGGAGAACAGTAAATAGATACATTTATATTTGCAAAATATTTTTATGTTTTTCGATCAATAGATATATAGATAGATAGATAGATAGATATAAATAGACGAATTTATGAAGTTTTAATTTTATTGGAGTTAAGATAAAAAGCAACTGATATTAAGATGAAAGAAATACTAATCAAACAGTTCATAGCAATAATGATAAGAGACTATTTAACTCTCTGAACTTTTCAACCGACAGTCATAAATGTGCACGTGTGTGTGTGTGTGTGTGTGTGTGTGTGTGTGTGTAGTTTTATCGTGAGCAAAATGTCAAGACTAGTAGCACGTAGCTTGCAGGTGGCGACTTTAAGATGCCGGTTTAAAGTCGAGGTTGCTATCGGAGCTGATATGATGCTCAGGAACCCGTAATCGGCGATGAAGATAGTGCCATCACTTACGACCACACCTTACGCATTCAAAAGATATATCTTACGACCTGTACTACTTGACGAAAAAGCAATATGTGACGACAAAATACAGAAAACATTTATAAAGATCAGTTTTATTGGAATAAATCATTGTGACATTCCAAGAAGAATAAATCACATTCTGACATGATAATTTATTTGTTACCAATGTTTAGAACCGGATATTTTTTTGTGGTGGGATTCTCTGATTACCTCGAATGACGTCTAATGACAACGTCATTTACCCTATGTCACAGGTGGACGACATCTTGTGAATCGTTAAGTTAAAAATGACATCAATAAACCTGGTTGATTTACTGTGAAAGTAACTCAGACAACCTCATAAACAGGAAGTGGATTTATTTATATGGATTAGGTGTTATATAATCGTTTAATATCGGGTATATAATAGCGAGAGAGAGAGAGAGAGAGAGAGAGAGAGAGAGATTAGAGAATGTTGGATTCTTACTTTACTCTGCTTGTCTACTTCGTCAGCCGCCATCTTCCTTTGGGATTTCTTCTGTGGGTAGATTTCTTCCTTCTGAACTGGACAGTCTGTATATTTCTTGTTGATTAACTAAGCAAGCAAGACTTTATTTTAGTCTTTATAAAAAAAACAACCCCAGCCCAAAAGCGTTTCTAACCGCGCGGATGAGAAGCCGGCATCTTGAGTTAGCGACCCCCTGCGTCCGCTTACACTTACTTTCTATCGGCAACTGTTAACTAAAACTGATTTCAGTC
>CM042176.1:27261789-27296789 GCA_023376005.1 Doryteuthis pealeii | reverse complement strand
TCTTCCTGGTCCCAAGTATCTACCTGGATCGAACTCGCTATTCAGTAGTAAATGAACACAAGTGTTATTATATCTTTTCAGCTAGTATATTAGGTCTGAGACCTGTCAGCTGTTCCTTATAAACATTCATCTTAATACCACAGAATATTTATACTCTTTCCACAGATTATCTAACATTGCCTTAAAGGAGTTTAGAGATGGGGCATTCACTATTGATGATGGTAGTTTATTCCATGTATTCACCACTCTGTTACTAAAATAATTTTGTCTTGCATTTGCTTTACAAAATTTTTTTAGGAGTTTTAATTTATGACCCCTGGTATTGATATTTTGAACAATGTTTAGTAGGTCAAAGTTCGTTGAATAAAATCCATGGGTATATTTGTAGACTTCAATCATATCCCGTCTTGTATGTCGATAAACCAAACTTGGTAAGTCAATGTTTCTAAGTCTTTCTTCATACGAAAGGTTTTTTTAAATCATTCATTACTTTAGTAGCTCTCCTTTGAACTCCCTCAATGAGTTTTATGTCCTTGATTAGTCTTGGACTCCAAACCACATTAACAAATTCCAAATGAGGTGTTACCAATGCAATGAATGAATTTTTTCAGCATTTCTTTATCCATGTATTCATATGACCTCCGTATTAATCCTAATATCTTGTTCGCTTTTTTATTGAATATTAATATATAGATTGCACAGCGAGTTTGCCCGAATCACTAACTTGTCGTAAGTTCTCGTAAATCTGCTCGTTGTACTTGTGTGAAGGCTTTTGACCTTGTAGCACTTTACTTTTAGGAAACCTGAACCCAATAAAAAGCTCCTCGTCTACTGTATATCGGCACGCACCCTACAGGGGCTGTGAGTGCTAGCCTTTCTTTTTCAGCCGCCCTCCGTCAGTATGAGTTACCCTGACGACCGGCTTCTCCTTTTCAGTTTTTTGTTTTTCGTTTTTTTGTTTTTTTTATCGAGGGACGAGGGTGTCAGAAGCGATGTGGGTGAATATGTCATGGTTGTGGATAGATGGCATGCGAAAATTCTACATTCCGGGAAGGGGTGCGGGATCTAGAAATCAAGAGAGAGAGAGAGAGAGAGAGAGAGAGAGAGAGGGGGGGAGAGCAAGAAAAGAGAGAGTAGGGAAATGTTGAGAAGAGGGAATAGAGAGAATGGAAAAAAATCAAAAAGTAATTTTTTCTAAAAAGATGGAAATAGAAGCGAAAAGAGAGAGTCGGGTGTGATAGAAATAAGTAAGTAAGTAAGTAAAGTCCTAATGTCGGTATCAGCCAGACAGCGAGGGAGTCTATCCCCTTTTCACTAGCGCCAGACCAAGGAGATTATTTTTAGCGTCTGAGGTGGAGCGCCACTCCTACCATCAGCTCCTTACTTTACCGCACAGATCCCTGTGCTACTCATACGCTGAATTGGCGAGGGACGGTATCGAACCAGGAACCTTGTGATTCCTAACTGAACGCTCTACCGACTGATAGAAAGGAAGTAAAATGATAGAAGGGGTGGGGGTGATAAAATATACAAAACGAGAGAGAGAGAGAGAGAGAGAGAGAAGAGTGTGTGTGTGTAAGAGAGAGAAAGGAAGAGACAGACACGGAGATGGCGATATATTTACATTTACCAACCCTCCGCACGAGCAGGATGCGACACAAGGTCAATTTCTTAAGCGGTGTTTAACAGGTTTGAATTCAGAGTTTTCCTTCTCCTATACTGGTTACCTAGTTAAAGAGTCCAGTCTGTCCTGCTATTTACCCATAGTTGGAGGGAGAGTAGGATTCATGCCTTTCCCAAGGGTATAAGCGGTATGTGAAATGCAAACAGTTTCGTCTCGGACTTTGAACTCGGGACGACGAGTCCATTTCCTACGACTCTAACCATTACCCCCCGTGCCTTTCTCTTTCTCTTCTCTTTCTTAGTTTTATCTTTATACTCAGGTCTTTCGAGCATTTCTCCTTTCATCCTGTCATCCCTCTTATCCTGTCTTTCTCTCTTTTTTCTTTCTTTCTTTCTGTCCCTCTCTCATCTCTCTCTCTCTCTCTCTCTCTCTCTATATATATATATATATATATATATATATATATATATATAAGAAGAAGGTCCGCAAAATGTATTATGTTCTCAGAAAAAAAATTTTTATTCTTTTTATCTTACATACGCGACACGTGTTTCTGATCTATTGTCTTCTTCAGGAATTGAGTTTACTAATTTGGCAAAATATGTCCGATATTTCATAGGTTGTGTGTGTTTCTGCAATTTTTCTATTATAATGGCCGTTTAATAACGGTTGAACGCTACGTTATTATTTTCAATCCTTGCATGCGATTTGCGCGTGACTTGCATGTGACCTGCGCGCAAAAATTAAGAAAAAATGACGTAACGTTCCACAATCTTTGCGCGTAAGTCGCACGTAGGTCACGTGTTTTCTGAAGAATTTCTACGGCAAGAAACTGCAGTTGGAATATTTTATAACATTCGCTTTTAAAAAAACGCATATATATATATATATATATATATATATATATATATATATATAAAGATAAAAAAAGAAGTACATTTAATTTTTTAACATCTTCGAATATAAATCAAATTTTCATAGTCTTTGCTCAAAAAGCAAGAACCGTGATATTTAATGTGTATATATATATTTACTTTGTTGTTATTTGTTTTATTTTCCTGGTTTCATCCAGACATACATACACACCAACTAAACTTTATATATGTATAGATGTTGATTACTATATACAAATATGTATGTCAAACAAATGAATATATTTCTTACTTGTTTATTTTCAGACATTGGTGTCCGTACTTTCGCACTCGTTTGACGTCATGTTTGGAAATGAGTGGACATGAGTCTTACCTGGCCAGGAATTGGCACCATTGTACAGGATACAGGTGTTCTAATTACAAGTAAGTCATTATGAAATTTAATTAGTATTGTTTAACTAGATTTAATTAGTATTGTTTAACTAAATTTAATTATGTTATATACCAAGATGTAGGAATGACAAATGATAACAAAAACAGTGAAATATGTTTAACATATAACAATATTTGTTTTATTTATTCTCTCCGGACCGGGGATACAGTGGGATTAGTTTGGATAGAATTCAACTGTGTATCATGTGTGTGTTCATCACATGCGGCCACGTCCTAGTCTGTTTTTGTCTCACTGCTTGTCACTGAGTATATCAGGGCGAATCGTTAGGGGAGATAACTCTCCCTAACAATTTATTATTGTTTGACTAAATTTAATTGTCAGTATTATTTAACTAGATTTAATTAATATTGTTTAACTAGATTTAATTAGGGCCCGGGTTAGCTCAGTCGGTAGAGCGTTCGGCTAGAAACCACAAGGTTCCTAGTTCGATACCGGTCCTCGCCAACTCAGCATATGAGTAGCACAGGGATCTGTGCGGTAAAGAAAGGAGCTGGTGGTAGGTGTAGCGCTCCACCTCAGATGCTAAAAACAATTTCCTTGGTCTAGCGCTAGTGAAAAGGGGATAGACTCCCTCGCTGACTGGCTGATACCGACTTTAGGCCGCCCCGTCGACTAGAAATATATTTAATTGTTATTATTACTGGTCGATTGATCTAACACATTACTCAATAAGTCCCGGCCCTGACATATAGATAGTGCCACTAATAAAAACAAATATATATAATTTTTATAAAGTACTAACCTTCAAATGGCACGTGTCAAGATTTGAGCCCAATTGTATTATTAGTTTACAAATTACAGTTATTTAAGTGAAGCTACTATCACAAGTCGATCGCAACGGCGACAAAACTACATGAATTGCACTTCTTTCGCACCCACCCTATTCTTCAGATTTGGCCCTCAGCGACTAGTATCTCAGCTGGGTCAGTAGAATAAGCAGACTGCACATCTGAAAAGGGATAAGACCCTTCCCAATGGGGTCACCTTTTGGCCGGCGACCCGTAATACACACACATACACACACACAAACACACACACACACACAAAAAAGCGCGTGGTGTAATGGTTAAAGTCATGGGAAATGGACTCGTCGCCCCTAGTTCAAATCCTGGATATGGTAATTGAATTTCTATTAGCGCTAATACCCTTGGGGAGGGTACGAATCCCACTCTCCCTCCAGCTATGGATAAATAGTAGGGCAGACTGGGCTCTTTAACCTTGGTTAGGCAACCGGTCTAGGAGAATAAAAACTCTGAATTCAAACCTGTTGAACTCCGCTTAAGAAATTGACCTTGTGACGCATCCTGCTCGTGCGGAGGGGTTGGTAAATATATATACACACATATACATGCTTACTGCTTATAGAAGTCCATCACAGACGACGATAACCTCACTTGTGAAACTTGTTTTGGAAGTCCGGCAGCTGGTCCAGTGGCAGGGTCCGAGACGACTGGGCTGTCGGGCTGCTGTAGGGTGCTATCTCATGTAGTATTGAGTCACTTCTCAACAGGTGAGTGTCTCCAGGAAGCCCCAGTGGTTGCGCTCTAGCACCAGGTTGTATTGGGGATTTATGCGAGTAGTAAGCACCCCCAATCCTACTATTATCGGTGTGGATAGCCATTGATTCCGCTGGAGCTCACCCGCCCGTTGAGAGCTGTTGTTTTTAGGGATGATGCGTGTCCCACTTCTCTAGACAACACGAGGCGTGCCTGATGGGGATGCCAGTTTAGTCACTGACAACCCGACCACACATAAACACACACACACTTTCACCCTTTCACACACCCTTTCACACACACACACACACATATATATATATATAATATATATATATATATATATATATATATATCAAGGGACTGGTTTAGCTCAGTCGGATTGAGCACCCGCCTCGGAATCCCAAAGTTCCGGGTTCGATGCCGGGCCCCACCAACTGTGAGTAGCACAGATAGGGTAATCTGATCTGTGCGGCAAAGTGGGGAGCTGATAGTAGGTTTAGCGCTCCACCTCAATTTTTAAAAAATTCCTGGTCTAGCGCTAGCGAAAAAAGGGATAGACTCCCTCGCTGTTCGGCTGATACCGACAATAGGCCACTCCGCCAACTTTACTTACTTTTTATTTACTCTTAATTAGCATCTTATCATAATGAAGATTGTGTGTTTGTCTGTCTATAACCGAAACAACGTCACCACCAAGGTCACCCTTAGTTATTTATATTATTTTCTCAATGGTTATTAAATAGTTTAATCTTAGAATTCTATTTATTAACAATGTCTATTAAGGTCAAGCTGAGATAGATTTGCCTCAAAACAGCCCATATTATTAAGGTATTTGCCTTTCATCCCACTTATGAGGGCGTGACACAAGGACGAAACTCATGGGTGGTAGGCACAAAAATGCGTTGATCCCGTCGGCATTCCCCCTCAAGGGGGCGCCTCAGGCGCTGGGCAATAAACCCAGCCTGTTCCTTTAAATCGAGGGGGCAGATGTTGCCTGGGGGGATAGCCCCCTTGGATCAATGCTGTTAATTTACGTTAACAAACACGAAAAGCCCATGTTATCAATGTGTTTAAAATTCTGCGATGTGTGTTATATATGAATAAGAAATAAATGTTTACATAGCAATTGGTGTGAATAATTTACATACAGGTTTGAATAGAACCGTGTTTAACTACTTTAACATAATTACTTGGTATTATTGATTTCTAATATTATTGTTTTATTCTCAAACATACTTAAAGCAATCCTATGTATAATTTTGTATTGAAATTAATTAGGATAAAGTAAAAATAAGTGTACTCTTTTTATGTGTTCGTATTTAATTTCATTAGCCTTTCCAATTCGATATAATATCCAATTGGAGGGACAGGATCACTAACACAGTAGTTATAGAGAGAGCTCAACAATCCCCAGCTTGTGTTCTCTACTGAGACAGCGTCGTCTCCGATGGCTGGGACATGTCTGTCGGATGGATGATGGACGAATCCCGAAAGACATCCTCTATGGAGAGCTTACGTCTGGTAAGAGACAAATTGGTCGCCCTCAGCTGCGATTCAAGGATGTCTGCAAGAATGATCTCATGTGCTTTGTCTTTGCCCCTTCCAGCTGGCTCAGAACCGTCCTTGGTGGCGGCAGGATCTCCGTAGAGGACTGTTCATGTCAGAAGTCACCCTGACGGAACATCATGAAGTTAAGAGGTCCAGAAGAAATATGCGGCAACAAAACACCGGCACATCAACATCTTCAGGGACAGCCTTCAAATGCGACATCTGTGGTCGAGAGTGTTTGTCAAACATTTGACTTTACAGTCACGGGAGGCGCTGTAACTTCAGGGGCACAAAAACTTTATTATAGTATTCCGAGACTGAAATGCCAATTGAAGCCAGGAGGTCCAGAAGAAAGCAGCGGCAACAAGACACCGGCGCATCAACATCTTCAGGGACAGCCTTCAAATGCGACATCTGTGGTCGAGAATGTTTTTCAAACATCGGAATTCACAGTCACTGGAGGGGCTGTAACTTCAGGGGCACAAAAATTATATTATAGTCTTTCGTGACTGAAATGCCAATAAATCCAATTATATAAAAACTTAAAGGAGGGTGTATTTAAAGCAATCCTGTGTATTAAAACTTAAAGTATGGAGCATATTTTTGCTAGTGTTGGTGATTATTTTACCCGGGCAGCACTGGTTAGCCTTGCTAGTTATACAAATGCAATATTAAAACAGCAATAAAGAAGTAGAAGAAGAAGAAGAAGAGAGAAGAAGAAAGAAAGAAGAAGAAAGAAAGTGGCGTGCTATGTATACATTTCTCCATTGTTCACTGGGGAGTGAAATTTTTCTAACGCCGTTATAATAATAATTGTTGACGACGAAGCGTATCGCTGATTGATGTTGGTCAGTTAAGTGATTACGTCATCACACGCATGCGTGATAGAACAAATACAGAACTAAACAAAGATGTCTACGGTATTCGAGAAATATATGTTTTAGTACAGACACGCATCTATGCACTCTAGGGTCGGTTGATTTTTTTCACTTTTAAAAAAAATATCAGTTGTATATAAATATAAATATGCAATAATGAATGAAAGAAAGAAAGAAAGAAAAGACACTAGAAAAAAGAAAGGACACTAGAAACTAAGAAGAAAAAGAAGAAAGAAAGAGAGGACTCTATGAAAAGGAAAGAAAGAAAGAAGAAAGAAAGAATAAAAGAAAGGACACTATGAAACTAGAAAGAAAAAGAAAGAAAAAAGAAAGAAAGGACCTATGATAAGGAGAAAGAAAGAAAGAAAGAAAGAAAGAATAAAAGAAAGGACACTATGAAAACTAGAAAGAAAGAAAAGAAAGAAGAAAGAAAGAAAAAAAGAATAGAAAAAAAAGAAAAGAAAAAGAGAAGAAAGAAAGGATACTATGAAAACTAGAAAGAAGAAAGAAAGAAAAGAAAGATAAAGAAGAAAGAATAAAAGAAAGGACACTATGAAACTAGAAAGAAAGAAAGAAAGAAAGAAGAAGAAAGAAAGAAGAATAAAAGAAAGGACACTATGAAACTAGAAAGAAAGAAAGAAGAAAAGAAAGAAAGAATAAAGAAAGAAAAAAAAAAGAAGAAAAGAAAGAAAGAAGGATACTATGAAACTAAAAGAAAGAAAGAAAAAGAAAGAAAGAAAGAAGAAGAATAGAAAGAAAAAGAAAGAAAGAAAGAATAAAAGAAAGAAAAAAAGAAAGAAAGAAGAAAGAGAAAGAATAAAAAGAAAGAAAGAAAGAAAGGAAGAGAAAGAAAGAATAAAAGAAAGAAAGAAAGAAAGAAAGAAAGAAAGAAGAAGAAAGAAATAAAAGAAAAGAAAGAAAGAAAGAAGAAAATACAAAAGAAAGAAAGAAGAAAGAAGAAAGATAAAAAGAAGAAAAAAAGAAAGAAAAGAAAGAAAGAAGAAAGAAAGAAAGAAAAGAAAGAAAGAAAGAAAGAATAAAAGAAAGAAGAATAAAAGAACTAGAAGAAAGAAAGAAAGAAAGAAAGAATAAAGAAAGAAAAAGAAAGAAAGAAAGAAAGAATAGAAAGAAAAAAAAAGAAAGAAAGAAAAAGAAGAAAGAAGAAGAATAAAAGAAGAAAAAAAAGAAAGAAAGAAAAGAAAGAAAGAAAGAAAGAAAAGGATACTATGAAAAAAGAAAGAAAGAAAGAAAGAAAAGAGAAAAGAAGAAAGAAGAAAAATAAAGAGGACACTATGAAACTAAGAAAGAAAGAAAGAAAGAGAAAGAAAGAAAGAAAGAAAGAAAGAAAGAAAAAAAAGAAAGAAAGAAAGAAAGAAAGAATAAAAAGAAAGAAAGAAAGAAGAAAGAAAAGAAAAGAATAAAGAAAGAAGAAAAGAAAAGAAAGAAAGAATAAAAAAGAAAAAAAAGAAAGAAAGAAAGAAAGAAAGAAAGGATACTAATGAAACTAGAAAGAAAGAAAGAAAGAAAGAAAGAAAGAATAAAAGAAGAAAATAAAGAAAGGAACTATGATACTAGAAAGAAAGAAAGAATAAAAAGAAGAAAAGAAAAGAAAAGAAATAAAAGAAAGAAAGAAAAGAAAGAATAAAAAAGAAAAAAGAAAAGAAGAAAGAATAAAAGAACAGAAAGAATAAAAGAAGAGAAAAGAAAGCAAGAAAGAAAGAATAAAAGAAAGAAAAAAAGAAAAGAAAAGAAAGAAAGAATAAGAAAGAAAGAAAAAAGAAAGAAAACTATGAACTAAAAAGAAAGAAAGAAAGAAAGAAATAAAAAGAAGAAAGTAAAAGAAAGAAAGAAAGAAAAGAAAGAATAAGAAAGAAAAAAGAAAGAAAGAAAGAAAGAAAGAAAAAGAAAAAGATAAAAAGAAGAAAGAAAGAAAGATAAAAGAAAGAAAGAATAAAAGAGAAGAATAAAAGAAAGAAAGAAAGAAAGAAAAAAATAAGAAAGAAAAGAAAGAAAAAAAGAAAGAAAGAATAAAAGAAAGAAAATAATAAAAGAAAGAAGAATAAAGAAAGAAAAGAAAGAAAAAGAAAAGATAAAAGAAAGAAAAAAGAAAAAAAGAAATAAAAGAAAAGAAAGAAAAAATGAAAGAAAGAAAGAAAGAAATAAAGAAAAAAAAAGAAGAAAGAAGAAAGAAGAAAAGAAAGATAAAAGAAAAAAGAATAAGAAAGAAAGAAAGAAAGAAAGAATAAAGAAAGAAAGAAAGAAGAAAGGATACTATGAAACTAGAAAGAAAAAGAAAGAAAGAAAGAAAGAGAAAGAAAAAAGAAAGAATAAAAGAAAGAAAGAATAAAAGAAAGAAAGAAAGAAAGAAAGAGGCAACTATGAAACTAGAAACAGAAGAAAGAAAGAAAGAGAAAGAAGAACACTAGTTTTTTAAATATAAGTTGTATGTAAGTATAATAAATACTGACACCAAAAAAGTAGATTCTTACTCGCACCATTATTTGAGATAGCATCACAGATCGTCAGTCAAAATGCACTAAATCACATTTGGTACAGAAATTGGGTTAGAAAATTTAACAATTTCAATTCTAAAAAACGAAATTTATTTTACAAAAGATGAAAAGGAATAAAATATAACTAGGATTTAAAAATGTAATCCCCCTCCCCCGCCCAATCAGATAGCTCAGTCGGTAGAGGTTCGACTAGGACCAGACTAATTTGCCCTAATATTGACAATATTTCGATTTATATTAAAAAATCATATCATAGAGCATAATTTGAGAGAGACGGGGCTCAAGTTTTCTTCATTTCAAAATTGTTTTTTGGTTTTTTTTTTATTTATTTTTTTTTTTACTCCCTTAATAAAATGAGGATTTTGCCTTACTTATGATACAACCCTCTGACATTGAATTTTAACTCCACCTCTCAGGCAATGTATTCAAATTTAATTTTTTACGACAGCCCGAGGGTGGTTTTTCTGTTTGCAGTATAATATAATATGTTTTGAATATTGTTAATGTACTATATTGATCTGATTAATGATTGATTTTTAACAGCTGTCCGCCCTGGTCGTGGGGCGTTAGAATGCACCGACAGCACCTCTGCAGAGGGGTAAGAACTCCCCCAATGGGGCACGTTGCTGTGGGGTGACGAACCCGTAATGCTTAAGATAGAGCCCAGGTAGGATGAGGCAGTTCATGACATGCCAATACTCCACTTTGGCCCTATCCTTGTGCTGACGGGGCGGTTCCGGGAGCCCCTCCGTCAATCGGCTGGTCACGTCCAAAGCCCATAGACTATCACTGAATTTTCCCAACCCTATTGCCCTTATTGGCAAGCCCCAACGCCCCTTTAATCATATGGTGCTAGAAGGCCGGTGCCTGCGGGTCTACATGTCCTGGGAATGACGTTAAAATCTATCTGGGTGGTGAGTTCCAGTTTCTGGAGGTTTGGGGAATGTGGAGCAACCCTTCAATCCCATTGCTCCCTGGTCCACTCTGAACAGAGTGGGTAGTACCTTGTAGGCGTCCCCATTTTTGGTTAAATAGAAAAATGTATTATAAAAAAGTTGTATTATCATTCAAGATTGTAATTTTAAAACTTTTCGGCATTAAAATGACCCACTGAGGTTGATATGCCGTAAACAAAACAAACCAAACCAAACCAAATACATGTCAACCTGTTGTAGTAAGGACAAAAAACCACCAGAACTGAAAACCTCACAATCAGTTTAGTTTCACGTAATACAACAGGACACACGATTAATAAGGAAGACAAAAAGGTAAACTAGAAAAGATAAAGGAAATTCAAGAAATAGAAAGAAAAAAAGAAAGGAGTTGAGTGGTGAAGAAGAAAGAAAGAAAGAAAAGAATTTAAATGAAAGGAAATCAGAAATTCAAGAAATTAAAATAAAGGATGAAAGAATAAAAGAAAGAAGAAAAGAAAGAAAGAAAGAAAGAAAATTAAAGAAAAGAAAGAAAGAAGAAAGAAAATTAAAAGAATGATGAAGAAGAGAAAAGAAAGAAAGAAGAAAGAAAAGAAAGAAAGAAATTAAATGAAAGAAAGAAAGAAAAAGAAAAGTGATGTAGAAAGGAAAAAAGAGTGATTTAAAGAAAGAAAAGAAAAAGAATTAAAAGAAAGGATAAAGAAAGAAAGAAAAGTGATGAAAGAAAAGATAAAGAGTGGAGAAAGAAGGAAAGAAAGAAAGAAATAAAAAAAAAGAGAAAGCAAAGAGGAAGAAGAAGAGAAAGAAAGAATGTAAAAGAAAGAATGTAAAAAAGAAGAATGTTTGGCAAGAAAATCAGTGCTGGAATTTGTAATAGCGTAAAGAAATACATTTTATTTTTTTGTTTTGTTTTGGGGGGTTTTTTTTGGGGGGAGTTGGGGGTTGTCCAACGTGAACATCGAGTAAGGTTGACGTCCTACTTCCGGTGCAAAAAATTTAAAAAATTAAAAAAAATAAAATAAATTCCACCCACTCAACGTTCTACATCTTAGTCCGGATCTCCTCTCATCGCCATAATTTCAAACATCACTCCACCCGCCCCCCAACCCACCCCCAAAACACTTGTTGTCCACTTCCACCCCACCCCCCACACGCCCCTCAAACCCTCTTGTCCACTCTACCCTGGTACATAACGACCGACATCCACACCGTTTAAAATGGTATTAACATAAGTATTGGACGGACGGAAAAGACCGTGAAAAGAGAAAGAAGAATAAAAAATAAATTCATTTACCGTTGAATAGTTCTTTCCGTTTCTTGATATTCTCACGGCTTTTATTCACCAATTTCATTTTCTCTATGTTTTTCGGTAATTCTGTATGTTTGCCAAAAAGGACTCGAACGATTTAAGTTTTCTTGTATTTTAATGCCAAAGAGTATCTCTCTCTCTCTTTCTCTCTCTCTCTCTCTCTCTCTCTCTTCTTCTCTCTATATATAATTATATATATAATAATATATATATATTATGATATTTATTTATAAACTGAAATGCTCTGAATTTTTAAAAAATTAAAAATAAAATTTATTTTACTTTAAATAAAATCATTTTTCATTTTTGAAATACAGAATAACGCATTTTTTTGAAAAAATTCCACTTTGACTAAACACGTTTCTGTTTGGCGCATTCCTTCTTCTGACGGTATTTCATCCCGTTCTTGTTGAAGACCCGTTCTATTACATACGGTCGATAACAAATAATTCCGAGGGACCTCAAACAATATGTGTGGTGTGGGGGGACCGATGTGGCAAGTTAAAACCGTTGAGAGGAAGGCCCCGAAACGGTTTGCACATTCTCTCCTGATGATCCCAAGCATTTGTACATCCATTTGTTTTTTTCAATTATCAAAATTCACACTGTCGGATTAATTTCCTTTTATTTCACACCACACAACACACACACACACATATATATTATATATATATATAATATATATATATAATATATATATAATATATATAATGGAGATCCTCTCTCTAACTGCCTGTAAAAACTCCCACTCAACTTCCTTTCATCGTCTTCCCCTATCCCTCCCTCCCTTCACATTCCGCTACTAACTCACCCCCCCCCACTAAAATTCACTTGTACTTGGCACGTAATTTTGTTCAATAAAATCATTTGACCGATGATGTCAGTATGAATCGGACGAACGTTTCAACTATTAGATTTGTTTTGAGTTTATCATTTCTTGTTCAACCATACCTTTTACCTCCTCATATATATATATAATATATTATATTATATAGATCTTAGAAAGGAATGGAAAACTCAACACCGTAATTGCCATAATAAAATCTATTTCGGACCAAATTTGGGACCTAATAAATCCAAGTTGATTTAAATAATAGTTCCCCCAAAATCCAAGTCTCTCGATGAAAGATCTTTCATTTGATGGGACTTGATTTTGGGCAAGCTTGTTTTAAAATCACTTTAATTTAAAAGGCCCCAATTTGGTCGAAATAAAATTTATTATGGAATTACGGTGTTGAGTTTTTTCCTTTCTTTCAAATATATATATTGCTCTGTAATATAATCTAAAAAGTTTATTATACATTGACTCTATCTTTAGTGAATTAAAGATTCCACTGTATTTATACATATGGATCATACAAAATAATACAGTGTATCTTGAAATCACATATAGAATCACCCCTTAAACTAACCAGTTTTGGAAGTACCTCTCATATATATATATTATATATATATATAATATATATATATATAAGTAAAGATAACAAAAGAACTTAGAGATTTTGCATTATAAGTCCTATTAGGGAGCTTCAGACAAATAGTCAAATTCCTCACGAACTCATCAGATGCGAATGATGAATTCTTTATTACTATTAAAAGCAATGTTTTTCGATGCCTTTAAAGATAAAGAATTCACCATTCGCATCTGATGAGTCGGGAGATTTATCTATTTGTCTGAGCTCCCTGAAATAGAACTATAATGCAATCTCTAAGTCTTTTGTATTTCTATTACTTATATATATATATAAATACTTGCCTTGCTATGGCAGGGGGCGTGTAATAGTTTCCTTGACAGGTTTTAATTTCGCAGGGATTGTTCGCTATGTACCGGCGGCCGAACGGATATGGTCTTCTGACTATGCCTGTGAAAGTCCCGGTTTCGATTTCCTGTCGGAGGGGAAGTCGTTAGTATACATCGCTTGAAGAGTACTTAAAATAAGTCAAAACAGTCTGTACGGTGGTTCTGCATGGCGAGCCATCCTTGCGGGATTTACTTGTCAAGTTTATTTTCTACAATTAATTCTAAAGAACACTATGTTTTTTTTAAATATAAGTTGTATGTAAGTATAATAAATACTGACACCAAAAAGTAGATCTCTTACTCGCACCATTATTTGAGGAAATAGCATCACAGATCGTCAGTCAAAATGCACTAAATCACATTTGGTACAGAAATTGGTTAGAAAATTTAACAATTTCAATATCTAAAACAGAAATTTATTTTACTAAGATGAAAGGAATAAAATATAACTAGGATTAAAATGTAATCCCCCTCCCCCGCCATCAGATAGCTCAGTCGGTAGAGCGTTCGACTAGGAACCAGACTAATATTGCTAATATTGACAATATTTCGATTTATAAAAAATCATCATCAGAGCATAATTTGAGAGGGACGGGGCTCAGTTTTCATTTCAAATTGTTTTTTGTTTTTTTTTATTTATTTTTTTTTTTACTCCCTTAATAAATATGAGGATTTTGCTTACTTATGATACAAACCCTCTGACATTGAATTTTTAACTCCCACCCTCTCAGGCAATGTATTTCAAAAATTAATTTTTACGACACCCGGAGGGTGTTTTCTGTTGCCAGTATATATAAATATGTTTGAATATGTTAAATGTACTATATTGACTGATTAATAGATTGATTTTAACAGCATGTCCCGCCCTGTCGACTGGGGCGTTAGAATGCACCGACTGCACCTCTGCAGAGGGGTAAGACTCCCCCAATGGGGCCACGTTGGCTTGTGGGTTGACGACCCGTAATGCTTAAGGATAGAGCCCAGGTGGATGAGCAGTTCATGACATGCAATACTCCACTTTGGCCCTATCTTGGGCTAGACGGCGGTCGGAGAGGCCCCCTCCGATCAATCGGCTGTCACGTCAAGCCCTAGCACCTATATGATTTTCCCCAACCCTTATTGCCCTTATGGCAAGCCCCAACCCCTTTTTATCATATGGGTGCTAGAAGGCGGTGCACCTGCGGGTCTACATGTCCTGGGAATGACGTTAAAATCTATCTGGGGGTGAGGTTCCAGTTCTGAGGTTTGGGGAATGTGGAGCACCCCTTCATCCCATTGCTCCCTGGTCCACTCTGACCCAGAGTTGGTTAGTACCTGTTAGGGTCCCATTTATTGGTTAAATAGAAAAAAAAATGTATTTTTAAAAAAAGTTGTATTATCCATTAAGAAATTGATTTATTTTCAAACTTCATCGGCATTAAATGACCACTTGAGGTTGATATGCCGTAAAACAAAACAAACCAAACCAAACCAAAATAGGATGTCAACCGTTTGTAAGTAAGGACAAAAAAACACCAGAACTGAAACCTCACAATCAGTTTAGTTTCACGTAATAACACAGACACGATTATAGGAAGACAAAAAGTACTAGAAAAGGATAAGGAATCAAGAAATAGAAAGAAAAAAAAAGAAGACGTGAGTGGTGAAGAAAGAAAGAAAGAAGAAAAGAAATAATGAGGAAATCAAGAAATCAAGAAATTAAAATAAAGGATGAAAAGAATAAAAGAAAGAGGAAAGAAAGAAAAGAAAGAAAGAAGAAATTAAAAGAGAAAAGAAAGAAAGGAAAGAAAGAATTAAAAGAATGATGGAAAGAAAGAAAGAAAGAAAGAAAGAAAGAAAGAAAGAAAGAAAGAAAGAAATTTAAAAAGAAAAAAAGAAAAAAAAAGAAAATGATGTAGAAAGGAAAAAGAGTGATAGAAAGAAAGAAAGAAAATTAAAAGAAAAGGATGAAAGAAAGAAAGAAAAGTGATGAAGAAAGAAAAGAGTGAGAAAGAAAGAAAGAAAGAAAGAAAGTAAAAAAAAAGAGAAAGCAAAAGAGAAGAAAGAAAGAAAGAAAGAAAGAAAGAATGTAAAAGAAAGAAAAGAATGTAAAAAAGAAAGAATGTTTTGGCAAGAAAATCAGTGCTGGAATTGTAATAGCGTAAAGAATACATTTTATTTTTTGTTTTGTTTTTGGGGGGTTTTTTTTGGGGGGGGTTGGGGGTTGTCACGTGACATCGAGTAAGGTTGACGTCCTACTTCCGGTGCAAAAATTTTAAAAAATAAAAAATAAAATAAATTCCACCCACTCAACGTTCTACCATCTTGTCGGATCTCCTCTCATCGCCATATTTCAACATCACTCCACCTCCGCCCCCCAACCCACCCCCAAACACTTGTTGTCCACTCCACCCCCACCCCCCACCGCCCCCCTCAACCCTTCTTGTCCACTCTACCCTGGTACATAACGACCGACATCACACCGTTTAATGTATTACATAAGTACTTGGCGGACGGAAAGACCGTGAAAAAAAAAGAAGAAGAATAAATAAATAAATTCATTTACCGTTTGAATAGTTCTTTGTCCGTTTCTTGATATTCTCACGGCTTTTATTCACATTTCATTTTCTCTTATTTGTTTTTTCGGTAATTCTGTATGTTTGCCAAAAGGCACTCGACGATTTTAAGTTTTCTGTATTTTATGCCAAGAGTATCTCTCTCTCTCTTCTCTCTCTCTCTCTCTCTCTCTCTCTCTCTCTATATATATATATATATATATATATATATATATATATGATTTATTATAAACTGAAATGCTTCTGATTTTTAAAAATTAAAAATAAAATTTATTTTATCTTTTAAATAAAATTCATTTTATTTTTAATACAGATAACGCATTTTTTGAAAAATTCCAACTTTGACTAACAGCGTTCTGTTTGCGCATTCTTCTTCTGACGGTCATTTCATCCCGTTCTTGTTGAAGACCGTTCTATTACATACGGTCGATACAAATATTCCGAGGGACCTCACAATAGTGTGTGTGGGGGGGACCGATGTGCAGTTAAAACCGTTGAGAGGAAGGCCCCGAAACGGTGCACATTCTCTCCTGATGATCCCAAGCATTTGTAAACATCATTTGTTTTTTCAATATATCAAATTCACACTGTCGGATTAATTTCCTTTTATTTCACACACACACACACACACACACACATATTATATATATATATATATATATATATATATATATATATATATATATATATATATATGGAGATCCTCTCTCTACTTCCTGTAAACTACCCTCACTCCTTTCATGTCTTCCCCTATCCTCCCTCCCTTCACTTCCGCTACTAACTCACCCCCCCTCACTAAATTCACTTGTACTTGCACGTAATTTTGCTTTCAATAAAAATCATTTGACCGATGATGTCAGTATGAATCGGACGAAACGTTTCAACTCTTAGATTTGTTTTGAGTTATCATTTCTTGTTCACCATCCTTTTACCTACCTCATATATATATATATATATATATATATATATATAATCTTAGAAAGGAAGGAAAAACTCAACACCGTAATTCCATAATAAATCTATTTCGACCAAAATTGGGACCTATATAAATCCAAGTTGATTTAATATAGTTCCCCAAAATCCAGTCTCCTCAGATGAAAGATCTTTCATTTGATGGGACTTGATTTTGGGCAGCTGTTTTAAATCAACTTAGATTTATAAAGGCCCCAATTTTGGTCGAAATAAATTTATTATGGAATTACGGTGTTGAGTTTTTCCTTTCTTTCAAATATATATATTGCTCTGTATATAATCTAAAAAGTTTATTATACATTGAGCTCTCTTTAGTGATTTAAAGATTCACTGTATTTATACATACTGGATCATACAATAATAATACAGTGTATCTTAGAAATCACATATAGAATCACCCCTTACTACCAAGTTTTGGATACCTCTCATATATATATATATATATATATATATATATATATATATATAAGTAAAGAAATAACAAAAGACTTAGAGATTTTGCATTATAGTCTATTTCAGGGAGCTCAGACAAATAGTCTAAATCTCACGACTCATCAGATGCGAATGATGAATCTTTATTACTTTAAAGGCATGTTTTCGAATGCCTTTAAAGTAATAAAGAATTCACCATTCGCATCTGATGAGTCGGGGAATTTATACTATTTGTCTGAGCTCCCTGAAATAGACTATAATGCAAAATCTCTAAGTCTTTTGTTATTTCTTTACTTATATATATATATATATATTGCCTGCTATGGCAGGGGCGTGTAATAGTTTCCTTGACAAGGTTAATTTCGCAGGATTGTTCGCTATGTACCGGCGGCCGAACGGATATGGTCTCTGACTATGCCTGTGAAGTCCGGTTTCGATTCCTGTCGGAGGGGAGTCGTTAGTATACATCGCTGAAGAGACTTAATAAAGTCGAAACAGTCTGTACGGTGTTCTGCATGGCGAGCCATCCTTTGCGGATTTACTTGTCAAGTTTATTTTCTATATTATCGAATTTTATACGATACGTTCATTTATAATTGCCTTCAGCAAAAATATAAATAATAATATATTATATATATATATATATATATTCACTCTTTTGAGTTTTTCACAGCAATGCAGTATTCTCAATTCTTCCTCTGATTTCCAGATTTTCCAGTCTTTTTCCAAAGCTTTTTGGGACCGTTCCAAGTGCACCAACTACAATTGGTATTACTTTGACTTTCATATTCCATAGCTAAGTCAAGGTACCAATGTATTTCGTAATCATATTGTTGTATATCCATTCGTCGGGTATACAATTGAGAGAGGAGACTCGGGTGACAGAGAGAGAGAGAGAGAGAGAGAGAGAGAGAGAGAGAGATTTGAGACTTACTTGTTGCTATCTTATGTGGCTGTTTCCTTTTCTTCTTCTTCTTCTCTGGTCTTCTAACCAAGAGCTTCTTTTTAGACAAGCAATTAATTAACTCACAAGATTTTTTTTCCTTTATCAAGATTTATTTTACCCATTCTTATTCCCTGCGCGGCGAGTCAACAACCCCAGCAGAGAGATAGGCATCCTCTCTGCTCAACGTCAGTTTGAAAACTAAAATCTAAACTAACTAAGCACGTCACTTGCGAGATTCCCGCCTCTGGGGTCAGCGAGCTATAACCGTCCTGGTAGTTTTCCATTCCCTGATCTGAAAACCAATGGCTCCTTAGAATTCTCGCTACAGGGTCCGCCAACAACCCACGCTACCACACAAATTATGTAACTATAGAAGGGGGGAATATATGCGGGAGGGAATAGATATTCGAATCAAGAAGTTCCTGCCGAGGGGGGACCAAAAACAAGCGAGTTCACCGTCTTCTCACAAGCCAGACTTTCTTTTGGTCAACATATTCTTCGTCTTCGTCTAGCAGCTGAAAAATCCGTCGTCGTAGTCGAAATAATCTTTAACAGTTCAAAATCGCAATTCCTATTTAGTTTTGTTTCTGTTGGACTAAAATCCATTTCGCTACTGGGTCGTTCGCAAAGCGCTTCGTCGTCGTCGTCGTCGTCGACTGCTTCTGCTGCTGCTCACTCACTTGTTATTTATGGACATATTTACCCAAACATCCGGGCACATCAGTCGAACCTCGCGTCCGTCCAGAGCCCAAATCGCATTTGTTTTTGCATGCGGGAAGACGCGAGTTCGATCCCGGCAGGCAAGACAATGTCTTGCTCTTTTTCCTTTCTCATTCTCCGTCACAGTAACAATATTATCTTTAATTAATTTTATTATATGAAGCATTGTCAACCATGATTAACTTCAAAATTAAATCTCACTTTCTCCGAATAATTGTTCTGCGACACCAAGCCGGTAATTAACTTTTTTTACTGCTCGTTCTTGCTCGACTAATTTCGTTTTGTGGCATGAAATCAAATAATTACTTTTTGTGAGAAAAAAAACTTATTTGAAACATTCGTGGCTGACATTTTTGGATTCTGTTTTATAAAATACGCCATTTTGTTGAACCGACGCCATTTTGTTGAAAGGACGCCAGCAGACGATAAATGAGGGAAGATTCGGCGTGAAATCGGTTATGTAAACGCTGGTTGGAAAAATAATGAAATAAAACGCTTCTAAAATAGAAGATTCACTGAAGCATAAAACACTGTAATTCGAATATAAACAATTTAAAGAAATAAATATAGAATTCTACACTCAAAAAATTACGCCAAGAAAAAAGGATATTTCACTATTTATTTCTTTTTTTAAGCAGAAAACCAAAATGCAAAGATAAATACAGAAAGGTAAAACAGATACGAAACCAGTATTATTCGGACTATTGTCCTCATCTTCATTGTTATCTGTACAACGTTTCGTACGATGTGCCCTCCGGTCTTCTTCAGGTATTTCTTGTCGGAATCGAGAACCTTCTTGACTGATGTTGGAGTCGCTCTGATTTTAAAATGGTATGATATGCTGAGCTACGACCTATGGGAGTAAAATGTGTCTCAGTGACAAACTGGTACACTGACATTTGCCTTCATTATTAGTTATGATAATGATTATGTTGTTGCAGTCGGTCTGATTCCAAAATGGTATGATATGTGGAGCTACGGCCTCTGGGAGTAAAGTTGAAAAATGTAACTCATTGATAAAATGACAAACTGACATTTGCATTTGTTATTAGAGATGATGATGATGATGATGATGATGGTGGTGGTGGTGGTGGTGGTGATGATGATGATGATGGAGTCGGTCTGATTCCAAAATTGTATGATATGTGGGGCTACGACCTATAGGTGTAAAGTTGAAAAAATATGACTTACTGGCACACTAATATTCGCATTTGGTATTTGAGATGATGATGATGATGATGATGATGATGATGATGGAGTCGGTCTGATTCCAAAATGGTATGATATGTGGGGCTACGGCCTCTGGGAGTAAAGTTGAAAAGTGTGACTCACTGACAAAATGACACACTGACATTTGCATTTGTTATTAGAGATGATGATGATGATGAGATGATGATGATGATGATGATGATGTGATGATGATGATGGAGTCGGTCTGATTCCAAAATGGTATGATATGTGGGGCTACGGCCTTGGGAGTAAAGTTGAAAAGTGTGACTCACTGACAAACTGACACACTGACATTTGCATTTGTTATTAGAGATGATGATAATGATGATGATGATGATGATGATGATTATGATGGAGTCGGTATGATTCCAAAATGGTATGATATGTGGGCTACATGCTCTAGGAGTAAAGTTAAAAAAAATATGACTCACTGACAAACTGGCACACTAAATTCGCATTTGTTATTAGAGATGATGATGATGAGGATGATGATGATGATGGAGTCGGTATGATTCAAAAATGGTATGATATGTGGGGCTACGAGCTCTAGGAGTAAAGTTCAAAAAATATGACTCACTGACAAACTGGCACACTGACATTCGCATTTGTTATTAGAGATGATAATAATGATGATGATGAGGATGATGATGATGATGATGATGAGATGGAGTCGGTCTGATTCAAAATGGTATGATATGTGGGGCTACGGCTCTAGGAGTAAAGTTTAAAAAAAAATATGACTCACTGACAAACTGGCACACTAATATTCGCATTTGTTATTAGAGATGATGATGATGAGGAGGAGAGGAGCAGATGATGGAGGAGGAGGGGGAGGAGGAGGAGGATTTCCAAGGATTGTCTTTGATTCCATTATTTATCCATTTTCAGAATTGCCCAAAGACCCAAGTACCGAAAAAGTTTTCCGCGTCCGCAAAGAAATGGCGTGGAAGTGTTGTCCTGGATTTCAAGGCAGCACTTGTCAGGAAGGTAAGTAATACACCCCACACACACATACTTTTTTAAATATCTTTTATTATACTAACGCTAAGTAAATCAATGATTGTTTGCTAAAGGTCTTTTTTCTCCTATTTAGTTTAATGACACAAAATTCATTATAGAAACTAGTACAAAATTTTTAAAAAAAACACCCTCCGGGCGATGTAAAAATAGATTTTTGAAACACATTGCCTGAGGGGTGGGAGTAAAAAATTTCAATGTCAGCGAGTTTGTACCCTAAGTAAGTAAAATCATCAAATTCATTAAAGGATTAAAAAAATAAAACAATTTGAAATGTAAACTTTAAATATGTATTAAAATAAAACAAACTATATATAGATATATAATACTAGTCATGTATTTATTAAAACTTGTTTTAAAAAACAATGAGGACTGTCTAATGTTGCATGTTCAAATTTTGAGTGTATTGATTCTATGTTATGACGATTTTGTGTAATGTGACGTAAGCAGTGACGTAATTTTTGTTACATACAAAAACCGGAAGCGAATCTCCATTATTAATAGATATTCCTAGTTCATTTTGATTGGTTCTAATTAGTCGTAATTTGCAATTAAGTTAAAAACTGACCCGTCTCTTACTTACATTCTACCTGTCACTTCCCCTTTCCCTATATATATATCTTGATTACCTCCTCATTATATATGTTAGTTTCTCTGTGAGCGTAAAAGAGTGATTTAGAGAGCGCGAAATATATTTGTATGTTAATTTTCACAAGCAGCTAGCCCGTAGCTTCAACATCCTAATCGAGTCCATTTAAATTTAAATCAGATGAAATTTTCCCTTTCCTAGAAATCTTGCAAAATGATTTTGATGGTTTTTTTAATTCTCCAGCCGTATTTATTATTTATTTTATTTAATTTGGTTTGAAAACTCACTTTTCCCTAATCCCAGTTATCAACTCAGAGCTCAATGGGTGATTTAAGGCCCACGTTTTGTCTAATGTATATATAGTAAAGTAAAGTCGACGGGGCGGCCTAAAGTCGGTATCAGCCAGTCAACGAGGGAGACTATCCCCTTTTCAATAGGGCTAGACCAAGGAAATTGTTTTTTTAGCATCTGAGGTGGAGCGCCACACCTACCATCAGCTCCTTACTTTACCGCACAGATCCCTGTGCTACTCATACGCTGAGTTGGCAAGGACCGGTATATATATATATATATATATATATATATATATATATATATATATGTGTGTGTGTGTGTTGTGTGTGTGTGTATAATATAGTGAAACATTTGAAAAAACACAGGTTCAAATAAAATGAGTGATATTTATTCAGCCAAAGCTGCAGTGTTTCAATTTGTTTAGTAGATCTTCTTCAGGGCTTTTGTTGATATAAGGAAAAGTAAAAATTTATCACAGAATAATAAGGAGACTGTGATCGGCTTATTATTCTGTGATAATTTTTTACATTTCCTTATATCATCAAAAGCCCTGAAGAAGATCTACTAAACAGATTGAAACACTGCAGCGTTGACTGAATAAATATCACTCATTTTATTTGAACCTCTGTTTTTTTCACATATTATACACACACACACACACACACACACACATATATATATATATATATATATATATATATAAATATATATAATATAAATATATATATATGGAGAATATGTGCTTAATTGAAGTCGTACCTAATTTTGAAAGTTAATTAATTAATAATTAATTAATTAGGCGGGCATATCTATTCAAATGTAAGGCTAAACAAATCGAGAAAAATCAATCTCTGTATGTACATTGATTTTTCTCGATTTGTTTAGCCTTACATTTGAATAGGTATGCCCGCCTAATTAATTAATTATTAATTAATTAACTTTCAAAATTAGGTACGACTTCAATTAAGCACATATTCACCCAAAAATTGTCGGCTAAAAAAAAAAAGCCATATCATAAACACATCGTTTGTGTATTTACTTCTCATATATATATATATATATATATATATATATATATATATATATATATATAATCAAAAGATTTATATTTATTCTGTCTCATTTCCTCCTTCTTAATTCGTCTTCCTGACGGCCATTTCCGAATCTTGGTTCCAGTGTCATTCTTCATTCTAAACATCACGTGTCACTTTCTTCCTTTGCGCCCTGTCAACGGGGATCTAGAATATACGCCCCTGCAGATCCCACCCACCCCCTAAACGGTTCCTTGCTATGACACTAAACTGTATCCGGTGGTGAAACTCCATTTCTGGAGCACTGGGGAGTGTGTGAAGTCACCCCCTCATTACTCCCAGGTTCACTCTGTGTTAACATGTATTGTCCTTCTAATAGATCTAATATATCGTTTCTAAACTATTAGCATCATAAAGTAAAGTAAAGTCGTCGGGGCGGCCTAAAGTCGGTATCAGCCAGTCAGTTGATTTTTGTTTAGTTGGGGTTCTCTCTTTTGGTGTCGGTGAGGTTTCCCATAGAGAGAGGCTGTTTTGTTGGAGATCGTGATGGTCTCTGTTTGAAAAAGTATTGGTTGCCTGGAGAGGGTTTCTTTTCTGATTGAAGGGATGATGGTGTCATTTGCTCTTTTTGAATAGGATTATATGTATTATCAGGTCAACGCCAGGGGTCCAGTGGCTTCGGCCCTGGATCTTTACAAGTTAATAGCGTCGATCCCAGGGGCTATCCCCCCAGGCAATGCCTGCCCCCTTGACTTAAGGGCAGGGCTGGGTTTATTGCCCATCGCTTGAGGCGCCCCTTGAGAGGGGAATGCCGAAAGGATCGACGCAATTTTTGTTCTTTCCCATCCATGAGCTTCAGCTTGTGGGTGGGCCCACGTTAAAACGGGGCCTTGTGTCCAGCCCATACAAGTGGGGTCTGAGGCAAATACCTATATGTATTATCAGGGCCAGCTTAGCTCAGTCAGTAGAGCGTTCGGCTAGGAATCACAAGGTTCCTGGTTCGATACCGACCCTCGCCAACTCAGCGTATGAGTAGCACAGGGATCTGTGCGGTAAAGTAAGGAGCCGACGACGACTTTACTATGTTATATTATATATTGTATTATATATTTTGATTCTGGTTGTCACAATTAATTTTATCAATTTCTTTTCCAGAATGTTTCAACTGTACGACAATAGAAATCCTCAAAGAACGGATTACTGATCTTGAAAGTAAGGTAAAGTATTTTTTTGATAATAATATGTGGGATTATCTGCCCTTGTTTGGCTGGAAGAGTTATCTTCCCTCGTGTTTCTGTTTTTCCTCACCAGGCGTCTTGGCTATTTAAGCAGGCAAGCGCCAAGTTTGAATCATCCCTTTCTTCTCGGTAACTCAAAGAACACACATGGGTTAGACACTTTGGTCGACATCCTTCTTGTGTGTGGGGGGTTCATCCCCCGACACTACGTCAGTAAGTGACTTTGTCTTATGGACTCTTTGTATCTTTTACATGTACATTTATGTATCTCCTTTATACTTCATTATTGTATCCTATCCCTTATATGTGTTTCTTATATGTATCTTGTATATGTATTTCTTGTTATATGTATCTTCTCCACGTGCTGTCAAGTATTAAAGTCTATTGTTGCATTTAACACCCTTAGTCGGAGTTGTCTGTTCAATCAACAATAATTGACATTATTATACCTTTGAACCCAACAAATCCAAGTCTTACAGATCAAATATAAATATCATTAAAAACATGAATGTGGTTATTATACACTGTATGGCTAATTTAAGTTTTATGTAATGACATATATTAAATGAAAAGACTAACGAAATTAAATAAGAGTGCATATAAAAAGATTACACTTATTTTAATTATATTTCAATTGGTTTCTATATAAAATCATTCATAGAATTGATTTTAGTACGTTTGAGAATAAAAACAATAATATTAGAGATCAATAACACCAAGTAATTATTTATTAAAACCAGTTTAGTTAAAACCTGTATGCAAATTAACCACACGTATATTATGTAAACGCTATATTTCTTAGTGATATATAAAACATATTGTAGGACTTTAAATGCAGTAATAAGATGGGCTGTTTTGAGGTAAATTTAACTCAGATTTTCTTAGAGACATCGTTAATAAATAAGATTTCATTACATAAAAAATCAAATACTTACGCCCATACTTACTGCTGTGGGGTTTTAAGGGGTCAAATGAGAACAAAACGACGGGTAACAAATGTAGG
This sequence comes from Doryteuthis pealeii, assembly GCA_023376005.1. Classification (NCBI taxonomy): domain Eukaryota; kingdom Metazoa; phylum Mollusca; class Cephalopoda; order Myopsida; family Loliginidae; genus Doryteuthis; species Doryteuthis pealeii. Next base: position 27,271,332 of record CM042176.1, on the reverse strand, counting down.
AAAATGTATTAACAAAAGAATAGACAATTACAGTACAGAGAAATGAGGATTACGTCCGACAATAGAGTTATGAGCTGACTCGAATTGGCTCACTCTCAAGCCATAATTGTCCCTGTTACTTATAGTAACCGCCGGCGCATTCCATTGGTCTATAGGATATATCACCTATAACACTTACGTATATTGTTGCAAGTAATACAAAAAGATGCTTACACCCTCATTTGATGGAGAGCGAGTTTAAACACGAGCCTGTTCTACATATCGGCACTACATCTATTAATAATAGATATTCGATCTCTATTTGTCTGTAACCAAAACTACGTCACTGCTATATCACAATATGTTTATTAGAGTTAAGTTTAGATTGATCATTTTCTAAGATTTAATCTAAGAATAATTGTATCATAAGTCAGGTAAATAATTTCTCGTTTCAGATGACCCACACCCGTCCTACCAATGTGCACGTCAGCGGTTGCGATGACTGCGAACAGGAACCACTCACAAATAGACGGCCACGTTACCTGAAGGGTGAAAAAGGTGACACTGGCCAGAAAGGTGAACGAGGACCCCCAGGCCCTCCTGGTCGGCAAGGGCTGCAGGGCGAAAGAGGTATCACCGGACCGACTGGAATTCCGGGTCGACCCGGAAATTACAATTATAATGTGGATTATGTTAAAACGGGAGAAAAACAAGTGGGGATTGTGGGGCCAACAGGGCCTCGCGTCCTCCTGGGCCTCCAGGGCCTGCAGGTTTGCCTGGTAGAGGTCTTCCCGGTCGGGAAGGGTCTCCTGGACTACCGGGATTGCCTGGAGCACCAGGATTACCTGGGAAGATGATTCGAACGGCAGAACCGCACAGTAAGTATTTTTGAATAACATATATTTACATCTACATCGAGGAAAAATCATGTTAATTATTATCCATTGTGTTCGTTAGACATTTTTTATTGTTAGTTCAATTTCATTATATATATATATATATATATATATATATCCCCATCTCTTAGGGTTGAGCACTCTGGGGGGGATTTCGCTGACGGCCGCCAACTCAAGCGTAAACGTAACGCTCTTCTATATAAGGAATGGAGCACTCTGTGACAGCCTTTACACACAAAGCGATGTGTGTATTAAAACAGTGAAAATCCCCTTCCCATTCTGTAAGTGAAGACAGCCTAATGGTTAAGGTGCCGGACTGACACCCAACCGATCGGATTTCAATTCCGGCTGTAGGTAGCTTACAAAATGTCTAGCCATACTGAAGAGACTTCATAAGTCGAAACACGTGTCTGTGGATGACCATATATATGTGTGTGTGTGTGTGTGTGTGTGTGGTGGACTCTCCTATCATGAACGATAGATGAGGGTCAGCAGTGAGTGATTTGTTTCCTCCCATGTTGTGCATGTTATCAAGAAGACATTTTGTGCTTCCTCGCGTGTGATAGCAGCCCTGCCTTGCTGCGAGCTATGAAGCCACATTGACAGATGGAATTTACTAAAGCGGGGTCGGGTGTTTTTGTTTTAAAGTTAGACGGAGCTGATCTCGATGTTTCAGTCTATTTTCTTCAAAACTCTTTAATCTAGCGAAACATGTCTTAAGCCATTCTTTCCGATTTGATGCTAGATTTTCCCAAGCACTCAGGTCAATATTGAGGCATTTCAAATTGTCCTTCAATTTGTCTTTATAGCGTAAGAGTGGACGTCCAATAGAACGCTTATCATTTGGTAATTATCCGTGTAATATCTTCTTTGGAAGCCTGTTCTCATTCATTCTGACAACGTAACCAGCCCACCTAAGCTGAACTTTTGTTAGTAAGGTTTCAATGCCAGCAATGTTACATTTTTTTTAATATTGTGCTATTTTTCACTCTATCATCCCATTTTATACCGCAAATGGCACGAAGAGAGCGTATGTGAAAGGCCTGAAGTTGGTTTATGTGCTTGCAGAAAAGTGTCCAAGTTTCGGCACCATACAGTAGAGCTGAAATATATATATATATATATATATATATATATATATAGTATACTAAGAAAATTGAAAAAAACACAGGTTTAAATAAGTTGAGTGGTAAGTTTATTGGCCAACGCTGCAGTGTTTCTATCTATTAATTAGATCATCTTCAGGGCATTTGTTGGTATATGGAAGGTGATAAAAAAATTTTTATCACAGAATAACGAGAAAAGCAAGAGATAGTCCTTGTTTATCAGTCTGTTCAAAATTTGAAGTCTAAAGAAAGGACGCTGAATATATATATATTATATATATATATATATATATATATATATATATATATATATATATAATATTCTTGAATCCTTATACATTAAGATAAACAAGCCTATCTTAAATAAAATTAGTTTCGAATATAACAGCCATATTCTCTAATGTAACTCATTTCCCGCCAATTCTCCTCTCCAATACTCAAACCTCTTTATATAATTTCCGTGTTTCTTTTTTTTTTTCTTTTCTTTTTTTTTTCTTTCATTTTTTTTCTTCTTTTTTTTTTACACAGGAAACAGAACTGAAACTGTCAGTGAAATTGAAGAGAAACTAAAGGTAAATAATTTGATTTTTTTTTTTCATTTTACAAACCGTTTGATTGGTGATTGTGTTACATTATTTATGTGGTAGCATAAATTGTTGACAGACCCTGTAGTGAGAATTCAAGGGGTCCATTGGCTTTCAGATCAGGGAGTGGAAAAATACCAGTAACAGTTATAGCACCAGAAAAAACAGAACCCACAAATTTTGTAATAAAACTGTTAATTTTAACTAGGGGGTTTAGGGTTGGGGTTAGGGTTCTTTTTATTCTGGGTCACCCCAGAACCCAAATTATTAATTTATTTTCCCATTAAACTAACCCTAAACCCTAACCCCCCTAGTTAAAATTAAATTTTTTATTACAAAATTTATGGGTTCTGTTTTTTCTGGGTCACCCTAATTTACTAAGCAAAAGTTCATAATTACCTTAATTGTTAACAATAGAAAATGTTCCTTAAGAAAATGTTACAAAATCTTTTCTTTTCCTTGTTGGATATTTTCGTAGTTGTTCAGACGAAGGCGGGGGGGGGGCATTTTTTAAATGCAATTGGCGTTCTTCAAACGATTTACTCATTTGCTGACTGGAATTACAAAATCGACTTGGTATGCGCATGCGCATGCGCTCCTTATTCTTTGTGAGCAATTACAGAGAATTGCGTTATTTATTACCTTAAGGGGCCTTAAAGATATATATTTTGAAAAGGCGTTAAAAATAAGAACATTTATTTACCTCCCTTGAATATTATGTACACTTTTTCTACTCGTTACAGCCTGACTAGAATCTTTTATTACCTTTTCTTTACTTCATTGAATAAAATTTAGGCGTTGCTTGTGGTCAGAGTAAAATGACAGTCATTATTTACTTATAATACAAAGAACTGTTTCAAAAGGAAAGGAGACATCTACACTCAACGGAAAGGTCTTTAAGCCAGTAGAACAATTCACATACCTAGGTAGTAATATCTCATTCACAGAAAGCGATGTAAATACACAAATAGGAAAAGCGTGGTTTAAAAGAAAAAGGTTTCACACTAAAAAAGTCAAGAAGCAAGCAATACCCCGCACAAACTGTCACAGATGTAGACTATGCTGATGACATCGCGCTTCTTGCAGATACACCGGCACAGGCTGAAGCACTTCTACACAGCCTGGAGGAGGCAGCAAAGAACGTCGGCCTTTATGTGAACTCTGATAAAACTGAGTTCATGAGCTTCAAAAAGCAAGGAGACATCTCCACACTTGACGGCAAGCCTCTTAAGTCAGTAGAACAATTCACATACCTAGGTAGTAATATCTCATTCACAGAAAGTGATGTAACATGAATAGGAAAAGCGTGGTCGACCACAAACAAATTATCAGTCATATGGAAATCCGATCTCACTGACAAGTTAAAGCGACAATTATTCCAGGCTGTGGTTATATCAGTGCTGCTGTATGGCTGCACCACCTGGACCCTAACGAGGGCGCTTGAGAATAAGCTGGATGGGAGCTGCACAAGAATGCTGCGTACAGTCTTGAACAAATCGTGGAAACAGCACCCCACGAGGAAACAGCTGTATGGCCACCTTCCCCCCATCTCATAAACCATTCGAGAAAGACTGACAAGGCATGCCGGGCACTGCTGGAGAAGCAAGGACAAGCTCATAAGCGACGTTCTCCTGTGGAAGCCAAAAACATGGGCATGCTAGTGTGGTCCGCCCACCCAAGGACCTACATTGACCAACTATGCAAAGATGCTGGATGCTGCGCAGAGGACCTCCCTGGGACAATGAATGATAGGGAAGGTTGGCGAGAGATTTTCATGGATATCCGTGCTAATTGCGTGACATGATGATGATGATGATGATGACTAAGAATATGCGCCTCTTGGGTTCACTAACTATTTAAGTTTTGTAATGAAATATATTAAACTAGCTGGACCTGTGAACAAACCACATTATGATAATTTAATTACTTAAACTAGCAAGAATATGTGCCCCCGGGGTCTCTAACTATTTAAGTTTTATAATGAAATTTATTCCACTTTGACAGCTGCTGTAACGGGGCTGGTGTTTAAACTATGAAATACATAGTCTTGTTTATATATTTTACGATCACCGGAGAGATCTAGTCTGCGAGCAGACGATCATTGCTTATATATGCTTGGTAGTGAAAGTTAATTTAAATCACCCCTTAGAGAGCTCTACCAAATTTTGGGGAGCATATACGATTAAAATCGAATGATTTAAAAGCTACCTACTTAAATTTCTCGCAGTGCGCGAATCTTCGGGGTATTTTTTTCCTTTCATCGTTATGTATTTTATAGCTGGGTAGTTCCCATTTCCAATATATATTATATATATATTATATATATATTATATATTACTTTACTTACTTTTACATATATCTATATAATATATATATATATATGGCTAATTTGGTATAATTCTTGGGAACAAGAAAACTGTTGACATGTTGACAAAGTAAAAGGAACAGTCGATATCAACAAAGATCTACCATATATATATTTACCAACCCATCCGCACGAGCAGGATGTGACACAAGGTTAATTTCTTAAGCGGAGTTCAACAGGTTTGAATCTAGAGTTTTCCTTCTCCTAGACTGTTACCTAACCATGGTTAAAGAACCCAGTCTGCCCTGCTATTTACCCATAGCTGAGGGAGAGTAAGATTCATACCTTCCCAAGGGTATTAGCACTAAGTGAAATGCAATTACCACGTCCAGGATTTGAACTCGGGGCGACGAGTCCATTTCCATGACTTTAACCATTACACCACGCGCTTCCTAAAAGATCTACCAATTATATATTTATCAACCCCTCGCGCGAGCAGGATGTGACACAAGGTCAATTTCTTAAGCGGAGTTCAACAGGTTTGATTCAGAGTTTTCCTTCTCCTAGACTGGTTACCTAGCCATGGTTAAAGAACCAGTCTGCCCTGCTATTTGCCCATAACTGGGGAGTATTGGATTAATACCTTTCCCAGGGTTATTAGCGCAATGTGAAATTCAAACAACTTCGTCTAGGAATTGAACTCGGGTCGACGAGTCATTTCCACGACTATGAAATACATAGTCTTGTTTATATATTTTACGATCACCGGAGAGATCTAGTCTGCGAGCAGACGATCATTGCTTATATATGCTTGGTAGTGAAAGTTAATTTAAATCACCCCTTAGAGAGCTCTACCAAATTTTGGGGAGCATATACGATTAAAATCGAATGATTTAAAAAGCTACCTACTTAAATTTCTCGCAGTGGCGCGAATCTTCGGGGTATTTTTTTCCTTTCATCGTTATGTATTTTATAGCTGGGTAGTTCCCATTTCCAATATATATATATATATATATATATATATATATATATATATTACTTTACTTACTTTTACATATATTCTATATATATATTATATATATTATATATATGGCTAATTTGGTATAATTCTTGGGAACAAGAAAACTGTTGACATGTTGACAAAGTAAAAGGAACAGTCGATATCAACAAAGATCTACCATATATATATTTACCAACCCATCCGCAACGAGCAGGATTGTACACAAGGTTAATTTCTTAAAGCGGAGTTCAACAGGTTTGAATCTAGAGTTGTTTTCCTTCTCCTAGACTGGTTACCTAACCATGGTTAAAGAACCCAGTCTGCCCTGCTATTTACCCATAGCTGGAGGGAGAGTAAGATTCATACCTTTCCCAAGGGTATTAGCACTAAGTGAAATGCAATTACCACGTCCAGGATTTGAACTCGGGGCGACGAGTCCATTTCCCATGACTTTAACCATTACACCACGCGCTTCCTAAAAGATCTACCATATATATATTTATCAACCCCTCCGCGCGAGCAGGATGTGACACAAGGTCAATTTCTTAAGCGGAGTTCAACAGGTTTGAATTCAGAGTTTTCCTTCTCCTAGACTGGTTACCTAGCCATGGTTAAAGAACCCAGTCTGCCCTGCTATTTGCCCATAACTGGGGGAGTATTGGATTAATACCTTTCCCAGGGGTATTAGCGCAATGTGAAATTCAAACAACTTCGTCTAGGAATTGAACTCGGGTCGACGAGTCCATTTCCCACGACTATGAAATACATAGTCTTGTTTATATATTTTACGATCACCGGAGAGATCTAGTCTGCGAGCAGACGATCATTGCTTATATATGCTTGGTAGTGAAAGTTAATTTAAATCACCCCTTAGAGAGCTCTACCAAATTTTGGGGAGCATATACGATTAAAATCGAATGATTTAAAAAGCTACCTACTTAAATTTCTCGCAGTGGCGCGAATCTTCGGGGTATTTTTTTCCTTTCATCGTTATGTATTTTATAGCTGGGTAGTTCCCATTTCCAATATATATATATATATATTATATATATATATATATATTACTTTACTTACTTTTACATATATTTATATATATATATATCTATATATATATATATATATATATATATGGCTAATTTGGTATAATTCTTGGGAACAAGAAAACTGTTGACATGTTGACAAAGTAAAAGGAACAGTCGATATCAACAAAGATCTACCATATATATATTTACCAACCCATCCGCACGAGCAGGATGTGACACAAGGTTAATTTCTTAAGCGGAGTTCAACAGGTTTGAATTCAGAGTTTTCCTTCTCCTAGACTGGTTACCTAGCTATGGTTAAATAGCCCAGTCTGCCCTGCTATTTACCCATAGCCGGAGGGAGAGTAAGATTCATACCTTTCCCAAGGGTATTAGCACTAAGTGAAATGCAATTACCACGTCCAGGATTTGAACTCGGGGCGACGAGTCCATTTCCCATGACTTTAACCATTACACCACGCGCTTCCTAAAAGATCTACCATATATATATTACCAACCCCTCCGCACGAGCAGGATGTGACACAAGGTTAATTTCTTAAGCGGAGTTCAACAGGTTTGAATTCAGAGTTTTCCTTCTCCTAGACTGGTTACCTAGCCATGGTTAAAGAGCCCAGTCTGCCCTGCTATTTGCCCATAACTGGAGGGAGTATTGGATTAATACCTTTCCCAGGGGTATTAGCGCAATGTGAAATTCAAACAGCTTCGTCTAGGAATTGAACTCGGGTCGACGAGTCCATTTCCCACGACTCTAACTATTAGACTACGCGCCTCCCAAAGATCTACCATATAAGGTCCTGCTCTTTGTTCTATATTGTTCATTTTTATTTTTTATTTTATCATTTATATTTTTCTTTATTTTTTATTTTATTTATTTATTTATTTTTAGTTCCTGCAAGACGAAGTAACTCGGCTACAGAGTGAATTAAATCACTTTAAAAAGAACCAAGGCGACGTTGAACTTATTGGAGACAGACTCACCCTGCTCGAGAAACTCGTCTTTGAAAGTAAGCCATCATCAATCAATTTATAACCCCTAATAATCTACTTTCACTTTTACTTTCGCTTTTAACATGTTTGTCATCACGTGACTCGTTATTTTCTCTTAGGAATTCATCATTGTATTTATTGCATCCAACCTTCCCTCCTCTCATCTTTCAGATTCAACGCTGATGCATTTTTCTTATTTTTCTCCCCTCATTTTATCCGCTGTATATTTCCATAAGCTAAAAAATCACAACTTAAAAATCTATCTTCTTAACTTTACAAAATAGATTTTTAAAGATACCGTAATTAGTAGTGGGATCAAGTATCTAATAAGCACCCCAACAGAGGCCAGTTGGGTAAAGGACAGTTTTTGCTTTTCATCCTTCGGTTGTTTGTAAATAAAACAAACGATTGAGGATTTCTGTAATATCATTCATGGGTGGAAATCTATAAAACAAAAGGTGAAATATAAAAATATTCCTGGTTTTTTTACACCGGAATTTCACAGAGTCTTATGCTATTTTATGTTTTAGAAGAATTGCGAAGAGAATTATTCTGTGCAACAAAAGTAACCTGTATTAAAAGGGGCTCAATAAATAGTTTAATATTATTGAGATAGACAAAAAAGAAATCCACAGCCCTAATTCATAGTTATTGCCCCGTCGGCAGGGATTTGATTGGTTGGTTAGTTGTTTTGTTTTACGGCATATCAACCCGTTTTGGATTATTTAATGCCAAATCAAGTCATTTTGATAAACAAAGGACTCGGGTTGGTTGGTTGTTTTGTATTATGGTATATCAACCCTTTTTGGGTCATTTAATGCTGAATCAAGTCATTTTGATAAATAAAGGACTCAGGTTGGTTATTTTGTTTTATGGCATATCAACCCTTTTTGGGTCATTTAATGCCAAATCAAGTCATTTTGATAAACAAAGGACTCAGATTGGTTGGTTATTTTGTTTTATGGCATATCAACCCGTTTTGGATTATTTAATGCCAAATCAAGTCATTTTGATAAACAAAGGACTCGGGTTGGTTGGTAGTTTTGTTTTATGGCATATCAACCCTTTTTGGGTCATTTAATGCCGAATCAAGTCATTTTACGATTACTGTTACGATTCGAGTTGCCATTTTAGGTCTGTGTTATGTACTCTATTCCTCGTCGGATACATAAACAAGAGTTCTCATGTGAGAGAGAGAGAGAGAGAGAGAGAGAGAGAGAGAGAGAGAGAGGGACTAACTGTTAAGTTTCTGACCGCCATCGTTGGCCAGTTGAAAAGGACTTAAATTAAGTAAGTCCTGAGCTATAGAATCCTTTGATAAGTGAATAAGTCCTGAGTTATGGGATCCTTAGCTCAGTCGGTAGAGCGTTCGGCTAGAAACCACAAGGTTCCTAGTTCGATACCGGTCCTCGCCAACTCAGCGTATGAGTAGCACAGGGATATGTACGGTAAAGTAAGGAGCTGGTGGTAGGTGTGGCGCTCCACCTCAGATGCTAAAAAAACAATCTCCTTGGTCTAGCGCTAGTGAATAGGGGATAGACTCCCTCGCTGATTGGCTGATAACGACTTTAAGCCGCCCCGTCGACTTTACTTTACTTTACTTTACGTAGTGTCAAAAGTCCAGTGATATAATCCTATGTTCC
>CM042176.1:27231789-27256789 GCA_023376005.1 Doryteuthis pealeii | reverse complement strand
CAATGGTGTAAACATCGGTAGCTTTCAAGGACAAGTTCAGGAAGTAAAATGTTATTCTATACTTTGTGATATGATGGGCTTGGATGTAAATTGTGTTCAGTTACTAATTTAATTAGTATGGAAAGAAGAAGAAGAAGAAGAAGAAGAAGAAGAAGAAGAACTACTACTACTACTACTACCTCTGCTACTATTATTATTATTTATATATTGATGCGCTTGTTCCTAAATCTTCCGTCCGTTATCATCTTGCCACACACATCCTCTGGTTAAAAATGAGACTGTTCAAATCGTCCAAGATGAAATACAAAAAATGTTAATCCTGATTATCTGGTGTTGATTATTCACCAAATTCTAATTTCTGTCCGTTATCATCTATCAACACCCTCTAAGTTAAAAATGAGATTAAATAGCAGGACAGACTGGACTCTTTAACCTTGGTATGGCAACTGGTCTATGAGAAGGAAAAACTCTGAATTCAAACCTGTAAAACTCCGCTTTAAAAATTGACGATTATCTGCTGTCGCTTATCCACCGAATTCTAATTTTTTTATGAGTGTTGTCTCCTCAGCTAGATATCGGGCCATTCCGTTTCTATTATAAAGAAAGAAAGAGAAGAAAAATAATATGCGACACAGACAAAATATAATAAGAGAGAAAGAAAGAAGGGAAAGAAGAAAGAAAGTAGGAGAAAGATAGATAAATGGGTCGATAACACTAATTTGTTTCAATCGAACATAATGAAAAGAAGGAAAGAAAAAAGTGTGAAAGGGAGTTAAATCAACCTACCACTTTACCGCACAGATCCCCGTGCTACTCATACGATGAGCTGGCAAGGGCCGGTATCGAAACAGGAACCTTGAAGTTCCCTGACGAACGCTCTGTTACGATTTTATGGGTCATCCTTTAGGCTTCAAGCAAGAGCGCTTGTCCAGCGGAAATCCTTGGTAAAGAATCCTTTGGTTGTTCCTTGGTGCTCATCAGTATTGCAAGTCCTTCGTCAATGATTGCAAATGAACGTCTCTCAGTATCAGTGATTAAGTAGTCAACCAGCAACGCATTCGGGCTGTTGATTGTTTGAGGTTTAAACCATATGACCTCGCTTAGTCTATAAATTTAAGTGGTGTATTGTAAGTAAAGTAAAGTCGTCGGGGCGGCCTAATGTCGGTATCAACCTGACAGCGTGGGAGTCTATCCCCTTTTCACTAGCGCTAGACCAAGGAGATTGTTTTTTGGCGTCTGAGGTGGAGTGCCACACCTACCACCAACTCCTTACTTTACTGCACATATCCCTGTGCTACTCATGCGCTGAGTTGACGAGGACCGGAATCGAACTAGAAACCACATGGTTTCTAGTCGAACACTCTACCGACTGAGCTAACCCGGCCCTGGGGGGGGGGGTTATAAAAGTAAACTATCAAAAAAAATAAACCATGAAATGCGCACATGTTTATGGACCAGAATTCCAACAAGAATCTATTTATATCTTCTAAATACTCCTATGTTGGAAAAAAATTTGATATTCAGTCGACTTTTAGCATACATAAATGCGTAAAAAAATATAAACAAAATTATTTATATAAAAATATTAAAAATACATAGAAATATATAAAATATATTATATGTTAAATCATATGTTAAATTATGTTATATAATAAAAATATATTAAAAATATATTACATTATTTATATAAAAATTATTAAAAATATATAGAAATATATAAAAATATTATATGTTAAATCATATGTTAAATTATGTTATATAATAAAAATATATTAAAATATATTACAAAATTATTTATATAAAATTATTAAAAATATATAGAAATATATAAAAATATATTATATGTTAAATCATATGTTAAATTATGTTATATATTAAAAATATATTATAAAAATATATTACAAAATTATTTATATAAAAATTATTAAAAATATATAGAAATATATAAAAATATATTATATGTTAAATGATATGTTAATTATGTTATATATTAAAAATATATTATAAAAATATATTACAAATTATTTTATAAAAAATTATTAAAAATATATAGAAATATATTATATGTTAAATCATATGTTAAATTATGTTATATATTAAAAATATATTATAAAATATATTACAAAATTGTTTATATAGAAATAATTAAAAAATATATAGAAATATATAAAAATATATTATATGTTAAATCATATGTTAAATTATGTTATATATTAAAAATATATTATAAAAATATATTACAAAATTGTTTATATAAAAATTATTAAAAATATATAAAAATATATAAAAATATATAAAAATACATAAAATTATTTTATATAAACAAAATTATTTATAAAAGTAAACTATCTAAAAAAAATAAACCATGAAGTGCGCACATGTTTATGGGCCAGAATACCAACAAGAATCTATTTATATCTTCTAAATAGCTCTATGTACGGAACGAATTTGATATTCAGTCGACTTTTAGCATACATAAATGTGTAAACGGGTAAAATTACATCTAAGACCAACTACTTTGGAGGAGTATTAATACCATATGGTCGTATCAAATTAAATAAAATGAATACGCAGAGTTTCACTTGGATTTCTACTTCTAATAATGGAATATTACATGCCATGTTACTGATATGTATAGAAGAAATGAACTTTGGTGATAAAATATTAGCAATTTAAAGAAAATCTTCATTATGGATGTTTTCTAAATAGCCAACGAAAAACTATGAAATTACTAAGAAATAGCATGCAGATCCTTGTTTTAGAATATATTATATATATATATATATATATATATATATATATATATGCACCCAACCACTACTGCCCCTCCTGACAACCTATTGTTTTCACCATTTTGAGAATGTCCATCATTGAAGCAAGAAATATATCAAGTCCTGGAGAAGGTCTAATAGACCGAAACGTTGTATCGTCGACAATAAACATCCAATTTCCATAAACATCCCGTGTTTGTCTAACTTTTCCACACACACACACACACACACACACACACACACACACATATATTATATATATATATATATATATATATATATATATATATATATATGCTTCCCACACCCTGTACTTTGAGCACATTGGAGGGGATTTTCGCTGACGACCACTGACTAAGTTGAAAGGCAAAGCTCTCCTATTAAAACGGATGGATCACTCCCTAAAGGTATGAATCCAATTCTCTCTCCAGCTATGGGTAAATAGTAGATCAGTCTGGGCACTTTAACCTTGAATAGGTAACCAGTCTAGGAGAGGGATAACTCTGAATTCAAAATTCCTGAGGTCGGTCGTTGATTGGGTTTGTGGCAACCCTTGATGCAACAATTCTTTCCTATCGACTGTGCCAAAAAGTGTGGATGGTCCAACACAAGCCTTCACCACTATAAACAAATCACTATGTGATTGTTCATTGTATGAACACTCATACGTCGATCGACGGGAGAGTCCATCATATATATATATATATATATATATATATATATATATATATATATAACAATTCACGTACCTAGGTAGTAATATCTCATCCACAGAAAGCGATGCTGATGCACGAATAGGGAAGGCATGGTCCGCAATAAACAAACTGTCAGTTATATGGAAGTCAGGTCTCCCCGACAAGTTGAAGCGAAAATCCTTCCAGCCCGTGGTGGTGTCGGTGCTGTTGTATGGCTGCACCACTTGGACCTTGACGAGGCGCCTGGAAATTAGACTGGATGGGAGCTTCACAAGGATGCTGCGTGTGATCTTGAACAAATTGTGGAAGCAACATCCCACAAGAAAACAGCTGTACGGCCACATGCCCCCTGTTATACAAACCATCCGAGTAAGGCGAACAAGACATGCCGGACACTGCTGGAGAAGTAAGGATGAGCTAATAAACGACGTCCTTCTGTGGAAACCGGTACATAGACATACTAGTGCGGGCCGTCCAGCGAAGACCTACATAGACCAGTCATATGCAGGTACAGCATGCTGTGCGGAGGACCTCCCGAGATCAATGAACGATAAAGATGTTGGCGAGAGATTGTCATGGATATCCTGAGGTTTCCCCCTTGAGGGGGAACGCCGCCGGAATAAACTCATTTTTTGCACCCGCAACACATGTGCTTCGGTTTGTGGGTGGTCCCACATTAATAGGGTCTTGTTCTTAACCTGCACACGTGGGGTACGTGGTAAATATTATATTGATTCCGAAAGTTAACTTGTATGTCTTTCACCCCCCCTCTCTCTCTCCCTCTCCCTCTCTCTCTCTCTCTCTCTCTCTCTCTCTCTCTCTCTCTTTCTTCGTTTGAACTAAGTTCTCTCTCTCTCTCTCTCTTCTTTTGAACTAAGCTCTCTCTCTCTCTCTCTCTCTCTCTCTCTCTCTCTCTCTCTCTCTCTCTCTCTCTCTCGAACTAAGTTCTCTCTCTCTCTTCTTTTGAAATAAGTCTCTCTCTCTCCTCACACACACTTCTTTTGAGCTAAGTTCTCTCTCCCCCCTCTCTCTCTCTCTTCTTTTTTTCTTTTGTTTTGTCTCTCAAAATGTGAATCTCTAAACCTTCTTTTTAATCTTTTAAAACTCTCCGTCCAAATTTCCTTAATTTCTAACGACCGCTTCAAACTCAAACCTACCCAGTCTTTCTCTTTCTTTTTCTATCTCTCTTTGTTGACAGAGCTGGGCGACTAGAGAGGAGAAAGAGATGAATGAACTTACCCTCGCTTATGACACTACCCAGTGAGACATCCGGGCAACGCACGAGTCCAATACTGACGCATGCGCAATTACTACGGGGGACAAATCAAACAAATCAACAACCAAAAAACAACACGCACACACACACAAATATATATATATATATATATATATATATATATATATATATATATATATATTATAGTAGTGAAGGATTGAATAAATCCGTCAAAATGTGGTTGAAAATAGAGGGAAAAGTGGATATAACAACACAGCAACTAAATTCAATTGATATTTTCATTTCGCCTCTCTATACCACACACCCTGACCCTCCCCTCTTTGCATCCCTTACCCTCACCAGAAATTGCCTTTTCAGTATAAAAGTAGACTGTAAAATGCATTTGTCTTCACAATAAATTCTAAGGAAGCCTCACTAAACACCGAGGCGAAATATCAATTGAATTTAGTTGTTGTGTTATTATATCCACTTTTTCCTCTATGTTCAACCATATATATATAATATTATATATACATATTATATTATATATATATATATATATATATATATATATATATTATATATATATATATATATATATATATATATATATATATATATATATATATATATATATATATATATATATATAATATATATATATATATATATATATATATGATGATAAAGTGATGCTGTTTCAACTGTCATCATTACTACCTCCACGGTCTCCTCCTCCTCCCCTGTTCTTTTTATACCTCCACCCTCCACCTAACCTTTGACCTTTAACTGTTTCATTATTTCATTCTGGAATAAACTTTTTAAAAAAGGACAATAAATATTGTCTGTGCTAGACCTATGCCTTTTTTTATGTTTTTCTTCGGTTACAAATTATTAAAAAAGAAACAAAACAGAAATAAAGATCTAAAAATGGAAAAGAGGAACGAAACAATTGGACAGTAGAAACATTTGGGGGGAGTTAGAATAAACAACAGTATCCGGCACAAAAAAAAAATGTCACGTAATATTTGCACCCACATCCGGAATTTTTGTGTATTCTCTTAAGGTGGTGCGTAAGCAACAGTACATACATACATACATACATACATACATACATATTTTTGCGGTATTGTTAGTAGAGTGCTCAATATATATTACATAGGAAATTCTGTGACCCAGGGTTTCGTGTACTGGGGAGACGTACCACTGCATGAAATCCAGGATCCCAGAAATGTCCATGTAATATATATATATATATATATATATATATATATATATATATATATATATATATGTAAGAAAAGATGGAATGAAAACATCACACAATGCTGTTAAAGAAGAAAACAATTTATACTATAATCATAGCTGATACTGATCAATATTTCGATTTTACAAAAATCATCATCAAAGCTCATTCACTCCCGTAGTTGTTTGGGTCGGAGAGGAAAGTCAAATGAGTTTACAAAACAATTCCGTTTTATTTTGTTTTTGTTTTCGGTTTAAAATAATACCTTACATTATATCCAAATCGCTTAACATTATCTAAAATAATAACCAATTCCGCCCATAACCTTTTTTACTTTATATATAAAAACAAAACACAATAAATATTTAATCATTTATTAAATACAGAACTTAATAATAATGATAATTAGAAATTAAAAATAATTAATCGTAAAATAAAAAATATATAAAAACTCCTTTTCTAAAATATTAACATATTCCGCCCATAACTTTTTCACTTTATATATAAAAAACTAATTACAGTAAATATCTAATCATTTATGAATTACAGAACTTAAAAATAAAATTTAAATAATAAAAACAATTAATCGTAAAAATTCCTTTACTAAAAGTCTTTTGAATTCCAACCGTCACATTTCTTAATACCCATCCCCTTCCGTTTAAATTGTTTCGTCTTGTTGCCAACATCTCAAAAATTCGCTACATTTGGTTGACAAAAGATATACATGAGACATGACCGACATATATATGGCGCGAAATGCCCACGTTGGTGAATATTGTAACGTCTTTCGTTTTTTGCACAACTACGGGAGTGAATGAGCTCTGATGATGATTTTTGTAAAATCGAAATATTGATCAGTATCAGCTATGAATATATTATAAATTGTTTTCTTCTTTAACAGCATTGTGTGATGTTTTCATTCCACCTTTTCTTACTCATATTGTCGGATTCATTTCCTTTCTTTTAACTTATATATATATATATATATGTGTGTGTGTGTGTGTGTGTGTGTGTGTGTGTGTAAAAATGGAATAGGTATTGAATCCGACAATATGAGGAAAAATGAGTAAAGAAAAGAAATGTAGATGGATAAAAAATGAATTTAATCGATATCACTTTAATCGATATCAGTGATATCGATTAAAGTGATATCGATTAAATTCATTTCTTATCCATCTACATTTCTTTTCTTTACTCATTTTTCCTCATATATATATATATATTACTTTTGCCTGAATAAAGGAGACATATAAGTTCATATGAAAAACAATTTTTTGATTTCAAAGAAAAAAAGTCTAGACTTAAAAACTAAAATTCATACTAATTAAAAAACAGAAAAAGTTATAAAAATGATTCAAAACCAGACAAGTATATATAAAATGTAGTTCTCCTGAAGAAGGTGTACCTTCAACACCGAAACCTCAGTAGAGAGAAAAAAGTTTTTCTACGGCGATAAATGCTCTATATTTTACGAAATATATTGAGTACTTTTGGATTAACAACTAATGGTACTACAATGAAAACGTTGTAGCAACTTTTGATGCATATATATATATATATATATATATATATATATATATATGTGTGTACGTATAATAAATAAATGATCCACAGACACGTGTTTCGAAGTATCACTTCTCATCAGTGTGGTTATACAATTAACAGCTACCCCTGGCCGGGTTTGAGACCCGAATGAACTTTCGTTTGCCAATCCTCTTACCAGTACGGCCAGAGGCAGCTGTCAGATATAGGAGAATATTTAATCGCTACATTTCAAAGCGGACATGAATTCACTAGAGGCCTCAAACATTTGTAGACAAAGCGAGGTTTAGCTGCGCGCCAGATACGGTGAATCTGCAATTAAATCCCTATTTAAAGTGCTCGACCAAAGTGGGAGCATATATAATAAATATATAATAAATATATATATATATATAAGTTGGGGCATCAATAAGTCCATAGCCTAATGCGGAAATTTACATATTTTATGCACCAAATATTTATTTTTCAACATAATCTCCTCCTTGTCACTGCACTTAACCGTTATTTTTTCATTAATTACGTCGATTGGACATTATATAGTGAAAATTTCCGATCAAAAGTCACCTAATAACTACGCCAGGCTATAGACCTACTGGTCCAACTTTATATATATATATATATATATATATATATATATATATAATATATATATATATATGCCTAAGTTTGACCTAAAGGATCTTCAGGATAATACTGACATATATATATATATATATATATATATATATATATATATATATATATATATATATATATATATAAAATGAATAGAGAATAAATCAGAAAAGTATTGGCATGAAAAGGTGCTCAATGCTAATAAAGCAGAGCAGATTTATAATCAATAGTAATGGTATTATGGATGATTTAAACTCATAACTAAGTTTCATGCTTGTGCAATCCTCAGATGAGTCAAATGGTTGAGATCTTAAAAACTAGTAGTTTTTAAGCGTTTATAAAACTACTGGTTTTTAAGATCTCAACCATTTTATTCATCTGAGGATTGCACAAGCATGAAACGTAAAGTTATGTTTAAATCACCCTTAATACCAATACTATTGTATATATATATATATATATATAAGACAAAAATGTGTCTATGCCGACAATTTTGGGAAGAATATGTGCTTAATTGAAGTCATACCTAATTTGAAAATTAATTAGTTGATAATTAATGAATTAGGCGAATATATCTGTTCAAATGTAAAGCGTAAACAAACCGAGAAAAAGTCGATCTCTGTATGTACATTTCGGCCTATTATGCCTCATCAGCAGAGTTATAGACTGGAAGCCGCTTTGTGTGTGATTCGAACCTCGATTTGTTTACGCTTTACATTTGAACATATATATTCGCCTATTTGTTTACGCTTTACATTTGAACATATACTTCAATTAAGCACATATTCTCCTAAATATATATATATATATATATATATATATATATATATGTAGTATATTAGAAAAAATGAAAAAAACACAGGTTTAAATGGGTTAAGTGGTGAGTTTATTGGCCGACGCTGCAGTGTTTCGATCTATTAATTAGATCATCTTCAGGGCATTTGTTGGTATATGGAAGGTGATAAGAAATTATTTATCACAGAATAACGAGAAAAGCGAGTGGTAGTTATTGTTAATAAATAATTTCTTATCACCTTCCATATCCCAACTAATATACTACATACCGTCGGATTCACTTCCTTTCTTCACACACACACACACACACACATATATATATATATATATATAGTTTCTGAATTTGTAAAAACAAATTTCAATGTCTGTCAATGTTGCGAGAAGCTTTCACTACACAACCAGTGTTCCCCAGATATATATATATATATATATATATATATTATATATATATATATATATATATATATATATATATATATATATATATATATAAGATTTTTAATACAATGTTTGCTTGAAAAACAAAACAAAAAAGAAGAAAAAAAAAACAACCAAAAATCAACTCTTTAATAAGAAACATTTTCAAAAATAAAGAAATATATAAACCGAACAAAATTTTGCATCTCGATTATTCTTATCATTTTTTTTTTTTTTTTTTTTTTTTTTTTTTTTATCGTCTGCTTGCATCCTGCGCCGCTTGTCCCAAAACAAGACTGGACATTTTCTTTCTGTTGCCTGATTGCTACGCCATTTTTATAAGTCATTGCCCTTTTATTTTTGCTCCATTACGCCCAACAAAGCATGAGCTTAGCTGGAACTGGATCAGGCTTGTTGATGTGCATTTCAAATAATTGATAACAATATTGTTATTGGAAAAATATTTCTCTGAATTTTTAGATGAGGCTTGATAAATTGTATTATTTAGATCATTCAGACTATTGTCCTCATCTTTATTGTTATCTACACTATTTCTCAGAATTTGTGAGATGAGACTTGCTGATTTGTATTATTGAGATCATTCAGACTATTGTCCTCATCTTTATTGTTATCTACACTATTTCTCAGAATTTGAGATGAGACTTGATGATTTGTATTATTTAGTTTATTCGGACTATTGTCCTCATCTTTATTGTTATCTACACTATTTCTCAGAATTCTTTAGATGAGGCTTGATAAATTGTATTATTTGGATTATTCGGACTATTGTCCTCATCTTTATTGTTATGGAGACAAATTTATTAAATGTAAAGTGTTAACTTGTACGAATTAAGTTTTAAAAATGAGCACATTATGTTTTTAATCACAAGCTATTTCTTCTGTTCAAAATACATTTTCTGCATTATTTTCATTTTTCGGACTGCTGTCCTTATCAGTACAGAAATGAAAAAAAATATTTTCCATTATTTGGATTATTCGGAATATAGTCCTCATCTTCATTGTTATCTACCGTTTCGGCCGATGTGCCCTCCAACATATTTCAGGTATTTCTTGTCGGAACTCGGGAACCTTTTCTTCGAACTCGGGAGCCTTCTTGTCGGAACTCGGGAACCCTCTCTTCGAACTCGGGAACCATCTTGTCGAACTCGGGAGCTTTCATGTCGTAATTGGACCAACTGCACAAATGGCGCAACTGATATAGGTATTAATATATTTCTAAGTGACAATCATCTCTGGGCTGCAGGTTCAATCTTGGTCATGGTCGATAGTAACATCGAATAATTAATACAGCTCAACACTTGTACCCTGTCATGGTTAGCGGAATGGTTCATCCAAAATGTGTGGCTGGTCCTACACAAGCATTCGAATTTTATTTCTCTGAAATAACAGAATGAGAACAGTCTACCCCCGTTGATTGAATAAAGGGTCGGGTTCGGAGTTCCGTGAAAGCTCCCCATTACGAAATGAAGGCTCCAGAGTTCGAAGGGAAGGCTCCTGAGTTCGAGAAGGTTCCAAAGTCCGCCAAGAAATACCTGAAAAGGGCCAGAGAACACATCGGCTGAAACAATGAAGATGGGAACAATAGTCTGAATAATCTAAATAATGAAAAATACTTTTTATTTCTGTTCTGATAAGGACAACAGTCCGAAAAATCTAAATAATGCAGAAAATATAGTTTGAAGAGAAGAAATAGCTTATGCTTAAAAACGTAATGTGTTCATTTTTAAAACTTAATTCGTACAAGTTAACTCTTTACATTAAATAAATTTGTCTCCATAACAATAAAGACGAGGACAACAGTCCGCAAAATCTAAATAATACAAATTGTCAAACCTCATCTAAAATAATTCAGACAAATACATTTCTGAAGTTTTATAAACGTTAAGGTTCCAAATCTGGGGCTCCGAGGAGTGTCGAGTACCTTTTCGTTGCCATTACTCACAGGTCCACTCTGAGCCGGAGTGGTAGTATCTGTTAGGGTCCTATCTATGGGTTGAATAGATTTTTTTTAAATGAGTATAAAAAAATGTGTTTAAAAATTTGTTTAAAAAATTGAATATCCAACAAGAACGAATAAAAAATAAAAACGTCTTCGGCATAAAATAACCCAACAAGGGTTGACATGCAGTAAAATTGAACCGACCAATTGACAACAAGTCACTTAAATTTTCATCTCGACTTTAACGCATCTCCGTCTTTGTTAAGATTGTAGTCTAACAATTATGGTTCTAATTAGATGAAAGACATGGATCCATCGCTTCCCTTTCAAGTTCTGGATAAAACTGAAGGTTGAATTGGACTCTCTAGCCAAAGCGAGTTCGAACTCCAATCAAGTCATTAGATTCACTTTCGAACTACAAAACCTGAAAAAGGTATGACTTCCCTATCATCCCACAACTAAAATAGTATCACTACTATTCTTCTACAAGGATGGCTTTGGCATTAACGTGCCTCCGTCTTTGTTAAGATTGTAGTCTAACAATTATGGTTCTAATTAGAGGAAAGACATGGATCCATCGCTTCCCTTTCAAGTTCTGGATAAAACTGAAGGTTGAATTGGACTCTCTAGCCAAAGCGAGTTCGAACTCCAGTCAAGTTATTACATTCACTTTCGGACTACAAACACTGGAAAAATAGTATCACTACTATTCTTCTACAAGGATGGCTTTGGCATTAACACATCTCCCTCTTTACTCAGACTTTAGTTTAACAATTATGGTTCTATTTAGATGAAAGGCATGAATCCGTCGTTTCCCTTTCAAGCTATGGATAAAACAGAAGGGTAGACTGGACTCTCTAGCCTACGCGAGTTCGAACTCCAATCCAGCTATTCCATTCAATTTAGGACTAATATCCCTGGAAAAGGTATGACCTCCGTTGTGGATTATGAGTTATCTCCCTTGGACTGTTTCATATAGTTGAAGGAACTCTTTGGCAAAGGAGAAAGAAAGTTAATTGGCAACAGACTATATATACGTCGATCGTCCACCATTAGAGTGACTTGGGTTGGTTACAATACCTGCTGTTGCTTAAATGGTCACCCATCTAAGTATTAAACAGGCTCATTGCTGCTTAACTTTGGTGATCCCAATGTATATGCGTGCGAGCGTGTATGTGTATTCATGCGCGCTTGGAAAAGAATAGTCCTTCATATTCTCGTTCTTAATCAGTGGTTTTGTTACATAATCTATGCGGTTGCATAAGATTATTGTCAATCCCCTGTATTTCTAAAGGGATGTCCCTTTTCATATCACGGGCGGGACTTTCCATGGAAGATTACAGAAAGCCCGTGAAAATACGTAAAGTCACGTGGGACCTGGCTGGTTCCTCAGTTTTCAGTTAGACGTCGGGCAGATAAGGTCTTTCTGCCTTAGCTGAAGCTCACTGCATACGCGCGCTATGTTAGTCAGATATTTAGTTATACGAAATGTTTAAGAAAAATAACACGGTCTTGTGATTAATGAATGTCTTGGTAACAAGACTAGAAGAAATGAGTTAAGTGCGACCGACAACCAAGACGAAGTCACCAAGAGAAGTTCAAGACGCTAGAAGAGACCTAGAACTTAACATATCAAAAACTCCAGAAGAAGAGTAGAAGTAAGTAATAAAGAAGGGTATGCAACAGTTTTCAAACTATGGTACGGGGGACCCCGGAGATCTGCAACGTCAAATATAGGGGTCTGCAGACGCTTCAAGACTCCGGCTCGCAGGACTTGAGCTGGTCAAAGTGGCACTGGAGTGACAAATTCCTAGGACCCCCAACACAAATACTGTGGTAACCCCAAGAGAAGGGGCTATGGTTGATCTGATTCTGAGCCTGGTCGGCAGCTTCATTATCGCTGCTGCGACCTTCCAGGCTTAAAGATCTAATGCGGTTCACAAGACATGGTTTAGAACGTGGAGGACCTAAGGAACTAAAAAAAATAAAAAATAAAAATAAAAATCAGATAAGAGAAGCAAACCAGATATTTAAATGTCTAGAAAACTTCCTAATGTTTAGCCATAAAATAAAAAAACATACATCAAATATTAAATACATTTTATTTCTTTACTTACATACCAAGTCAAAGACTTATATATATATATATATATATATATATATATATATATATATATATATATATTATTATAAGTTAAAAGAAAAGAAATGAATCCGACAGTATGCGTTTGAAAAGGTGGAATGAAAACATCACACAATGCTGTTAAAGAGAAAACAATTTATAACATAATCATAGCTGATATTGATCAATATTTCGATTTTACAAAAATCATCTTCAGAGCCCGTTTAATCCGTGGTGTTTGTGATCGGAGATAAAAGTCAAATGAGTTCAAAAAGCAAAAAACCTTGATTTTGCAAAAAGAGAACGAAGGTTGTTACATTATTATAAGCGTATCTTGAAAATGCATATCATCCAATTAGTGATAGAATTGAAAATTGGTCCCTATGGCATCCTGGCTAATGTTCTGGACTGCGATATTCTTTTGGATGGTCTAAAAATTTAAGATAACATTAATCTTTTGCAAGTCTCTCTAGCAAACGAAATATAAATTCCTTTCGCCGTCAGCACAGTCTCTACCAACTGAGCACGTTACTCTCACTTCCTGACACCCCAAATAGCAGTCGTCAGATTTCACTTGCCGTCCAAACACTTGCTTTCTTCCTCACTCACTGTGTCAGCGACAGTCCGTCTTATTTCTGCTCGTTCTGCTGCGCTTATGCAAATTGCGATATACCTCATCCGGGTTTCTGCCAACAGCATTTCAGCTACGAGGGGGTAGCGAGTTCGAAAATCCGTAACCACTCGCTACACTCTTCCCCTTCGCACAGGCCAAACATATCCTGACACGCTTTGTTTGTGGGGGGCTGGGAATCCGCTTGTTCATAGGTCTGCCTTTCAATTTCGTCACAGATATCGTAGTAGGCACGTTCGAACTCCAGTGGTGCTACTATTATGCATAATTTCGAACAGATATTCTTTTAAATTCTACTTGTGTATAGGGGTTTGTAGATATGTATATTACAAGATATTAAAGTTTTAAGCTTCTCCTCAATTATGGCAAACCCTCCCTGTTGGGGGGGGGGCGGGACTTAGAATGATGATTGTTTCCCCTGCAAAGGGTTACAAACACCCCCTCCCTCCCCTCCCAAAAAAGATGAGTTCTGAGAATGCAAATTATTAAAATAAATATTAGAATTCATAGAATTAGAAGGATACAATTAAATTTCATCCGCCAGTAATGGGTTAAATAGTAATATTAATTTTCTTCTACAGCGACGGATTGGGCATTAAATAATCCACAAAGGTTTATGGGACATTAAACAAAGAAACCAAATCAAGGACTGTTACATAATTGTTAGTACCCTAACACTTATTTACAGTAGTGTAGAAACCAAAATGGCTGTTATAATTTGCAGCCGGCGGCCTTGAAGGATTAAGTGACTCGGCTTGACCCAGTCTGATCCTCCTTCCGGTGGATACCGTGAGAATCGGTGGAGAAGACCCTCTTCCGCATTAGATTAGAAAGAGAGTTTAGTTTAGTATCGGCCAAACTACGAAAGTGGTAAGTCGTGTTAAGCGCACGGCCGACTCAATCTGCGCAGGTAGTCTGGTGGGGATTTCGGAATAAAATATGATCTAAAGCAAATCGAAGTCTTGGGTTATTATCTAAAAACTACCAATGACACAGGGCTTCTGATAAAGAGAAATCCCCAATCGAAGACCAGACACGAAGTCCCCAAGACGAAGTCCAGACGCTAGAAGAACGTAAGATACCAAAGATGAGCAGAAGAATAATAGAAGTAAAGAGAGTATACAACAGGACTACAAATTCGTATTTCTAGTTACTTGTTATTTGTATACTGGGGTAGGTTGATTTTTCACTTTTAAAAAAATATCAAATTCTTTCAAACAGCCAAATTTGGTATAATGAATACTGTTACCTCTTACTTGCGCTATTGTTTGAGGATCAGAGACAGTATAAGTAGAGCCATGGAAGTAGCCATTTGCAAATGTACTCTTGATGTTTGAACATCACGGACCATTATTTATATGGGATTTCAGGAGATTTCATTTTTATTTATATGGGGCTTCAGGAGATTTCATTTTTATTTATATGGGGCTCATGAGATTTCATTTTTATTTATATAGGGGTGTTATATGGAGGAGCGTGGTCTAATGGTTAGAGTCGTAGGAAATGGACTCGTCAACGCGAGTTCAATTCTTGAACGAAGCCGTTGGCATTTCACATAGCGCTAATACCCTTGGGAAAGGTATGAATCCAATTCTCCCTCCAGCTATGGATAAATAGCAGGGCAGACTGGACTCTTTAACCATGGTTAGGTAACCAGTCTAGGAGAAGGAAAACTCTAAATTCAAACCTGTTAAACTCCGCGTAAGAAATTGACCTTGTGTCGCATCCTGCTCGTGCGAAGGGGTTGGTAAATATATATATATATATATATATATATATATATCCGTCGGTAGAGCGTTCAGCTAGAAACCACAAGGTTCCTAGTTCGATACCCGCCCTCGCCAACTCAGCGTTATGAGTAGCACAGGGATCTGTGCGGTAAAGTAAGGAACTGATGGTAGGTGTGGTGCTCCACCTCAGACGCTAAAATAATCTCCTTGGTCTGGCGCTAGTGAAAAGGGGATAGATTCCCTCGCTGCATGGCTGATGCCGACATTAGGACGCCCCGACGACTTTACTTTATATATATATATATATATATATATATATGGGTGTAATGACAAAAGATAACAACGGAAGACTTAATTCTGCTTTGTCGGCATCCTTTCGTCTGCTAAAGACAATGGCGTAGTGTCCATTTTTTTGTTAACTGCATCTGCGCGAGTGACTGAACAGTCCTATTTTTGAATGGCAATCTGTGGTGCAGTGACTGCAAACAAACAATTATGCTTGCTGGAGTTGTTGTCTCTCCTTCCTTCTGGCTCTCTTTTCTGTGGCGGCTTCTTTCCTCTTTTTTTTACTCCTTTTCGTGCCTTGTTTGACGAGGAGGCATTAGGTCGCTTGTCTTCATGTCCTTCTTGCAGACGTCTTTAAAGCGTAGGCGTGGTCTCCCTACTGGTTGGGTGCCCTCTACTAACTCACCATCCAGTAGGTCAATGGGGGATGCGGCCTTTGTCCATCCTCCTGACATGACCAGGCCAGCGCAGGCGCCTCTCACAAATAATGGCGAACATGCTGTTCATACCAGCGAATGCGTAGGATGCGGCGTAGGCATTTGAGGTGGAAATTGTCAATTTTCCTCTTGTGGCTTGAGTATGTGGTCCAGGCTTCGCTACTGTAGAGGAGTGTACTGAGAACACACGCTTTGTTGACGCGCAGTTTGGTTTTCTTAGTAAGGCTGGCATTGTTCCAGACTCTCTGGCTTAGTTTGCTTAGAATAATTGTTACACGTATTGTGAGTTTAAATAGATTAGTATTTACTAAAGAGTTCTCCCAAAGGGGAGGTAATCATAAAAAGGGGAGGTAACTCTTAATTACTTATTACAATGAAAGACTTATTCTGCTTAGAATAATTGTTACACGTATTGTGAGTTTAAATAGATTAGTATTTACTAAAGAGTTCTCCGAAAGGGGAGGTAATCATAAATAGGGAAGGTAACTCTTAATTAATTATTACAATGAAAGACTTATTCTGCTTAGAATAATTGTTACACGTATTGTGAGTTTAAATAGATTAGTATTTACTAAAGAGTTCTCCGAAAGGGGAGGTAATCATAAATAGGGAAGGTAACTCTTAATTAATTATTACAATGAAAGACTTATTCTGCTTAGAATAATTGTTACACGTATTGTGAATTTAAATAGATTAGTATTTACTAAAGAGTTCTCTGACAGGGGAGGTAATCATAAATAGGGCAGGTAACTCTTAATTACTTATTACAATGAAATACTTATTCTGCTTAAAATAATTGTTACACGTATTGTGAGTTTAAATAGATTAGTATTTACTAAAGAGTTCTCCGAAAGAAGAGGTAATCATAAAAAAGGGAGGTAACTCTAAATTACTTATTACAGGAGTATAGCACTTGTATATCATTTAGCCTTGTGTAGATATCCTAGTTTGAATGAAATACCCCATTAACTAATAAAAAAGTGAGGGAAGTTGTTGCTGCATTCTGAAAGGAACGGATCAAGTATCCAAAAGGCACCCCAGCTGGGAGCCACCTCGAAAGGAACACCTTTTGCATTTCACCGTACACTTCCGGGTAATTTTCACCTTTAGTAGTCAAGACTTAAGAAATTTGAATATATTAGTATTTACTAAAGAGTTCTCCCAAAGGGGAGGTAATCATAAACAGGGGAGGTAAGGTATTTGCCTGCTCATCCCACTTATGAGGGCTGGACACAAGGTCTCGTTTTTACGTGGGCACATAAAAATTGCAAGGATCTGGGGGCATAGCCCCCTTGGATCGATGCTATTAATTGTACCTTACCGGTCCAGAGGCCGAAGCACACTGGACCCCAGCCGAGGCCGGGTATAGAAGGTAAGTGTCAAAGCATAGAATCTGGAACAGATACTACACCTTGATCCTCCCCTATTACAGGGGGGGGGTGTAATAGAGAGGGGTTCCAGTTCCAAAATGTTTGAAAGCCACTGTTCTAAAGAAAGACGTATTCGCAGAAACGCAATGCTTTTTTTGATAATGGTGGAGCCGAACTGAAAGAGAGAAAAAAAAAAGGAAAATAGAAAACTAGGATCATTGTGATACCACGTGACCGTCACAACTTCCGGCTGAAATTGTCATCACTTCCGGCATCTTTGAGAGAGTTATAACCACATCAGCAACAGCTTCGTTGGAATGCACACACAACAGATACACAACGTATACGTTAAGTATTCAGAACCTTTTTTTTCTTTAAAAAAAATAATCTTTAAATTTTTCTTCTTAATTTTTTGTTCGTGGTTTCTTGTTTTTTTGTTTTGTTTGTTTTTGTTGTTGTTTTGTTTGTTCATTTCTTAATTTGAATTTTTGTGTATATGTGATTTGCAGTTTTTTTTCTTTTTTTCTTCACCTTTTTTCTTATATTTCATTGCTTTTTTTCCCTCTATTAACAATGTACAATATCTTTTTGTTCTTAACGTCTTTTCTTTCGTTTCAATTTCTTTTGAACATATTGTCTCGTGTTTCATTTTTCTTTTACTTTTCTTTCTTATTCAAATATTACATTAATGATTACACTATTGAATACTACAGTAAAAAGACAGTGAAAAAAATAAAGCATTCTTGTTGTTGTCACAGTGGTTTAGACACATTCAAGAAATGTTTATTTCCTTTGATTATTGTTATTAGGGGCCGGGTTAGCTCAGTCGGTAGAGCGTTCGGCTAGAAATCACAAGGTTCCTAGTTCGATACCGGTCCTCGCCAACTCAGAGTTATGAGTAGCACAGGGATCTATGCGGTAAAGTAAGGAGCTGATGGTAGGTGTGGCGCTACACCTCAGTCGCCAAAAACAATCTCCTTGGTCTAGCGTTAGTGAAAAGGGGATAGATCCCCTCGCTGGTTGGCTGATACCGACATTAGGCCGCCCCGACGACTTTACTACATTAATTATTACACTATTGAATACTACAGTAAAAAGACAGTGAAAAAAACTGAAGCATTCTTGTTGTTGTTATTGTCAAAATGGTTTAGACACACACAAGAAATGTTTATTTCCTTTGATTATTGTTATTAAAGTTCCCTTGGACTTTAAGCCACCCCCACCCCAATGACGACTTTATATAGGAACAAAAAAGAGAAGATCTTATATTTGCCTGGTTTTCGGAAAGCAACTTCCAAGTCAATCTTGGAAGGAGAGTGGGATGACAATTTGAGGAAAAAAAAGAGCATGAAGCACTAATATAGATTTAAACATCCTTTCAGAAACAAACTTAGTGATCTAGCTGACGCTTATATATAGAACCAGAGACAATTTAGCGGTCCAGAGAACTTAGGTTCAAGTCAGGCCTAAAGCACCAGTTCCCATCAGATCAGTGAAGTTACAAAATTGATTTTAACAGTATGTCAAACTCTCAAAGGTTATTTTACGCCTAGGTAATCTGAATTATAGCTACATAAATGAGAGTAACCTCCCCTTGTTTCTTTCACTTTGAGGAAGCCATCTGTTATGATTGGCCATTTTCCTTTCACCATAAATCTACACTGGAAATACGATTTGTTCGAATCAATTCAACTGAATATTTTAACACGAAAATATCATAAAATGTGTTCTTAATTAATAAAGTCATAATTTTTTAAAAGAAAATTCTCAGAAATATAAAATCTTATTATAATGGAGATTGTGTGTTTTTCTGTCTGTAACCGAAACTATATTCCTACTCAAGTCACAATTCCTTTAATTATTGACATCACATTCTCCATGATTTTATTTTTATCTAAACCTCAATTATTAATAAAATCATTTTACATTATTAATAGTGTTAACCATGTCTACATACTATTAACATGCAATTATATTTATATATAAAACAAAATAGCGGTTTACAGTGTGAACGGGAAGGCTAATTTGCATATTAATATTAAAAAATCGAATTTAATAAATATGTGCTTAGTATTATTGATTTCTAACTGTTTGGTTTTATTTTAATGAATATAAGCAAAAATCTCTTCAATGAATCTTAAAAGAAATCCATTAACAAGAAAAAATAACTGTCATTTTATTCTTTACTTCCTATTTTAACTAAATAGTTAAATTAGGAAAATTTAGCAATGAAAGACGGGAGTGAGGGAAGAGTAAGTTTCAGTTGTTCTATTTTTTTAATTATACCCTCCTCTGTTTCAAATATTTTTATCTGCTTTCTTATTTAGTTTCATTAGCATTTCTAATTTAATACAATATTTTATTACATTAAAACTTAAATACGTGCACTCATAGGGTGCATATATTTGCAAGTATATATAATGAGTATAAAGTACAAAAGACGTGGTTCAGACGTCAAGAGAAGAATTGCAAATGGCCGCTACCATGGTTCTATTTATACTGTCCTCTGGTCAAGGGGAGATCACTCTGTTCAGCCTAAACACAGGGGCAGATCACTCTATTGTATTTATACAATGAGAATATAAAGAAGGTTTCATTGATTTCATTTGATTTGTTGCTTATTGAATCTGTGTAAAAATTCTGAATAATTAACACAAATGAATTCCATGTCGCTAGTTTTTTTAGAACTTTCTTTTCCCTGATTTGATATCCAAATTACGGTTAAATCCTACTTAACGGACATAAATTATATGTCATAGGCATAGCCTATCATTTTTGTAAGAAAGTGTAGTTTAGGATTTAAATTTTACTGTTAATGGAAAATCATCAAAGAATTTAAATTGGGGAGTCTTGACCCCAAGTTCTAACCCAAAACCTTGTGACTCCTAGGTGGATTCTCTGTCGACTGAGTTAAACTGTAATCAGCTGATTTTCAAGGTAACTTCATAATCATTTGATAAGCTTACAATAATTTGATATTTATGAAAGAAAATATAATTGGTTAAATCCTACTTAACGGACATAAATTCCACCATAGTATGTCAACTCGCCGAAAGAAAAAAAATACCAAAAATCATGGAATTAACCGAATTTAATGAAATTTTCAGTGTTGATACATTAATGAATAAACAAAATAATGCACCAGTTATTTTATTTAAAAACTTTTACATTCTTCTGGTCAGTTAACTTTGAACCATGTATCTTTGAGGCGTAACACAGATTCACAAACATGCATGGTTCAAAATTAATTGACCTGAAAGAATGTGAAAGTTTTTAAATAAAATAACTCGTGCATTATATTTTTTATTCATTAATATATCAACACTGAAAATTTCATTAAATTCGGTTAATTCCTTGATTTTTGGTATTTTATTTTCTTTCGGCGGGGTGACATATGATTGTGGAATTTATGTTCGTTAAGTAGGATTTAACCCAGATTTATAATTAGTCTTTTGCCAATGACTTTTCGTTACAACAAAGGGAACCTTGACAACAATAAGTAAATGTAAAATCGTCTGGGTTGCCTAATCAGTATCAGCGAGACAGCAAGGGAGTATATCCCCTTTTCACTAACATTAGACCAAGGAGATTGTTTGAGGTGAAGCGCCACACGTACCATCAGCTCCTCACTTTACCACACTAATCCCTGTGCTACTCATGCGCTTGGTAAATATCTAGAACATACATTCAACATCTTAGTATCTTTGTAAACTCTCTGAACAATTAAAAGGAAAAGGAAAAATCTTATACATTTTTGTATATGAGTTAAGAGTAAGGAAATGAATCCGACAGTAAATGTATAGATAAAAACACACAATGCTGTAAAAATAAATATATTTTTATATCATTTTCATTGCTAATATTGAACAATATTTCGATTTATAAAAAATCATAATGATGATTAGTTTTTTGGTTTGTTTTGTTTTACGGCATATCAACCTCAGTGGGTCATTTAATGCCGATAAAGTTTTCAAATAAATCAATTCTTAATGGATGATACATTTTTTTTATAAATACATTTTCCTATTTAACCCATAGATGGGACCCTAACATGTACTACCACTCCGGTCAGAGTGGACCAGGGAGCAATGGTGATGAAGGGGTGCTCCACATTCCCCAAACCTCCAAAACTGGAACCTCACCATCAGATAGAGTTTAATGTCATTCCCAGACATGTAGACCTTCAGCCACCGCCTTCTAGCACCCATATGATAAAGAGGGGTTGGGGCTTGCCATAAGGGCAATAGGGTTGGGAAAATCATAGAGGTGCTAGGGCTTGACGTGACCAGCCGATTGATCGGAGGGGGCCTCTCTGACCGCCCGTCTATCCCAAGATAGGGCCAAAGTGGAGTATTGCATGTCATGAACTGCTCATCCACCTGGGCTCTATCCTTAAGCATCACGGGTCGCCACCCACGGCCAACAGGTGGCCCCATTGGGGGAGTCTTACTCCTCTGCAGAGGTGCAGTCGGTGCATTCTAACGCCCCAGCCGACAGGGCATAATGATAATTAGGACCGTTTTTAGATGTAAATGTTTTTAATCCGGACTCATTTTTTCTGCTTCTCTCTCGATGAGTCCGGATTAAAAACATTTACATCTAAAAACAGACCTAATTATCATTATGCTCTGATGATGATTTTTGTATGAATCGAAATATTGTCAATATTAGCAATGAAAATGATATAAAAATATATTCATTTTAACAATATTGTGTCTTTTCATACCCTTTTATCAATACATTTCTGTATGTAGATTTTTACACCATTTGTTGATTATTAACGTATCTCGAGTCAGAACATTATGGTTCCCAGGCGGATGCTCTACCGACTGAGCTAAATGAACGAAAATCACTTCCAATGTTTTTTCACTGTCTGTTTTTTTATCCAATACTATATATATATATATATATATATATATATATTTATAAAATGAAAATGGAAGTGAATCCGACGGAATGTTGAAAAGAGAAATAAAGTAAAGAAAGTATAGAATGGATGAAATAGGATATTTTAATCAATTTTACTTACACGTGTTTCGGTCAGGTGTGTATCCATGTGTACATTATTCAAACTATTATTATTTTTAAATAACCAAATGAATGAAATAATAATAATAGAAATAAAAAAATATAGAAATGTTCCGCACACAAAGAAGTATAAAAAAAATAAGGATTTACTCTGAGGAAGGTCGATATTTCATTGTGTGCAGAACATTTCTACATTTTTTCTATTATTATTATTTCATTCATTTTGTTATTTAAAAAATAATAATTGATAGAATAATGTACACATGGATAAACTCCTGACCGAAACACGTGTAAGTAAAATTGATTAAAATATCCTATTTTATCCATTCTATACTTTCTTTCCTTTCTTTCTCTTTCAACATATATATATATATATATTATATATATATATATATATATATATATATATATATAGAGCTATATATATATATATATATATATATATATATATATAATAATATATATAAAAATTTTTTTTTGTGATGAAACAAAGAAATACAGTGCTCAATCATAAATTGTGAGGAGTAAAGATCTTCAACAAATACCATGGGATCTTACTCAACGGCCTGATGATTGCCCCTTGGCATGAAACCTGGGTAGCTGTTTATAATGAACATTGATCTGTGAAAACTCTGCAATTTAAATAAATAAATAAATATAATATATATTAAAGCTTTAAAAAGACCCATTGAAAAATGTTTTTTTTCAATTTCGCTTTTGCCCCCCCCCCCTTCCGCCTTCTATTGAAAAAAAAATTTTTAATGATGAATCTTTTAGTGGGTCTTTTTAAAGCTCTAATATACACACACCACATATATATATATATATATATATATATATATATATCATTTTATTGATTGAATTATTGAATATCACATTAATTGTTAGCAAATAAAAATCTTAACATGTCAAATAGTTATAGAGATAATTCTTATTATTTGTATTATTCGGACTATTGTCCTCATCTTCATTGTTATCTGTACAACGTTTCGGACGATGTACCCTCCGGCTTTCTTCAGGTATTTCTTGTCGGAATCGGGAACCTTCTTTTCGAACTCGGGATCTTCTTGTCGTAGTCGGGAACCTTCTTTTCGTAATCGGGAGCCATCACGAAACTTTGAACCGAACCCTTTATTCAGTCCACGGGGGTATCCTGTTCTCATTCCGCTAACCATAGCTGGGTACAGGTGTTAAGCTGTGTTAATTACTATTCTATGTTACTGCTTCCCCTGTCCAGGATTGAACCTACAGTCTAGAGATAACTGTCACTTAGAACTGTCTTAACCTAACTCCTTTATCCACTAGGCTATGTGTCCGAGAAGGTTCCCGAATCCGACAAGAAATACATGAAGAAAGCCGGAGGGCACATCGGCCGAAACGTTGTACATATAACAATGAAGATTAGGACAATAGTCTGAATAATACAAATAATCTAATTTATCAAGCCTCATCTCTCAAAAAATCCAAAGAAATAGAAATAATTCTTGTCTGAATTTTTAAGACGAGGAATTATAATTATCTTGTATTGATCTATGTATTTACCCAACCCCTCCGCCACAGTCAAGGTGTGACACAAGGTCAATTTTTAAGCTGAGTAAATCTGGTTTGAATTCAGAATTTCCTTTCTTTTATACTGAGTGCCTAACCAATAAGCCAGTTTTTTTTTTTACTATTTACCCATAGCTGCAGAGATACTGATTTCCATCTCTCTCTCTCTCTCTCTCTCTCTCTCTCCTCTCTCTCTCTCTCCAAGCGTTACCATACACGAATAAAACAATACGTGTTGGTACATTCCCATCCACTAAGGACGATGACGTGTGTTCAAAAAACATAAAAACTCTCTCCCCTCTCTTCTCTCTCTCCCTCCTCTCTCTTCTCTCTCTCTCTCTCCCTCTCTCTTTTGAATAAGCCTCATGACTCTCTCTCTCTCGTCTCTCCCTCTCTCATCATCTCTCCTTTTGAACAAGTCTCTCTCCTCTCTTCTCTCTCTCTCTTCCTTTTGAACTAAGTTCTCTCTCCTCTCTCCCCCCCTCTCTCATCTCTCTCTCTCTCTCCTTGGAAAACTAAATCCCCTCTCCCTCTCTCTCGGCTCCTCTCCTCTCTCTCTTGAACTAATTTCTCTCTCTCTGCTCTCTCGTTC
>CM042176.1:27197166-27231689 GCA_023376005.1 Doryteuthis pealeii | reverse complement strand
AAAGAGA
Source organism: Doryteuthis pealeii (assembly GCA_023376005.1). Taxonomy (NCBI): domain Eukaryota; kingdom Metazoa; phylum Mollusca; class Cephalopoda; order Myopsida; family Loliginidae; genus Doryteuthis; species Doryteuthis pealeii. The sequence goes on along the minus strand of CM042176.1, from coordinate 27,231,682 downwards.
GAGATGAAGAAAAAAGAAAGAAAGAAAAGAAAAGAAAAAGAAAGAAAGAAGAAAGAAAGAGGATAAATATAAGAAAGAAGAAAAAAAGAAAGAAAGAAAGGATAATATAAAGAAGAAAGAAAGAAAAGAAAGAAAGAAAAAAGAAAAAGAAAGAAAGAAAGAAAGAAAGAAAGGATAATATAGAAAGAGAAGAAAAAAGAAAGAAAGAAAGAAAAAGAAAAAAGAAAGAAAGAAAGAAAGAAAGAAAGAAAAAAGAAAGAAAGGAAATAAAGAAAAGAAGAAAAAGAAAGAAAAGAAAAAAGAAAAAGAAAGAAAGAAAAAGAAAAGAGGATAATATAAGAAAGAAGAAGAAAGAAAGAAAAGAAGGAAAAGAAAGAAAGAAAGAAAAAGAAAGAAAGAAGGATAATATAAGAAAAAGAAAGGAAAGAAAGAAAGAAAGAAAGAGAAAGAAAGAAAGAAAAGAAAAAAGAAAGAAAGAAAAAGAAAGAAAAGAGGATAATATAAGAAAGAAAAAAAAAGAAAGAAAAAGAAAAAGAAAAAAAAAGAAAGAAAAAGAAAGAAAGAGGATAATATAAGAAAGAAGAAAGAAAAGAAAAGAAAAAAGAAAGAAAGAGAAAGAAAAAAAGAAAGAAAGAGGATAATATTAAGAAATAAGAAAAAAAGAAAGAAAGAAAAGAAAAAGAAAAAAACTTTATTGTAGCCGAAGCAGTAAAGAAAAAAGTAACAAACAACTCTCTCTCTCTCTCTCTCTCTCTCTCTCTCTCTCTCTCTCTCTCTCTCTCTCTCTCTCTCTTCTTTTTTTTATCTTTGTGTTTGTCTCTCAAAATGTGAATCTCTAAAACTTCTTCTTAATCCTTTAAAACTCTCCGTCCAAATTTCCTTAATTTCTAACGACCGCTTCAAACTCAAATTCATATCTCTCATGTATATATCCTACGTACGATGTTATAAGGGTATATAACAGTTGGATTTTACGGCACGTCAACCCTTGGGTTATTCTATATCAAAAGCGATTTTGTTTTATTCATTCTTGGTGGGTATTTTAACCTTAATTTTTAAAAAAAGATGCTGCAGTGGACAAAATTCACCTTATTTATTGAATGACCCTTGTATATATAAAGAAAACGGTTCAACTGTAAACAGTGCTTCCTATTGCCACACCTCAGACAAAATTCATCTCATTTATTGAACAACCCTCGTAATTGATGAATTTATTTCCTGTCACGTGGGTTTTATCTTTTACAGTAGCAATTACCGGAAGTGTTTTTAATTACAATGTTTTCAATTAAACTACAAAATGGGTTAGGCTCATTCCCTCAACAAATAGGAAATGTTTTCTTTTTGTAATTTTTTACGTATTTTTTTACTCGTGTAACAAGAGAAAATGGATGCCCCTGATGTGTGTGTGGGTTGATTGACTGGTTGATTTTACGTCAATTCAACCATTATTGGGTTATTTAAAGCTGATGTCATTTTTTCTCTTTTTTCTTACTTTTTTCTTTCTTTTTCTTTTTTTTTCGTTTTTTCTATCTTTTTTCTTTTTTTTCTTTTTCCTTTTTTTTTTCTTTCGTTTTTTTACTTTTTAAAAAACTTTCTTCTTTTTTTCTTTCTTTTTTCAACTTACTGACCAAATCAAGAAAAATCTTTTAAAAAAAACATTTTTTTAGAAATTTCACCATCCCTCACAATTCTCCGCCGGGTTGACGTGACCTTAAAATCAATCAGGTTATATTGTTTTAAACATCCCTATCAAAAACTATTTTCAAACAGATCTATTTCACACATAGGACACTAATACGGATGAGAGTTGATCTGAACGTCGTGTCAATGAAGTTGTGACTCTCCACTCCCAAGACACCCAGAACAGGAACCTCACCACCGGATATAGTTTAGACCAGAAAAACTCAGTAAAAGGATCAGATCAAAATAAACGTCACCGATTGGTTGCCTGATTTTTTTAATGGGTGTGTCCCAATCCTCATATAACCTACCTATGAACATTAATGGATATTTCCCAGCCCTTATAAATACAGGAGTATGGAGGCGTGTGGGGTAATGGTTAAAGTCATGGGAAATGGACTCGTCGCCCCGAGTTCAAATCCTGGACGTGGTAATTGCATTTCACTTAGCGCTAATACCCTTGGGAAAGGTATGAATCCTACTCTCCCTCCAGCTATGGATAAATAGTAGGTTATTTCTCATTTAGTAGCCATTGTTAGATTACAACATTTTGGCGACGAGGGTGAGATATTGACGCTGAGCAGAGTAAATCTAAAAAGGGGGTGTTATATACCCTACCTATGAACACTATGAAGAGATGTCCCAATCCTCATAAATACGGAAGTATTATACTGGTTGAGTAGTATTATACCACAACCAGTGGTTTATCTTCTTCACACTGATGGTGATTATTGTATTTTGTTATTGTTATAAAGATTCCATTTAATTTCCAACCTCCGTTTTGGTTATTTCTCATTTAATAACCTTTGTTAGGTTACATTTTGGCGATGAGGATGAGATATGGACTCTGTGCAGAGTAAATCTAAAAAGAGAGGTGTTATATACCCTACCTATGAACATTAATGAGTATGTCCCAATCCTCATAAATATAGGAGTGTTATGTTGACTGAGTAGTCTTATACCACTAGCAGTGGTTTACCTTTCTTCACGCCGCTGGTGAATATTGTATTTTATGAATGTTATAAAGATTCCATTTAATTTCCAACCTCTGTTTTGGTTATTTCTCATTTAGTAACCTTTGTTAGGTTACAACAGGTTTACATGTCCAACATTTATCAGGTATTTGACACCTTTGCAATTCCACCCCCCACCCATTTTTTTTTACTCTACTAAACCGTCAAGTCATAATCGCACATAAAGACGACCAATGCCTTCATTTGATTTAGAGACTTTTTTCACTTTGTATATGTCACGAAGTGTCTGTCAATATTTTCAAGACACTCTCTGGTCGCGTGGATCCTGAGTGGCTAGGCTATTTACTCTCCAGGGAAAAGAAATATTTCAGAGGAAAAAAACACAATGTTTTCTTTCAACAAAATATTTTTTTTTAAATATTAGTCATTAAGACAATTTGTGAGTGATTAATAATTATTTTATTTTATAAAAAATAATTATTATTTCCTTTTTTAAAAAAAAAAACAGACAGGTGCAAATACATAAAAGAACATGAACATTAAAAAAAAAAAATACCTTCTTTTTCGTTAAAACATAAGTTGCTCTTTTTTTTATTATTTCTTTCCTCTCCTTATTTTTCATTTCTCTTTCTTTTTCCTTTAAATCCGGTTTTCAAGACAATTACTTCTTTCGTTTTCTTCCCTCTTTCAAATTAAGTTTTTTTCATAAATCTCTTTCCACAAACTTTTCCCTTTTCTCCAAATCAGTTTCCAAACAATCACTTTTCGTTTTTTTTTCTTTCAAATTAATTCAGTTTTTTTTTCAACAAATCTCTCTCTCTCCGGTATCTTTAACTCTTAACCTTTTTTGTTAATAAATAAATAATTAATGTCACTTCAATCCACTGTCGTCCGTCTTGTTAACATTTTAACTCCATATTTCTGTCTAACCCTTCTCGTGTCCGTCCGTCTCTCTGAAATCTCTTGTCCCTAAACTGTCTGTTTTTCTATCGTCTGCTTGTTTCAATTTTTCCCGGGTCTTTTTTTAAACCAAAACAAACCTAAGGGAATTAACCCCTTTTTTTTCTACCAAGGGCAGCAACTCTTAACTTTTTCTTTATTTATTTAACCTTTTATATTTTTTCCATTTCTTTTTCTAACAAATAGACACCCCCCCCCCCCTGCTATTATTAAATGATATTCTGAGAAATCTCAGGATATCATGACAGTATACAAAGTCAATTTGAAGCGAAACTTTTACAATCTGTTTGGTTATTTCTCATTTAGTAACCTTTGTGAGGTTACAACACTTTCCCCATCGCCTCTGACCCTTTGTTTGTTTTTATGGTTTCATGCCATCTTATCAAATCTTCTTATTATAATGGAGATTGTATGTTTGTCTGTCTGTAACCGAAACTATATTCCTACTCAGTCACAATCTCTTAGTTATTGACATCACATTCTCCAGGATGTTATTTTTATCTAAACCTCAATTATTAATAAAATTGTCTCATATTATTAATACAGTTAACTATGTCTACATACTGACAACATGCAATTATATTTATATATACAACAAAATAGCGGTTTACAGTGTGAATGGGAAGGCTAATTTGCATATTGATATTAAAAAATCGAATTTAATAAATATGTGCTTAGTATTATTGATTTCTAATTGTTTGGTTTTATTTTAATGAATATAAGCAAAAATCTCTTCAATGAATCTTAAATGAAATCCATTAACAAGATAAAATAACTGTCATTTTATTATTTACTTCCTATTTTAACTAAATACTTAAATTAGAAAAAATAACAATGAAAGACGAGAGTGATGGAAGAGTAAATTTCAGTTGTTCTATTTTTCGATTATATCCCCCTCTGTTTCAAATCTTTTTATCTGCATTCTTATTTAGTTTCATTAGCCTTTCTAATTTAATACAATATTTCATTACATTAAAACTTAAATACTTGCACCCTACGGAGGGTGCATATATTTGCTAGTAATAATAATTGTCAAGCATTTGAATATAGTTAACACTTCATAAGTTTTAAGTCGTCAACGTGGCCTAAAGTTGGTATCAGCATGATAGCGAGCCTGATATATCCCCTTTTTACTAGCGCAAGACCAAGGAGATTATGTTGGCGTCTGTAGTGGAGCGCCTCACCTACCATTAGCTCCTCACATTACCTCACAGATCATTGTGCTACTCATTGGTTGGTTGGTTTGTGTCATATCCTGAGGCAGAAGAGAAGAAAAACTCTGAATTCAAACCAGCTGTACTCTACTTAAAAATTGACCTTGTGTCACATCCTGAGGCAGAAGAGAAGAAAAACTCTGAATTCAAACAAGCTGTACTCCACTTAAAAATTGACCTTGTGTCATATCCTGCGGCAGAAGAGAAGAAAACTCTGAATTCAAACCAGCTGTACTCCACTTAAAAATTGACCTTGTGTCATATCCTGAGGCAGAAGAGAAGAAAACTTTGAATTCAAACCAGCTGTACTCCACTAAAATTGACCTTGTGTCATATCCTGAGGCAGAAGAGAAAAAAACTTGAATTCAAACAGCTGTACTCCACTTAAAAATTGACCTTGTGTCATACCCTGAGGCAGAAGAGAAGACAAACTCTGAATTCAAACCAGCTGTACTCCACTTAAAAATTGACCTTGTGTCATATCCTGAGGCAGAAAAGAAGAAAAACTCTAAATTCAAACCAGCTGTACTCTACTTAAAAATTGACCTTGTGTCACATCCTGAGGCAGAAGAGAAGAAAAACTCTGAATTCAAACCAGCTGTACTCTACTTAAAAATTGACCTTGTGTCACATCCTGAGGCAGAAGAGAAGAAAAACTCTGAATTCAAACAAGCTGTACTCCACTTAAAAATTGACCTTGTGTCATATCCTGCGGCAGAAGAGAAGACAAACTCTGAATTCAAACCAGCTGTACTCCACTTAAAAATTGACCTTGTGTCATATCCTGAGGCAGAAGAGAAGAAAAACTTTGAATTCAAACCAGCTGTACTCCACTTAAAAATTGACCTTGTGTCATATCCTGAGGCAGAAGAGAAGAAAAACTTTGAATTCAAACCAGCTGTACTCCACTTAAAAATTGACCTTGTGTCATACCCTGAGGCAGAAGAGAAGACAAACTCTGAATTCAAACCAGCTGTACTCCACTTAAAAATTGACCTTGTGTCATATCCTGAGGCAGAAAAGAAGAAAAACTCTAAATTCAAACCAGCTGTACTCCGCTTAAACATTGACCTTACGTCATATCCTGAGGCAGAAGAGAAGACAAACTCTAAATTCATCCAGCTGTACTCTACTTAAAAATTGACCTTGTGTCATATCCTGAGACAGAAGAGAAGAAATACTCTGAATTCAAACCAGCTGTACTCTACTTAAAATTTGACCTTGTGTCACATCCTGAGGCAGAAGAGAAGAAAAACTCTGAATTCAAACCAGCTGTACTCTACTTAAAATTTGACCTTGTGTCACATCCTGAGGCAGAAGAGAAGACAAACTCTGAATTCAAACCAGCTGTACTCCGCTTAAACATTGACTTTGTGTCGCATCTGCTCGTGACACAGGAGTTGGGTAAATGTGTGGATCTTCTTCATGGGGGTATCGTTGCATCTTACACAAATTCTTCCCTTTTATTTAGCAGCTGTCTTGTGTGCAATTGAGGATTTCTGCTTAAGAGGCGTGATGAGAGCTACACTATTCTGTTTAAGAGGAACATCCTAACACATGTTCACAATTGGACACGCCAAGTATAAACACACAAATCTAAATCATTCCTTTCAATTCCAGTTGTTCAATTTTAACAATGTGCATACTGCATTGCCAATAAATTACTACACTCAACATTCTTTGGACCATATCACCTTTAGGCACCCCTTTTTGATCTCGATTAAGTGTTACGTAGCGCCTTTTCTTTTCTTCTCTGTCTAGTCTTCTATCTTCTAATAGTCTTCTAATGGTCGGGTATATCTTCTACAGGTCTCGTCTGGTCTTTCTTATCTGGGGATTCCGTGTCTGGTTCTGCTGGGGACCATTTCTTATCAGAAGCCTTGTGTCATTGTTAGCTTTTAGTAATAACAACAAGACTTCGATTTACCTTTGATGTTATTTTATTCAGGATCCCCAAAACCAGACAAATGCGCGCTGAGAGTCACATCTTGCTAGCTTCTAACTCTGCAACTGACTAACTGCAACTCACTAACTGAGTTCCTTACACCTTAAACCGGAAGGGCTTCTATCACTTCCGATTCTCACGGTCCCTTTCCGCAAGGCAAGGTCAGAGTGAGGTCAAGCATTGTCACTCACTCTCAAGGCCATCAGCTGCACTGATTGCCATAAGGATTTCTATACTACCTTAAAAAGTAATAGGGATCCAATTAATATGTAACATAAGAAAGGACATGTTTTTCATTTACACCGTCAATATTCGGTTGTTTTAACAGACGATTTTTAGATTTTAAAAAAATTATAAAACTAACCCCTAACCCTAACCCCTAACCCTAAAAACAACCGAATATTGACGGTGTAAATGAAAAACATGTCCTTTCTTAATCGAGATCAAAAACAAAGGGCCGGGTTAGCTCAGTCGGTAGAGTGTTCGGCTAGAAACCACAAGGTTCCTAGTTCGATACCGGCCCTCGCCAACTCAGCGTATAAGTAGCACAGGGATCTGTGCGGTAAAGTAAGTAGCTGATGGTAGGTGTGGCATTGCCAATACATTACTACACACAACATTCTTTGGACCATATTACCTTTAGGCACCCCTTTTTTGATCTCGATTAAGAAAGGACATGTTTTTCATTTACACCGTCAATATTCGGTTGTTTTTAGGGTTAGGGTTAGGATTAGGGGTTAGTTTTATAACTTTTTTTAAATCTAAAAATCGTCCGGATATTGACAGTGTAAATGAAAAACATGTCCTTTCTTAATCGAGATCAAAAAGGGGTGCCTAAAGGTCATATGGTCTAAATTTTTCACACTAAATTAAATTACCAAATTTCATTATATAAATTTATTATAAAAATGTAGATTTTCAAATTTATAACACACACAAAATTTTTTTTTACATTAAACAAAAATACACACAAAAAATGTTCATACTCAACTATAACACACAATTAATTTTAAAAATTAAATTAACTAAAATTAATTATATATACTAAAAGGATTAAAAAATAAAACAATTTGAAATGTAAACTTTAAATATGTATTAAAATAAAACAAACTATATATAGATATATAATACCAGTCATGTATTTATTAAAACTTGTTTTTAAAAAAACAATGAGGACTGTCTAATGTTGCATGTTCAAATTTTGAGTGTATTTATTGAATAAATACACTCAAAATTTGAACATGCCAAAAATCGTAGAATAAATTTTATTCGATGTTTTGGGTAATGTGACGTAAGCAGTGACGTAATTTTCGTTACAGACAAAAACCGGAAGCGAATCTCCATTACTAATTGATCTATCATACAAATCTAAATTTTAAATTTATTCCACACGTTTAATTTCATTACAATAATTCAATTACTCTCACCTCTTTTCATAATCTAAGTAAATAATTTGTTTTTGCAAACAAGAACACAATTTTTCAAATTTCAAATCATGTTCTTTTAAGCTGCATCGGTTGTGGCCATGGATCACGCCAACTGCAACTCTGCAGAGGGGTAATACCCTTCTCCCTACAAGGCGTGGGTGACGACCTGTGATGACCGAGAGTGGTATTATCTGTTAGGGTCCCTTCTATGGGTTAAATAGAAAAAAATGATTTTTTTTTTAAATGTGTTTAAAAAATGAGTTTAAAACAAAAATCGTGTACCGTCAAGTATAAATAAAACAAAACGTCTTCGGTATAAAATAACCAACAAGGTTGACATGCGTTAAAATTTGTAACATTTTTCTAAATAATGTGCATACTGCATTGTCAATAAATTACAACACCACTATCAATTTGTTTTCAACCCGGTCGGTTGGAGCTATAGAATACAACGACTGCACCTCTGCAGACGGGTAGGACTCTCCTCCCCACAAGGCGTGGGTGGCGACCTGTGATAACAGAGATTGGTAGTACCTGTTAGGCTTCCATATATGGGTTAAATAGGAAGCGCGTGGTGTAATGGTTAAAGTCATGGGAAATGGACTCATTGCCCCGAGTTCAAATCCTGGATGTGGTAATTGCATTTTCACTTAGCGCTAATACCCTTGGGAAAGGTATGAATCCTACTCTCCCTCAAGCTATGGGTAAATAGCAGGGCAGGCTGGGCTCTTTAACCTTGGTTGGGCAACCGGTCTAGGAGAAGGAAAACTCTGAATTCAAACCTGTTGAACTCCGCTTAAAAGAAATTGACCCTGTGTCACATCCTGCTCGTGCGGAGGGGTTGGTAAATATATATATGGGTCAAATAGAGAGGGGAAAAGAGTTTTAAAAAATGTGGTTAAAATTTTTATTTTTTATTTTGAATACCCATCAAGAATGAATAAAACAAAACGTTTTTCGTATAAAATAACCCAACAAGAGTTGACGTACCGTAAATTTCATTTTTTCAAAACAATGTGCATGTTGCATTGCCAATAAATTACTACACTACTGTCAATTTGTTTTAAGTCCTGTCTGTTGGGACTATAGAATACACCGGCTGCATCTCGGCAGACGGATAAGACCCACCCCCAATGAGGGCCACCAGTTAGCCGTATGTGGTGACCTGTAATGCTTAAGGATAGAACCTTGGTGGCTAAGTAGTCCATGGCATGCAACACTTCCTTAGGCTAGGTGGGCGGGCGGTTGTAGAGACACCCTCCGATCAATCGGCTGGTCACGTCAAGCCCTAGCACCTATATGATTGTCAAGGCAACCCCCAATATTTTTATCTTATGTCATATGTTTGAGAGACAAACTCTCATTTCCTCATCAATGCATTGAAGAGTTCCCCTCTTTTTACACTTAATTGTTGCGAGGGTTGAAAATCCCAGTTCACATAAATATGAGGTGGAAAATTGCAAAAAAATAATTTTTCTCAATAAAATTGTTTAAAACCTGTGTTTTTATTTAGTTGCAAGAAAAGTAACTTATAACTATCATAATAATGTCGCAACGAAACAAGCAGAGTGTTCGTAAAGACAATGGTATAATATAGTAACTTAGTATACATTTGCTTTTATATCTGGATAGATTTTTCAGGAATTCTACGGAGCGCATCTGAAAAAGCTCTGAGGCGCACCAATGCGCCAAGGGCGCACTGTTTGAGAACCACTGCTCTGTAGTATTGAAACTTTGTAACCATAAATATGAATATTATTGGAAAACCGATAGTCAAATTAACTTCCCCTGTCGCTAGGGGGCGAATCGCCAACACGAGGTTGGCGAAGAATCAAACCCCGGGACTTATCTGGAAGCAGTCGACCTGTGGAGTCACTTTCACAAGGGCTCCATCTACCGCCCACTTCAAAGGGCAGTTACCGAGTCGAGTCGCTAAAATAAGCACTCCCAACACCTTGCCCATAAAAAGGGCTTTCCAATTATCGTACGAGAACTGACCAAGACGGACGCGTCTCTACAGCACTCTACAACCACAGCGAGTAGAAATCCCTTTCTAGCGCTAATTCACCTACGAACTGTAATTTCACCTCTCAGATAAGTCTTCCAGTAGTAAATGCCATTAAAATTTGCAACAATTTTGTACCTTTGTTAATATGTGCGTGTAATTTTCATTTGTGTTGTTTTTCTTCTTTCGTCCGGAACAATTGGTGACCACCGGGAGATTAAGAGCTCTTTACGACCCCGTAATTCCTTTTAATATCTTATTATAATGGAGATTGTGTGTTTTTTCTGCCTGTAACCGAAACTATATTACTACTCAACTCAAAAGTCCCTTAGTTATTTACGTCACATTCTACAAAATTTTATCTTTATTTAAACCTCAATTATTAATAAAATTGTTTTATATTATTAATACTGTTGACAATATCTACATATTAATAATATGCAATTATATTTATATATACTACAAAATAGCAGTTTACAGTGTGAATGGGAAGGCTAATTTGCATATTGATACAAAAAATCTGATTTTAATAAATATGTGCTTAGTATTACTGATTTCTAATTGTTTGGTTTTATCTTAATGAATATTAGCAAAAATCTCAGGGATAAATCTTAAAAGAAATCCATTAACAAAAAAGAAATAACTGTAATTTTATTATTTACTTCCTATTTTAACTAAATAGTTAAATTAGGAAAATTTAGCAATGAAAGACGGGAGTGAGGGAAGAGTAAGTTTCCGTTATTCTATTTTTTTTATTATACACCCTCAGTTTGAAATCTTTTTATCTGCATTCTTATTTAGTTTTATTAGCATTTTTAATTTGATAAAAAATTTGATTGCATTAAAACTTAAATGCATGCACCCGGAGGGTGCATATATTTGCTAGTGTAAAATAAAGAAAGTGGGCGGTATTGTCGGCTTAAGCCGGACATTGAGGTAAAGGTAAAATTGACGGAGTGGCCTATGGCCAGTATTGTTACATAATCTATGCGGTTGCATAAGATTATTGTCAATCCCCTGTATTTCTAAAGGGGTGGCCCTTTTCATATCACGGGCGGGACTTTCCATGGAATAGTACAGAAAGCCCGCGAAATACGTGAAGTCACGTGGGACCTGGTTGGGTCCTCAGTTTTCAGTTTGACGTCGGGCAGAGAAGATGTGCTGCCTTAACTGGAACTCACTGCATACGCGCGCTATGTTTAGTTACATGAAATGTTTAGTTAAGTAAATAAAAGCTTAAGAAAATAACACGGTTTTGTGATTAATGAATGTCTTGGTAACAAGACTGATTAGAAGAAGAAATGAGTTAAGTGCGACCGACCACCAAGACGAAGTCCAGACGCTAGAAGAACTTAAGATATCAAAGACGCCAGAAGAAGAATAGAAGTGTAAGATTTAAAGTGATAATACTTGAAGATAAAACTCCGACAAAGGTTGATAGACAAAACATTTAATATACAGCACAGAATAAACAGGGCACATAATACATAGGTGTACATAAACATACATACAAAAGTAGTATAAATACATATACAAGAGTAGAGATAATGGCACATTCATGAATGGTAAAATACAAGATATTTAGGTATCAAAGAGATACCTAAATGTACATAAAAACATAGTTACGGATACATGACTAAAGGATAGTCGTATATCGAATACGAAACTTACTAGCAGTGAGTGGCCAGTGTTACGGGCCGAAGCCCCAACGAGAAAGGGGTAGACAGAGTCTAATCCATAGTGGTGTCTCGTAGGTCGGCAGGCAAAGAGAGAAAGAGGCGTTCGAATCAGCTGCTTAAATATCAAGGGGCCCTAGCGGGAACCAGCGAAACTAAATGGGCAGACAACTCCCCAGGCGAATACGAAAATAACGCCTACAGAAGTAAGTAAAGTAAAGAAGGGTATACAACAGTATCAGCCGAACAGCGAGGATAATCTATCCCTATGGAATGTGTTAGTCTTGTGTGACCAATGAACACTGTTACTGTTATGGCTGCAGCATTCACCCTGAGTCGGTTGAGCTGCCCCACACCCAGTAACGAAGTCGGAACCTTGTGGTTTCTCAGCGGATGAACAAAACCGGTAGCAATCCAAAAATAACAAATAGCGAGTTCTTTGTAATTGGCCGGTTTAGCTCATTGATAAAGCATCCGCCCAAGAACTACAGGATTCCGGGTTCCCGCCAATTCTAGGTAATATTGGCGGTAAAGCAGGATACATTATCTCTTTCGTTATCTCAAATCCATATCCGTAACACCCACTTGTCTAACCCTAAACCCTAACCCTAACCCTAAACCCTAACCCTAACCCCGTCTTCTTTTTCCTAGTAAATCAATAAATAAATAAATCATTCATCAGTCAAGAGTGGTTCCCCTTTGTTTATGTTAGATTTATAGGAAATAACCACTTTTGACTTCCTTTTACTCAGGCGATACCGGGTAGCCGCTTCTAGTAGCCGAATATGTCGCAAAAAGAGGTGTGTCTGTGTGTCCGTTTTACAAGTGGGTGTTAAGGATATGAATTCGAAATAACGTAAGAGAATCATTCGCCCACGGTTTTTGCTCGATGAACCGTAAAATGTTTATTCTTGCTCATAACACAATTCCGGATTTCCTTCGATAATTATTTTAAGGATTTAACCAAATAAAAATTAACTCCACCGCCTTTGTTGATATATATATAATATATATATATATATATATATATATATATATATATATATATATGGAGGATATGTGCTTAATTGAAGTCATACCTAATTTTTGAAAATTAATTAGTTAATAATTAATGAATTTAGGCGGGCATATATGCTCAAATGTAAGGCTAAACAAATCGAGAAAATGTCAATCCCTGAATGTACATTTCGACCTATTAGGTATCACCAGCAAGGTTATAGACATGGGAGACTGCTCCGTGTGTGACTCGAAAGAATATGGGAATGGCAAGCTAGTGTAACGGTTAGAGACTTCGCTGTCAGCTTGACAGTCGAGGTTTCGAGTCACACACGGAGCAGTCTCCCATGTCTATAACCTTGCTGATGAGACCTAATAGGTTGAAATGTACATTCAGGGATTGACATGTTCTCGATTTGTTTAGCCTTACATTTGAGCATATATGCCCGCCTAAATTCATTAATTATTAACTAATTAATTTTCAAAAATTAGGTATGACTTCAATTGAGCACATATCCTCCAAAAATTGTCGGCTAAAAGCCATATCAATTAAACGCATTGTTTGTTTACTCTCATATATATATATATATATATATATATATATATAAAGTGTTGTTATGGGTCCAACGGGAGAAAATGAGATATTCTATAAAAAAGGTTTGCAAAAAGGATTATGTTTTTTAAAAAAATAGTATTATTATTAACTTACGTATGCGACACGTGTTTCAGATCTGTTATCTTCTCCAGGCATTGAATAACTATATTTTGGCAGAATATGTACATGTGTGATTTCTGATATTTGATAGGTTGTGTGTGTTTTTGTAACTTACTTTTTGTTTAGCTCAGTCGGTAGAGCGTTCGGCTAGAAACCACAAGGTTCCTAGTTCGATACCGGTCCTCGCCAACTCAGCGTATGAGTAGCACAGGGATGTGCGGTAAAGTAAGGAGCTGATGGTAGGTGTGGCGCTCCACCTCAGATGCTAAAAAAATCTCCTTGGTCTAGCGCTATTGAAAAGGGGATAGACTCCCTCGCTGACTGGCTGATACCGACTTTAGGCCACCCCGACGACTATACTTGTATATATATATATATATATATATATAATTAAAGAAATAACTATTTCGGGGAGTTTAGACAAAAATGTCTAATTCTCCTGACTCATCAGATGCGAATGATGAATTCTTTATTACTTTTAAGGCATTTGAAAACAGATTTTTTTTTTAAATTATAATTTACAGAAAACAGGCTCTCTCGGATTTTCATAGATGTATGTGTGTATATGGGTATTTGTGTATGTGTATGTATATGTGGGGTGTATGTGTGTATAAGTGTATGTATATGTGTGTATGTGTATATATGTATATATATGTATATGTATGTATATATATATATATATATGGTAGAAATGTGAGGAGGTTAATCCGACAGTATGTGGAGAAAAGTAGACAAACACGGGATGTTGTGGAAACTTGATGTTTATTGTCGACGGTGCAACGTTTCGGTCTCTTATTAGACCATCTTCAGGACTTGAATATAGTTCTTACTCCAATGATGGAAATTCTCAAAATGCTGAAAGCGGAAGGTCGTCAGTAGGGGGAAGTGTAGTTGGGGGTGGTTAGTGGATTCTTCTTCTCTCTGGAATGGGGAGTGCCGAAATGGTCAATGGTGGTGCCACAGGTGTTAGATTGTGGGGATTGGTTAGCTAAATATGTGTATGTGTGTGTGTGTGTGTGTCTGTTTACATATTCAATTCAGATATATAGACAGATACACAAAAAGATAAGTAACAACCTAATAAAAATAGATAGATATATAGATGGACTGAAAGACCAAATATAGATGAACAGACACACAATAAAGAAAAAAAAAAAAAACAAAAAAAAACAGATAGGTTGATAGACATGAACACACTCAAGCTAAATAGATAGATAGTTAGATAGACCGACAGACAGATAGACATAATGTTAAATATCCATAAATAATGAATGACATTATAATATATATGATAATAATAATAATAACAATAATAGTATATAACATTATACATATGCTCACTTACAATTTTAACAAATCTTACCCTTACAAACCCTCACAAAAAAAAAAAAATAAATAAAAAAATAAAATAAAATAATCAATAATAAATCAAAAAAAAAAATCACACCATACCAACAACACACATATAACTTAACGACAAATCCAGTTCCCAATCACACATAAACAAAAAACAATTAAACAGACACACACACACACACACACATACACATATTTAGCTAACCAATCCCACAATCTAACACCTGTGGTACCACCATTCACCATTTCGGCACTCCCCATTCCAGAGAGAAGAAGAATCCACTAACCACCCCCAACTACACTTCCCCCTACTGACGACCTTCCGCTTTCAGCATTTTGAGAATTTCCATCATTGGAGTAAGAACTATATTCAAGTCCTGAAGATGGTCTAATAAGAGACCGAAACGTTGCACCGTCGACAATAAACATCAAGTTTCCACAACATCCCGTGTTTGTCTACTTTTCTCCACATATATATATATATATATATATATATATGTATATGTGTGTATGTATGTATATTATATGTGTATGTATGTGTATGTATGTGTGTATGTATATGTATGTATATGTATAAGTTTGTATATGTATGTATGTGTGTGTGTGTGTATATTTTAGCGACATGGAAAGAAAATAAAATAAATTAAGGTAAACAAAAGCTACTAAATAAGTGAACAGGAATTCTGGAATTGATTGATCTAACAGTAACTCCTAACAAATTACCGACAAGCGGTCAGATATCTTTGGTTTTATTATTATTGTTTATTATTATTTTTATTTTTATTCCTATTTATTTTTTTTTCATTCACATCTTTTATTACTCTACAGCTGAGCAGGACAGGACAATTTAAAAGGAAGGGGGGGGGAATAAAAAGCTGTTTTCAAATGCCTTAAAAGTAATAAAGAATTCATCATTCGCATCTGATGAGTCGGGAGAATTAGACATTTTTGTCTAAACTCCCCGAAATAGTCTATAATGCAAGATCTCTAAGTCTTTTGTTATTTCTTTACTTATAAATTTGCTCTGTGACTCTAACAATAAGAGCACACATTGAGCTCTCAAACTGCGACAGGTTGTTTAAAAAAACTCCTATGTCGTAAGGAAGATTTCTTCTCTGGACTTTTGGATTATATATATATATATATATATATATATATATATATAAGAATTAATGTAAAAATGAATTATTGAATGGAATAAAAAAAGGAATGAAATGTATGGAATAAATGAAAAAATCTTTTGCAAAGGATCTCTCTCAAAAGCGAAGTCCCTAATGGAAAACCCTTCTTCACCTCCACAGGACTCTTTATTGGAACATTGAATTAATATATATATATATATATATATATATATATCTTATTATAATGGAGATTGTGGGTTTGTCTGTCTGTAACCGAAACTATGTTAATATACAAATCACAATTCCCTTAGTTATTTACATCCCATTCTCCATGATTTTATTTTTATTTAAACCTCAATTATTAATAAAATTGTTTTACATCATTAAGACTGTTGACCATATCTACATACTAATAACATGCATTTGTATTTATATCTACAACAAAATAGCGGTTTACAGTGTGAATGGGAAGGCTAATTTGCATATTGATCCTAAAAATTTGATTTTAATAAACATGTGCTTAGTATTATTGATTTCTAATTGTTTGGTTTTATCTTAATGAATATGAGCAAAAATCTCGGGGATAAATCTTAAAAGAAATCCATTGACAAGAAGAAATAACTGTAATATTATCCTTTACTTCCTATTTTAACTAAATAGTTAAATTAGGAAAATTTACCAATGAAAGACGGGAGTAAGGGAAAATGATGGAAGAGTTAGTTTCAAAGTTGTTCTATTTTTCAATCATACCCCCTCTGTTCCAAATATTTTTATTTGAATTCTTATTCAGTTTCATTAGCCTTTCTAATTTAACATGATATTTTATTATATTAAAACTTAAATACTTGCACCCGGAGGGTGCATATATTTGCTAGTATATATAAGTTTTAAACTACCGCATAACTTTTTTGCAACATCAATGTTTTCGCTTTGAATTCATATTATTTTCGTCTCCGCTCTCGATAAGTCCGGAGTAAAATCAAGCTCTGAAGATGATTTTTATAAATCGAAATATTGTTCAATATTAGTTATGAATATGATATAAAATATTTTCACTTTAACAGCATATTGTGTTGTTTTCATATCCTTTTATCTATACTCATATATATATATATATATATATATATATATATATATATATATATATATATATATATATATGCTCCCATAAATTTGGTATGAGCTCTCTAACTGGTAATTTAAATTAACTCTCACTACTAAGCAATGATCGTTTCCCCGGAAATTTGATCTCTCTGTGACCGTAAAATACATAAACAAACCTATGTACTTAATAGTTTAAAAACACCAGTCTCGCTACAACTGTCAGTGGCCGAGGGGATAATATATCAGGCTGGCAAACAGTCAGTCTGAGTTCGACTGTCAAAATTCTCCGTATTCTTACCGTTTTAATTTCAAATGTCAAACATCTTGCCCTGATGAAGGCTGGTTTTCTGTATACTTAAAAAAACTTTTTATATATTTTCTATTTTATTATTTTAGTTTATTTTGTATTTAAAAAATGTTAATGAATATAATACAATGTGTACAAGAAAATCCTCTTGGTCGAAACACGTGTCGGCATTTCATTAAATACTTTTACCCATTCAACATATCATCTCTCCTTTATTTATCTATTTTTCAACATACTGTCGGATTCATTTCCATTGTTTTCAACTTACACACACACACACACACACACACACACACATATATATATATATATATATATATATATATATATATATATATATATATATATGAGGTAAAATAAGGAATGAAATAACAAAACTTAGACAAAAATGTGTAGTATATTTCGCTGGAATATTGAATTTGTTCTTTCATTCCTTATTTTACCTCATTCTGTCGGATTCATTCCAACCGCCTTTTCCTCATATATATATATATATATATATATATATATATATATATATATATATATATATATATATTAAATTTTTACTTGAAGGCACACAGTACACAGCTGACCATCCTAGCGAAATTAAGCTTGTCAAATGATATCATTTGACAAGCTTAATTTCGCTAGGATGGTCAGCTGTGTACTGTGGCCGAGACGATAAAGTGTTTCACTAGTGTTTCACTGTGTCTGCTGAAGTCCCGGTTTCGATTTCTGTCGGAGGGAAATCGTTAGTATATACCGCTGATGAGACTTAATAAAGTCGAAACAGTCTGTACGGTATTCTACACACCGAGCCATCCTTTGCCGGGATTACACTTGTCAAAAAGTTCATTTTCTATAAGAAAAAGTATCGAATTTTATGCGATACATGCGTTGTAAGTGCCTTCAAGTAAAAATTTAATATATATATATATATATATATATATATATATATATAGGGTGGCTTACCGACGAATATGGGCACGATCGTTGGGGGTGCACAGGATCCAGGGGTTAAGTCCGTGATAAAACAAATACAAAGTGCTCAATACAAAGTAGAGCAAATTTATTAAAGAAATGGATACAATAGAGACCTACTCGAGTTTCATCGTTAGAATCATCAGGGTTAAATCCACTGAATTAATCGAGTTACCGATTAATTGCAGCTGATCATACGTGAGAGAGAGAGAGAGAGAGAGAGGGGGGGAGAGAGAGAGAGAAAATCCGGATAATAATGATTTCCGTAAATAACAAAACGTTTTGAATATTTTGAATGTCTAATGATATTTTAAATTTGTTCCTTACTTACAACTTCCGGCTTTTTACTATAATGGCGGTTTTTTACTATTTCCGTATCCTGAAGAAATAAATCACCAATCGGAAGTGAGTAGATGAAGAAAATGTTTAACCTCGCAATTTTAATTGCTAATTATTAAAAAAAAACAAACGAACTACTAGACCGAAGAACATAAAATTCTAATCCCATTTAGACATAAAATAAATAAAAAATATGTCTCCTTGGCCAGAAAACAACAAATTAGATTATTTGGTACTGACATGGGTGGGGGGTGGGGAATTTGGTAGGCACAAGGGCTCTCCCACCACTGTGATCCTGCCGTTAACCGCTGGCAGCAGCTCTCACACATGTCACTTGTTTACACTGAAAAACTCGCTACATTGAACACTCCTGCCGTATATGAAATGAGTGTGGACACTGGCTACACACTATTTTGTTTTGTCTATGAACCAGCCCTGAGACTGGATCTTGATTCTTCATACAGGTAAAGAATATTTGGTACAGACATGGTGGGAGGTGGGGTATTTGGTAGGCACAATGGCTCTCCCACCACTGTGATCCTGCCGTTAACCGCTGGCAGCTGCTCTCACACATGTCACTTGTTTACACTGAAAAACGCGCTACATTGAACACTCCTGCCGTATTTTGTTTTGTCTATGAACCAGCCCTGAGACTGGTACTTGATTCTTCATACAGGTAAAGAATATTTGGTACAGACATGGGTGGGAGGTGGGGGTATTTGGTAGGCACAATGGCTCTCCCACCACTGTGATCCTGCCGTTAACCGCTGGCAGCTGCTCTCACACATGTCACTTGTTTACACTGAAAAACGCGCTACATTGAACACTCCTGCCGTATTTTGTTTTGTCTATGAACCAGCCCTGAGACTGGATCTTGATTCTTCATACAGGTAAAGAATATTTGGTACAGACATGGGTGGGAGGTGGGGGTATTTGGTAGGCACAATGGCTCTCCCACCACTGTGATCCTGCCGTTAACCGCTGGCAGCTGCTCTCACACATGTCACTTGTTTACACTGAAAAACGCGCTACATTGAACACTCCTGCCGTATTTTGTTTTGTCTGTGAACCAGCCCTGAGACTGGTACTTGATTCTTCATACAGGTAAAGAATATTTGGTACAGACATGGTGGGGGTGGGGACAATTTGGTAGGCAAAGAGTTAATTCTTGGATTTGAATTTTTTAAATCTTTATTCCTTCAAATGATGTGACATTTAAAAGCCAGAATGACAAATTCCTGGGTTAAATCTGAGTTTCTTGATTAGCAAAAAAATAAAAATAAAATAAAATAAAAGCAAAAAATAATTGTAACGCAACATTCTCACGAATTTTTAATTTTTTTAAACATTTATGCTAATTTTTATATGTTAGTCTGTGGTGAAAAGTGATTCTAGCACTCGAAAACCCATAAAGGAAAAGGCCCAGCTTCGTTTCGCAGGGCTGGGTTTGTGTTTTCGTAGACCCCTTTTACGTTGATGTCGCGCACGCGCTCAGAAAACGGAAGTGAGCGAGCAGAAAGGTAAACAAGGAGCGGCGACAGGAGAACGCGAAAAAGGGGTGTCCGAACGAGTGAACGGAAACGAAGTGAATAAGAGTGAAGGAGCGATAAAAGAGAAAACTGAAAAGGATAAGGAATAGAAGGAGGAGACAAACGAACGAGAGAAAGAACACATACAGAAGCTCAGAAGAAGGAATACAAGGATAAAAGAGACAGACGCAGGTTGTAACGAATTCTTTGTTTTACTGTATTTTAACTTGTCATTTGCTGTTTTATTTTTGGCAAAATAAATCAGTGACTCTTAGTAACTGTTAAGTTTTTTGTTTCGGGCTAACTTCAAGGCACAAGCTAATTCGGCAATTAAACCATGGAGGAAAAAAGAATTCGATCCTGCGGTGATGTAATTCGTCCCTTTAGTGGACAAGGCGACGTAGTGGCATGGCTCACTAAGGTGAAGCTGGTTGCTGAGTTACAGGGTGTGACCGACCTGTCGAAGCTGATACCACTATATCTTGAGGGTGACGCATTGGCTCTTTATTTAGAAATGGGTGCGACGGACAGAAGGGACCATAAAATAATAGAGTCCAAGTTAGTCAAAGCGTTCACTGAAGGAGTGTTCATCGCCTATGGTAAATTAGCCAAGGTGAAATGGACAGGCGAATCCGTTGATGCCTATGCAAACAATATTAGGCGATTGGCAGGGTTAGCAGGATTGGTGGGAGTGGGTGCCGAGAGTGTTGTGAGGCTGGCTTTCGTGCATGGATTTCCTGAACGAATTTCAATTGCACTTCAACAAATGCCCCGCGTAGAAACCCAGGAAATGAGTGAATTGATTACTGCTGCCAGGGTACTGACTGTCAACAGGACAGATGAATCTCGAGTCATAGGTACTGTGGCTCAAAGTCAAGGTGCCAGTAGACCAGAAGATAGAAGAAATGGAAAATTTGTTGGACAATGTTTTCGGTGCCGTGGGCCACACATGTTGAGGGACTGCAGGGAACGACCGAAACCACCTGTGACTTGCTATGGATGCGGGGAGAAGGGACACATTGTTAGATTTTGTCCCCAGGGAAACGAGCAATGGGGAGTTACTGCGCCAATAGCTACCCCGTCAGATCAACATCGGCGTGACATCGAAACTTGCCAGTTGTAGATGCAAAGGTGGGAGGAGTAAAGGCAAGAGCCCTGGTGGATACAGGATGCAATACGACCCTGGTAACTCCCTCGTTGGTGAGAAGTTGGAGTGGAAGGACACTCATAAAAGCGGTTGATGGGAGATCGGTCACTTGCAGGGGGTCTACCACTGTGACGTTATCAGTGAAAGAGGTGCAGTTCAACATCAGGGTGCTTGTGCTGGAACGCATCATCGATGACATCGACGTCGTTCTTGGCATGGATGCTATCGACGAGTTGGGAGGTGTCACGGTTGTCGGGAATGATGTTCAATTTGGAAGAGCACAGTGTGCAGCGACCCTACAGACACAAGGTAGTGGACTGAAGGGCATGAAGGTAAAAGACAAGGACTTTTGCGCTGAATTTGATGGGGAAAAATGGACGGTTGAATGGTACTGGAAAAATGAGCCACCCGCACTGAAGAACAGGGTAGGCATGTATAAAAGAACTATGCAGGATGAGGAGAGAGTGGCATTTGAGAATGAAGTAGACAGGTGGATTGAGGAAGGCATCTTGGTGCCTTGGAAGGGAAAAGTTCAAAGTGGAGTATTGCCACTGATGGCAGTGACCCAACCCACGAAGCACAAAGTCAGACCAGTGCTAGACTTTAGGGAGCTGAACGCGCATGTAATATGCCACACGGGAGGAGATGCTATCGATGTGTGTGGCGAAACCATTCGAGAGTGGAGACAGATGAAGGGTGCTGCTGCAATAATAGATCTAAAGTCAGCGTACCTGCAATTACATGTAGCAGAGAGGCTGTGGCAGTACCAGCTCGTGGCATACAAGGGGAAAACTTATTGCCTTACCAGGTTGGGTTTTGGGTTGAATGTCGCACCGAAAATCATGGCAGCAGTGCTCAAGACGGTATTGAATCAGGATGAGAGAATAGCGAAGGCCACAAATTCATATATCGATGACATCCTGGTGGATGAGTCAGTTGTGCAAGCGGAAGGAGTGAGATATCACCTGGAAAAGCATGGATTGATAGCAAAGCCTTCAGAGTCCCTTGACGGAGGTGCAGCACTTGGGCTCAAGCTGGAGAAGGAGAAGGAGACTGGAGAGTTGGTTTTCCGGAGAAGTAATCAAATTCCTAATGGTGGACAGGATGACTAAGCGGGAGTTGTTCTCGATCTGCGGGAAATTGGTGGGTCACTACCCCGTGGCTGGATGGTTGAGGGTTGCCTGCAGCTATGTAAAGAGACAGGCAGAGGAGATAATGTGGGATGACTGTGTGAGTGACAGGACACTCAAGATGATAAGGGATATCATCAAGGAAGTGGAGAGAGAGGACCCTGTGAGAGGAAGGTGGCATGTACCAAAAGTTGATGGCGGCATTGTTTGGTGTGATGCCAGCAGTATAGCAATGGGTGTGGTATTGGAAGTAGGAGGTGTCAGGGCAGAGGACGCTGCTTGGCTGAGGAAGAAGACAGATGCTCATCATATAAATGTTGCAGAGTTAGAGGCATTGATAAAGGGTGTCAACTTGGCAATAAAGTGGAAGCTGAGGAATATAGAGGTGAAGACTGACTCGGCAACTGTGCTGGCCTGGGTTGAGTCTGTAATAAATAAGGAGAGCAGAATACGGACTAAGGGAGCAGCAGAGATGCTCATAAAGCGACGGCTGGGAGTTTTGGAGGACGTGATACAAGAGTTTGACTTACAGGTCAGGGTTAACCTTGTGACCTCGGAAGCTAATAAAGCTGATGCTCTCACAAGGGTGAGGAAAGCCTGGTTGAAAGTGCCCATTGATGCAAACGTCGGATATGTCATGTGCAGCATTGAGGATGAGTTCGTCAAGAAACTGCATGAAAGTAACCACATGGGTGTGGAGAGGACACTATTTTTGGCAAAGAAGGTAGACCCAACGATTTCTAGAGAAGTTGTGCGCAAAGTAGTGCGAGCATGCCAGCGATGCCAATCAATAGATCCTGCGCCAAGTAAGCATGAGGCTGGTGAAATCCATGTCTCGAAGAATTGGGCAAGACTGGCAATTGACGTTACGCATTATCATAATAGCGCATATCTGTCAATGGTGGATTGTGGACCTTGTAGAATTGCTGTATGGCGAGAGCTGAGGGGAGAGACGGGAATGTCGATTGCAGCTATGCTGGATGAGTTGTTTCTGGAGAGAGGTCCAGTGAAGGAGATCCTGATGGACAATGGCACTGTCTTCAAATCAGGACCGGTCAAGGCAGTCCTGGAAAAGTGGAATGTACGAGCGTACTACAGGGCTGCATACCGACCAAGTGGGAACGGCATTGTGGAGAGGCATCACAGGACTGTGAAGGCAATAGCCGAAAGGGGCCAAATATCACCGCTCGAGGCAGTTTACTGGTACAACATATCCCCTCGAGTAGGTCAGGAAGAGGATTCTGTGCCTCAGCGTGCGATATTTTCGTATGAGTGGAGACATCCGTTGGTTGTACCCAAAAGGGATACAGAGGTGAGGCAAACTGACTCAGTTCATATTGGAGAAGAGGTATGGATAAAGCCGCCTGATGCTCGTTGTACCACGCAGTGGGGACGAGGAATAGTGACTGGAGCGCAATCACGAAATAACATCTCTGTGAATGGAACCCCACGGCATATCCTTGATATTCGACGAGTGATAGGCTCCCTGAATGAAAGTGAAAGCGAAGGTGCTGTGAGGCAAGAGGAGAGCAGCGAAGTCGTTCCAGTTCGTACGTCGAGTAGAACCGTACGTCCACCTTATTGGTCACGGGACTACGAGATGTGAAGATGATTTTGAGATCAAGGGGGCGTGTGGTGAAAAGTGATTCTAGCACTCGAAAACCCATAAAGGAAAAAGGCCCAGCTTCGTTTCGCAGGGCTGGGTTTGTGTTTTCGTAGACCCCTTTTACGTTGATGTCGCGCACGCGCACAGAAAACGGAAGTGAGCGAGCAGAAAGGTAAACAAGGAGCGGCGACAGGAGAACGCGAAAAAGGGGTGTCCGAACGAGTGAACGGAAACGAAGTGAATAAGAGTGAAGGAGCGATAAAAGAGAAAACTGAAAAGGATAAGGAATAGAAGGAGGAGACAAACGAACGAGAGAAAGAACACATACAGAAGCTCAGAAGAAGGAATACAAGGATAAAAGAGACAGACGCAGGTTGTAACGAATTCTTTGTTTTACTGTATTTTAACTTGCCATTTGCTGTTTTATTTTTGGCAAAATAAATCAGTGACTCTTAGTAACTGTTAAGTTTTTTGTTTCGGGCTAACTTCAAGGCACATAGTCATAAATTGTTTGTTTATATTGCGTATTAAATCGTGACAGGAAATTCCGTTATTACGATAACACAAAGTATTGCATAATCGGCATTTATAAAAAAAGAAAAATTGAAATATTAAAAAGGCCACAACGTTAAGCTTGAGTGAGTGTCTTCCTCTGAACTTGGTATTATGTAACCATATTATGTAACGTTTACTTCAAGCTTGGTGTGATGCGAGTACTAGCAAACTAATACAACAGGGTTCGAGCCTCACAGTGTTCCCTTTACAGGGAGGAATTCGATGTGCAATTAAATTGCCCCTTCGCATTTTGTAGGTGATGACAGCCTGGTGGTTAAGGTGACGGACTGACACTGAACCGATCGGATTTCAATCCCGGCTGTAGGTAGCTTACAAATGTCTAGCCACACTGAAGAGACTTGATAAGTCGAAACATGTGTCTGAGGATGACTATATATATATATATATATATATATATATGAGAAGTAAACAAACAGACGATGTTTGTGATATGGCTATTTTCAGCCGACAATATTTGGGAGAATATGTGCTTAATTGAAGTCGAACCTAATTTTGTACATTTCGGCCTATTAGGCCTCATCAGCAGAGCGGGGCGGTCTTCGTATCTATAGCTCTGCTGACGAAGCCTAATAGGCCGAAATGTACATACAGAGATTGGTGTTTCTCGATTTGTTTAGCCTTACATTTAAATAGGTAATCCCGCCTAATTAATTAATTATAAATTAATTAACTTTCAAAATTAGGTTCGACTTCAATTAAGCACATATTCTCCCAAATATATATATATATATATATATATATATATATATATATATTGTATAGGTATGCAATAACCCTTGACGAATTGATATGCCGTTAAAATCAATCAATCAATCAATATGAGAAGCCAATAGATGTGTATATAAGAAATATTGGAACTTTTAACGTGTAATTGGTTCTGTCGATAAATAAACTTTTAAAGATAGATCTATCCATCTCTCTCTCTCTCTCTCTCTCTATATATATATATATATATATATATATATATATATATGTATATATATATATATATATATATATATATATATATATAATATTATTTATTTATTTTACAAAGTTTTCACAGATCAATGTTCATTATAAACAGCGACCCAGGTTTCATGCCAAGGGGCAATCATCAGGCTGTTGAGCAAGATCCCATGGTGTTTGTTGAAGTTCTTTACTCAATGTCACATTTTGGACTGCAAATAACGTCGGTTAGTTCCGCGGACGCTATTATAGTTCGGATTTACTAAAAATAATTTTTTTCAAAATTTGCATTTTTTTGTAGTAATGCCAACGAAGTTGCCTCCCTTTATTCGTTAAAAATAAAACATTTTTTTAACTTTGAAAAAAATTTTTTAATTTTTATTTTATAAATTGATTTTATTTTATAAATTGATCTGTGAAAACTTTGTAAAATAAATAAATATTAGCTCTTACAATTTGTGATTGAGCACTGTATTTTCTTTGTTTTTCTTTTGTTTTTACATATACCTATATATATATATATATATATATATATATATATATATATATATCTTATTCACTTCGCCGGGTTTGTTTACTACTCAATAAACGTCCACTTACCTACTATGGTAGAGGCGTGTAGTATCATTTGACAAGGTTAATTTCGCAGGGATTGTTCGCTATGTACCGGCGGCCGAACGGATATGGTCTCTGACTATGCCTGTGAAGTCCCGGTTTCGATTCCTGTCGGAGGGGAGTCGTTAGTATACATCGCTGAAGAGACTTAATAAAGTCGAAACAGTCTGTACGGTGTTCTGCATAGCGAGCCATCCTTTGCGGGATTCACTTGTCAAGATTATTTTCTATAATTATCGAATTTTATGCGATACATGCATTATAATTGCCTTCAAGCAAAATATAAATAATAATATATATATATATATATATATATATAATATTATCGTGTATAAACTTTGTTCTTGGGAACGTTGTTTTTTTTTTTTGTTTTTTTGTTTGTTCTTTTTTTTGGGGGGGGGTATTATGAAGCATGGAAAAAAAACAGAACAAAAAACAGTTTTAATATCCAGTTGTTGTTCTGTTTGAGTTTGAGTTTTGTTTAACGGCATATCAACCCCTGTGGGTCATTTAATGCCAAAGAGTTGTTAATTAATTAATGTTGTTCTGTCCCCGGTTTGGTTAATAATATATATATATATATATATATATATATATATATATATATACACACATATTATATATATATATATATATATATATATATTAGTGTGTGTATATATATATATATATATATATATATATATATATATATATGAAAGTGAGTAAACAAACTATATGTTTATTTTTTATATGGCTTTTTTGCCGACAATTTTTGGAGGATATGTGCTTAATTGAAGTCATACCTAATTTTAAAAATTGATTAGTTAATAATTAATGAATTTAGGCGGGCATATATGTTCAAATGTAAGGCTAAACAAATCGAGAAAATGTCAATCCCTGTATGTAATCCCTGTATGTAATCCCTGTATGTAATACTAGGTCGAAATGTACATACAGGGATTGACATTTTCTCGATTTGTTTAGCCTTACATTTGAACATAAATGCCCGCCTAAATTCATTAATTATTAACTAATCAATTTTCAAAATTAGGTATGACTTCAATTAAGCACATATCCTCCTATATATATATATATATATATATATATATATATATATATATATATATATATATATATATATGAGAAGTAAATACACAAGCGATGTGTTTATGATATGTTTTTTTTAGCCGACAATTTTTGGGAGAATATGTGCTTAATTGAAGTCGTACCTAATTTTGAAAGTTAATTAATTGATAATTAACTAATTAATTAGGCGGGCATACCTATTCAAATGTAAGGCTAAACAAATCGAGAAAAATCAATCTCTCTATGTACATTTCAGCCTATTAGGCCTCATCAGCAGAGCTACAGAATCGAATCACACACAAAGCGGTCTTTCTGTCTATAGTTCTGCTGATGAGGCCTAATAGGCTGAAATGTACATACAGAGATTGATTTTTCTCGATTTGCTTAGCCTTACATTTGAATAGGTATTCCCGCCTAATTCATTAATTATTTTAATTAATTTTCAAAAATTAGGTACGACTTCAATTAAGCACATATTCGCCCAAAAAATGTCGGCTAAAAAAAGCTATATCAAAACACATCGTCTGTTTCTTTACTTCTCATATATATATATATATATATATATATATATATATATATATATATATATATAAGAGAGTTTCATGTTTCATGTCCAGCGACTCTCCCTGGACATGTCAGCAACTCTGACGAAGTCATTCACAAACTGCAACAAACCCAATCAAATATACTCGAAAATAATAAATACGCATTTAGCTTGGACGTTACCGCTCTATACACATCAGTACCAGCTCAACAGCGGTCGACCTGTTGATGAACGGATAGCATCATCCGGCCTATACTGCTACAACCTCACCCCTCAAGACATACACCAACTTCTATCAATAATCGTAGACAACACATACTTCACGTTTCAAGAACGAACATATAAGCAAATAAAGGGCCTGCCGATGGGATCCAGCCTCTCGGCTTACTGGCCATCTCCTACATGGACAGACTTGAACGCCAAGCACTTAATATTTGCCGCTCTTGTGCCTTCTTCACCAGGTATATAGATGATATTCTCATCCTCACATCTTCCCGTGAAGAAGCCAACAAAATCGCATCAACATTCAACACATAGACAACAACATACATTTCACCATAGAACATCCTGACTGCACAGGATCATTATCACTGTTGGATTTCCGACTTAAGGTATTAAACAAGGGAGAAATCCACACCGACTTCTATAGAAAATCGGCCAGCAGAGACTTGTTCGTCCACCACAAATCGGCACTCCCCCTTGGGGCTGGATACATAAAGAACGAACTTGCCCGTATCCGAAACAAATGCAGCAAGAAGCAGGACCAGATCACACACACCAGACAATTTATATCCACACTAAAAGACAATGGTTACCCCACTTCAATCACAAAACGACTCAAGCAAACAGAATCCACAAACACCATCTCACGTCCAATGCCTGTTTTTTAAGGTTACCACATTTCAACGAAAATATAACCACAGCAATACGTAGGGCGATACGGAAGGAGGGCCTGGACATACAACTTGCCATTACGGACCATCACTCAGGAGAAAACTCTCCAAAAGCCGCCATAAGGAGGCCACTAGTTGTACACTAGCGAACTGCCCCATCCGCGACACAGGTATGTGCACGAAGTGAATGTGGTATACCGCACAAAATGTAATATATGTAACCAATTTTACATAGGTAGCACCACAAGACCACTACACATTAGAATCAAAGAACACTTACACACACAAGCATCCACTTTCCGTAAACACTTAGTTAAATGCAACAACACAGAAAGAAATATAACAGTTAATATAGAGGCTCGTGAGAGAAATTTGGGTAATCTCAGAATTAAAGAGGC
The DNA here is from genome assembly GCA_023376005.1 of Doryteuthis pealeii. Classification (NCBI taxonomy): domain Eukaryota; kingdom Metazoa; phylum Mollusca; class Cephalopoda; order Myopsida; family Loliginidae; genus Doryteuthis; species Doryteuthis pealeii. The sequence continues at coordinate 27,202,446 of CM042176.1, read as the reverse complement.
CTTGCTAATCGCTAGATTACACCCAGAGATCAATAACAGGAGTGAACTCAGCGCAGAGTTCATCATACAATAAACCCACAACCAACGCACACATGTAACAGTATATGCACACACACACAAAACACATACCCACATGCACAATGGAGAATTACTAATGAAACAAATCTACAACGAGAAGACTAATACGAAACACGCACTCAAATCTATAGCCCAACATCTCGCCCACACATACAAACACACAAGCCATTGCACACTAGTTGTTAAGGAAAAAAAATTAAATAAATAAATTAAATATATATATATATATATATATATATATATATATATATATATATTTAAAAATATTATAAAATATAAAAGATAAATTGAATTAGATATAAATAAGTAAATAAGCAAATAAATATGATAATATTAATAATAATAATAATATTAATAATATTAAATGATTAAATTGATGTAAAATCCAACAGGAAACGTCACAAAACACAATACACTTTTTCATTCGCACATACCCGTACAAAATCCCGCGCTAGGATACAGTCTTAACGTCACAGCCAACACGCATTTTCAATGTCACGCGCATTACAACATACGCACACGTACAAAAAAATAAAAATAAAAATAAACGCATTCACGCTCACACGGGAATACAGTTATTTAAAAATAACGTCATTTTCAAAAAAAAAAATTCATTTAGGAAGAAATGCCATAGCTGTACTGCTTCAGTTCAATTCTTTTGACAAAGAGGTATTACCTCGAAAATTCAAGAATAATAAAAAAAAATACAGGTCAACACACACCACCATTGTTACCGTATTATTATTTTTTATTTATCCAAACTGCATTGTGATGGCCTTCTAAATCAACCTCCTAACCAATATATATATATATACAAGCGTTTCTCTATAACGATAAATCTTATTCAATGAACATACGTGTGATCAGCTGCAATTAATCGGTAACTCGATTAATTCAGTGGATTTAACCCTGATGATTCTAGCGATGAAACTCAAGTAGGTTTCTAATGCATTCATTTCTTCAATATATATATATATATATATATATATATATATATATTAGTGTGTGTGTGTATATATATATACAATTCATTCACAATATATCTGATACAAAACTCAATTCTGGTCACAAATTCTTCACATGTTCAAATAAACACAATATAATAAATACAATCAACATGAAGTGTTGACACAACGATTCTGACTTCCAAAAGTGTTTCATAGAAGGACTAATCACTGCACCCACTACTTGTAACACCAATGACCCCATCTTGCCTCAGAGATATATTACAGTTTTAAAAAGGTTTATCCAAAAACGAAAACATCTTTATTTCACCTTCTGATGAAGGTGGAGGTATTGTCCTCATAAAGCTCCACACATTATAACGACAAAATTTAATTTTTCTATTTTACTATCGCCCTTGACCAGGATTGAACTTTCATCCCAGAGATGATTGTCACTTAGAATTGTACTTACTCAATACCTATATCCGTTGCGCCCATGTTTCCAACTGGACACATGAAGAAGGTCGCAAGACACATCGGTCGAAACGTTGAGTAGTTAGCAATAAAGATGATGACAATAGTCCGAACAACACCTATTAATATATACGGGCCCCATATGTCACCTAAGCCGGCAGAATTATAACAGGCCTATTCATTCTATAGTCAATTTATGTCCGTTTCAAAAAATCTTAAAGCACAAACATTTGGCTAGATGGAACCATAAGTTCTCCTCAAGAAATAATGTTTCTCTGTAGTATCATTACTATCAGTGCTTACCAAGACCAGGCCCAGCCCACTAATATATACGGCCCCATATGTCACCTAAGCAGCAGAATTCTAACAGGCCTATTTGTTTTATTGTCAATTTATGTCTGTTTTGAAAAATCTTAAAGCACAAACATTTGGCTAGAGGGAACCATAAGTTCTCCTAGAAATTCTATTTCTCTGTAGTATCATTATTATCATTGCCGACCATCACCAGGGAATACATTTCACATTGAAAGGGTTTAATTTTTTCTGATATAACCTGAAATCATAAATAAATTGTTGGTATGTTTGTTTTGTGTTTTGTTTTTTTTTGTTTGTTTGTTTACAATCTTTTATTATTATATTTCTGAAGAAAAAAGACAAGTTTGTATATTTTTAACATTTATTAAACAGTCATGAATTGACATTAAAATGAATAGTCCTTTTAGAATTCTGCCTGCTTATGTGACATGTGAGGCCGTATATATTAGTAGGCTGTGCTACCACCCAATCTGATGATGATGATGATGATGATGATGATGATAAAGGGGTCAGAGAGGTGAAGTACGAGTGAGAAAGTAGCAATTTAGAACAGTAGTTCCCAACCATTTTTTTTTTAATTTTTTAGCTATGTCCCACCTAAACACATCAATGTAGGCCAACCGGCAAAAACCTACACCAATAAGCTGTGTAGATTCTGGATGCTGTGTGGAAGACTTGTTAGTGGCAATGGCCGATAGGCCTGGTTGGTGAGTCATTTGTATCTGTGCTGTTAGTGCGACAAGATGATGATGATGCAATGGTTAATAATCCCCACAATTCAAAGACACATAAACTCGGAATTCCGTTAAGACCAATAATCTCTGGGATTGGAACGGCTCCTCGCAACATAGCTAAATCTCTAGCCGGATTATTAACCCCTCTTTTCAATACTCCACTTTGGCCCTATCTTGGGCTAGACGGGCGGTCGGAGAGGCCCCCTCCGATCAATCGGCTGGTCACGTCAAGCCCTAGCACATATATGATTTTCCCAACCCTATTGCCCTTATGGCAAGCCCCAACCCCTTTTTATCATATGGGTGCTAGAAGGCGGTGGCTGCGGGTCTACATGTCCTGCGAATGACGTTAAACTCTATCTGATGGTGAGGTTCCAGTTTTGGAGGTTTGGGGAATGTGGAGCACCCCTTCATCACCATTGCTCCCTGGTCCACTCTGACCCGGAGTGGTAGTACCTGTTAGGGTCCCATCTATGAGTTAAATAGAAAAATGTATTTATAAAAAATTGTATTATCCATTAATAATTGATTTATTTCAAAACTTTATCGGCATTAAATGACCCACTGAGGTTGATATGCCGTAAAACAAAACAAAACAAAAAATCAACAAAATAAGCAACATAAACAGGCAAAACATATCTATAGTAAGCCTAGATATAAAATCACTATACACCAATACTCCAGTCAATAAATGCATCACACGTTTAAAAAAATCACCTCAAGAAGATAGATATTGCAATGATTTTACCTGTTCGGGTAATAGGACAAACCTGTAAATTATGCACCAAAAAGTGTTTCTTTCAGTATAACGGCACTTTTTACAGACAAAAATTCGGCCTGCCTATGGACTCGCTCTCTCGCCAGATAGGAACGAGGTTGTCCAAGAGAAGCAGACATAAAGACACCAAATAATAACTCTCCTTCTACTTGATGCTAATCAAAGCTGGGAGAGTTTTTCTTGGTCAGAATTTTCTGGTACTATCTTGATACGACCAAAATTTAACGTCTTTTTAACCCCACCATGAATTAAAATTCAACAAAACTCAGAAAAATAATTAAAACTTAAGGTAACCTTTTATGTATTACTAGAAGCGGCTACATGGCGTTGCCTAGGTAGAGGACGGGGGTAAAAAGGTAGTCTCGTAGATCCCTTATTGTTGAATCACAAGGTTGGATCCTCGCAGGAGGCCCCATTAAAATCCCTATGTAAAAAAAAGACCTTACCTTGATCCAGCCACTCTGAAAAGAAAAATTATATATATGAGTTGGATCCTCGCAGGAGGCCCCATAAAAATCCCTATGTAAAAAAAAGACCTTACCTTGATCTAGCCACTCTGAATAGAAAAATTATACATATGGGTTGGATCCTCGCAGGAGGCCCCATTAAAATCCTTATGTAAAAAAGACCTTGCCTCGATCCAGCCACTCTGAAAATAAAAATTAATATCTCCTATTTAAAATACTAAATGTAAAAAAAATCCATGTTATCATTTAATTTTTTTTTTAATTATCTTCACGAATATAAATCAAATCTTCATTATTTTTGCTCAAAAACCAAGCCCTGGTGATATTTAATGTGTATATATATTTACTTTATCGTTAATTGTTTTATTTTCGAAGTTTCCTCCGGACATACAGATTCATACCACTGTCCTTTATATATGTAGAGATGAAGAGGGTGGATTTTAATTATATGTAAGAACTATCTTCTTCACAGTCTTTAACACGGGAAAATGGCGCTTTTTTGCCGTTCTTTCTCTCTCTTGAAAATGTGCTCTTTTTAAAGTGATTTTTATCATGAAGAAATACATAGGGAAAAAATCATATGTTAGGTTTGGTTCTGTTCTTGAAAAAATAATTAAAATAAATGATAATTTACTATTCTAATATTTTTGTGTTATTTGCATTAAGTTTGGGAAAAGAAATGTGTACGCGTGTTTATTCTTATTTTGATATAAAATATAGAATTGAATTCTATACTGTCGTCACGAAATCTTTGTTATACTTCCTCCTATCTGTCCATGGTTCTAAACATAATACTTATTGGGTCAAAACTCTTCTTTTTATTTGTATTGGAATGTGACTTATTTTTAACCTGATGTTAGCTCTCCCCTCTAAATGAAGGGCGACAGGCAATGTATTTCGGTTGAATCAGACATTCTCATATTTTCTTTTTGTAAGATGAGTATCAAGGATTTACGATGAATAGTAACAGTTTTCGATGAATCACATCTTACACGCTGTTTTACTTGGTTGATTGTGTCATTTAAAACCAGTCGATAATACTAGGATAGTCTCAAAAGAAAGCAGTCCGCGACACCATTGAGACCTATTTTGTGTTTTATTCCGTAAGATGTGTTGTATTTCTTCTTTGTGGAATTATTAACAGAAAATACAAACCGTTGATTTAAATGAGGTTTTTATTTTTGGTTTGAGAAAAATTCTGCTTTTACATCAAGTTGTACTAAGCTTGGTTGTAACCACTTAAACTTTTGTGTGTGGGTCCAGGAGCTGAAGGTTGAGCTGAGGTTTACCGGTGACTCTCATGGAAAGCTGGTCTGTCCCTTCTGGCTTCTAGTCGTCAACTGACTTCTCCCACGTGTCCCTTACAATTACTACTACATCTACCTCCTACTCCTATTACTATCTACCTCTTACTGCTACCTCTCATATTCCCATCTAAAAGAAACGGTCCTTATCCTTACTAGGATAGTCTCAAAAGAAAGCCCTACTAA
>CM042176.1:27139666-27194666 GCA_023376005.1 Doryteuthis pealeii | reverse complement strand
CCATAATAATTGTTACGTTTTGTGTATGAAATGTATAGGTAAATGTAACAACTATTATGGAACAGAAGTGATAATTCATCTGTCCCATAATAATTGTTACGTTTTGTGTATGAAATGTATAGGTAAATGTAACAACTATTATGGGACAGAGTCTTAATAAAAACCGATTAGATGAGCACAGGAAATGAACTTTTGTAAAAAAACAAAATAATTTTCATAGTTGAAATCGTAAGTCAAAAACGGAACTTTATTTGCGGACGCAGTGAAGCTTTACATTTCCCTCAGTTTAGCAAATAAAAAGTTTAAAGCTTTAAGTTAACAATTAACACTCCTTTCTTTTCATGTCCTTTTTAGCTCTGTATATAAAAGGATCTGTTCACTTTGTCGATAGTCATTGTTTCCAATCGCTTCTGCTTGTTTGCACCGAGAAAACGATAAACCAGCAAATTCGATTTTTTGAAAAGATCTTTCAAGAGAGCGTGAAAAAAAAACGAAAAACAAAAAACGAAGAACTCCATTCAACATTCAACTAGAAGAAGAAAATATATTTCACAACACGAACATGGTAAGAAAAAAAATTATTTCATTCATTTTTATCCAAAATATTTTTTTAACCTGTTCGTTTTCCCTTCATTCATTTATTCATTCACTAGAAGCGGCTACCCGGCGTCTCCTGGGTAGAGAGTGATTTTTTTAAAAGTTAGTCATGCAGATCCATTATTACTGAATCGTAAGTTGGATCCTCGTAGAATGCCCAATTAAAATCCCTACGTAAAAAAAGACCTCGCATTAATCCAGGTAATCTGAAAAGAAATGTTAATGTCTACTATTTGAAATATTAAATGCAAAAAAAAAAATTCCATGCTGTTATCAGTTAGATTTTATTTTTTAATTATCTTCACTGATATAAATCAATTCTTTATCATTTTTGCTCAAAAACCAAGCCCTAGTGATATTAAATGTATATGTATATATATATATATATATATATATATATATATATATATATATATATATAAGGAAAAATGAGTAAAGAAAAGAAATGTAAATGGATAAAATGATATCACATTAATCGATATCACTTACACATCTGTTTCGGTCAGTTTATGTGTGTGAAAATATTTCGCACACACAGAAGAATCGACCTTCATCAGAGTGAACATTTATTTTGAATGAAAAAATTCGTTGGGAAAAAATATTTTCACACATAAACTGACCAAAACACATGTGTAAGTGATATCGATTAATGTGATATCGATTAAATTCATTTTATCCATCTACATTTCTTTTCTTTACTCATTTTTCCTCATATTGTCGGATTCAATTCCTTTTCCATTTTCACGCATATATATATATATATATATATATATATATATATATATATATATATATATATATATTACTTTGTTGCTTTATTTTCGAACTTTCCTCCGGACATACATATACACACAACTACCCTTTATATATGTATAGATAGATTCATCAAAGGCCGGTTTAGCTCAGTCGTTATAGTATCCGACGAGAAATCGCAAGGTTCCGAAATCAATACCGACCCTCGCTAACTCAGTGCATGAGTTATCAGTAAATTTAATCTAATGTCAGTATCAGCCAGAAAGCGAAGGGGTCTATCCCCTTTTCACTCGCGCTAGACCAAGGAGATTATTCTATCATCAGCTCCTCACTTTACTGCACAGACCCCTGTGCTACTCATACGCTGAGTTGGCGAGGGCCGGCATCGGACCCGAAACATTGTGATTCCTGGACGGACTTTCTAGCGACTGAACTGATTGGATAATTTTATCTGAGCAGTAAAGAATCTGGGAGCTGACGGTAGGTGTGACTCTCCGCCAACTTTATTTTTTATTGTTATTATTAGAATCTGTGGGTAAAGCATTTGCCGAGAAACCACAAGGTTCCGGGTTCGACCACAGCCCTCGCCAACTCAGCGCATATGAGTAAATCAGCTCGAATATTTGCGGTAAAAAAGACCTTGCGTTGATCCAGTCACTCTGAAAATAGAAATTTATGTCTACAATATTAAATGGAAAAAACATTCCATGTTGTTATCATTTAAATTTTATTTTTTAGATATTTTCATAAATTTAAATCAAATCTCTATTATTTTTGCTCAAAAACCAAGCTCTGGTGATATTTAATGTGTTATATATATATATATATATTTACTTTGTCGTTAATTGTTTTATCTTCGAAGTTTCCGCCGGACATACTGATTCACACAATTGCCCTTTATATATTTATAGATTTTAATGGCATGTCCAATTGTCTAGGATTATTTAAGCCTAGAGGTTAGGGAGTCACATTCATTGTACCTTCATTTTTGTGTAGTTGTTTCTTAAGAGGTTTGTTTTGCACACGATCCAACCGAATAAAAATAATTTTTAAATATAACTATTTGACCCATAGATGAAACCCTAAGAGGTACTACCACTCCCGGTCAGATTCATTACTACCGAATAGCGAGTTTGATCCTCACAGGATGTCCCATACTTGTATTACATCCTACCTGTGGCAAACGTGTTGGTTATAAGGGTGTCCCATCGTGGTGTAATAGTTAGCAAGTTAATCTAGCAGATCCATTACTACTGAATAGCAAGTTTGATCCTCACTGGATGCCCCATATCTGCGACCTTGTATCACATCATACCTGTGGCAAACAGGTTGGGTATAAGGGCGTCTCATCGTGGTGTAATAATTAACAAGCTAATCTAGCAGCATCCTACTCCTGGCTCGGATTTTTGGTCGGGGGTCCAGTGGTTTCGGCCCAGGACCGCAAAAGTTAACAACGTTGATCCCAGGAGGGGGGGGGACATTCCCCTAGGCAACACCTTTCCTCTCGATTTAAAGAGGCAGAGCTGGGTTTATTGCCTGGTTCCTGAGGCGCCCCCTTGAGGGGGATGAACGTATTTTTTGCACCTGCCTCCCATGAGCTTCGGTTCGTGGATGCTCTCACATTAATAGGGCCTTGTGCCTGATCCGTATATGTGGGATACGTGGTAAATAACCTCTTACTCCTGGTGAACGGGTTGGGAAAATACCTGCTACCCATGAGCAATCACAACAGCGAGGCCAAGTACAATGCATTAACACTCCTTGCCTTTCCACCACTTGTGTGTTATCAGATAAAAATATATTATAAAGAAAATATAACACTAGCGGCAATACTCCGAAGTTTGACTGGGGTTAACCGCAAATGTGGCAGACAGGTTAAGATGCAAACTTTAGTTTCGCTTGCACAAATAATATATTTGTCACTTAACTGTTTATCCTGGGAATATGGGGTATTAACGGAGCCCCTTGCTACGGCCTTCTGATATAATTCGGATATAGATGGACTTCTGTTTGCGTCCGACTCCGGTTTAATTTTGACGACAATTTGCAAGTTTAACCATAGAATATTTATTTTGGCAGCAAGTTATAATCTAGGCAAAGTGTTGTTAAAATGATGGAATATTTCTGTTTCATGATCTATAAAGAAAATAACAACAGCGGCAATACTCCGAGATTTGAATGGAGTTAACCGCAAATGTGGCAGACAGGTTAAGAGTCTAAGAAGTAAAACGAACGACAGAATGTGAATAAAAGACTTTTTATTAGATATCGAACTTGCAAACTTTAGTCTCGTTTGCGGTCAAGTATATAATATGTATAATATCTTATTATAATGGAGATTGTGTGTTTTTCTGTCTGTAACCGAAACTATATTACTACTCAAGTCACAATTCCCTTAATTATTTACGTCAAATTCTCCATGATTTCATTCTTTTAAACCTTCAGTTATTAATAAAAATTGTTTTACATTATTAATACTGTTGATCATATCTACGTACTAATAACATGCAATTGTATTTATATATACAACAACATAGCGGTTTACAGTTTGAACGAGAAGGCTAATTTGCATATTGATATTTAAAATTTTATTTTAATAAATATGTGCTTGGTATTATTGATTTCTAATTGTTTGGTTTTATCTTAAGAAATATAAACAAAAATCTCGTGGATAAATCTTAAAAGAAATTTATTTACAAAAAGAAATAACTGTAATATTATCCTTTACTTCCTATTTTAACTAAATAGTTAAATTAGGAAAATTTACCAATGAAAGACGGGAGTAATGAAAAATGATGGAATAGTTAGTTTCAAAGTTGTTCTATTTTTCGATTATACCCCCTCTGTTCCAAATCTTTTTATCTGCATTCTTAGTCAGTTTCATTAGCCTTTCTAATTTAATATGATATTTTATTATATCAAAACTTAAATACTTGCACCCGGAGGGTGCATATATTTGCTAGTATGTATAATATCTTATTATAATGGAGATTGTGTGTTTTTCTGTCTGTAACCGAAACTATATTACTAATCGAGTCACAATTCCCTTCGTTATTTATATCACATTCTCCATGATTCTATTTCTATTTAAATCGCAATTAATAATAAAACTGTTTGACATTATTAATACTGTTGGCCTTACCTAAATACTAATAACATGCAATTGTATTTATATATACAACAAAATACCAGTTTTCAGTGTAAACGTAAAGCTAATTTGCATATTGATAGTTAAAAAACTGATTTTAATAAAAATGTGCTTGGTATTATTGATTTCTAATTGTTTGGTTTTATCTTAATGAATATGAGTAAAAATCTCTTCAATAAATCATAAAAGAAATTCATTAACAAGAAGAAATAACTGTAATTTTATTCTTTACTTGCTGTTTTAACTAAATAGTTAAATTAGGAAAATTTAGCATTGAAAAACGGAAGTGATGAAAGAGTAAGTTTCAGTTGTTCTATTTTCCGATTATACCCCCTCCGTTTCAAATCTTTTTATCTGAATTCTTAATTAGTTTCATTAGCCTTTCTGATTTAATCTAATATTTTATTACATTTAAACTTAAATACTTGCACCCGGAGGGTGCATATATTTGCTAGTGTATATAATTGTCACTTAGCTGTTTATCCTGGGATATGGGGTATTAACGGAGCCCCTTGCTACGGCCTTCTGATATAGTTCGGATATAGATGGACTTCTGTTTGTGTCCGACTCCGGTTCTGTTGAAGAATAGTGGGAGCGTTCCCTTTCGTTGCTGGTGCAGAAGAGGGTGAGTTTCACACTTTTGGGTTTACCGCCAAAGTATGCTGGCTCATGATTGGCTGGTTTGAAACAGAGGCTCGCAGACAAGGGACGATAACCCCATACCCCAGAATTCTTAATAATATTTCAAGATTAATTTCTTATCTATTTATGCGCTAATACTTTTTTGGTACGATCAACTGCCACTCGCTCGAGTTCGGCCTATGACACCAGCTTTAGACACGCCCACAAATCTTGATGAAAACAAAATAATCTTCGCTTACAGTACAGCCAGGACCAACTTTTAAAACGTAATATTTTTAGCTTAGAAAATTGAAAGTTTTAAACAAAGAAAACAACTTTGAATCATGTAAATTTAGGGTTCTACAAAAAAATTTTCTTTACTTACGAATTTTATTTTATTTACATTTTTATTTATAAATAAAACGATTCTATATCTTTTATATAATTTTTTATTTACAATTATTTTAATATGCACGAATCTTTACATTATTTTTTTTTAGAAATCAAACAATCATTTCATGTTTCCCCTCACTTGATAAATTTTAAGAAGATCTTTGAGTTAAAACTTTACTAAAAAAATTAAACAAAAAATAAATAAATTACAGATTTTCTACTTCTAAACGCACTATAAAAATGTAAATAAAATAAAATTCGTAACTAAAGGAGAAATATTTGTAGAACCAGAAATTTACATGATTCAAAGTTGTTCTTGTTTTTATTTAAAACTTTCAATTTTCTAAGCTAAAAATATTACGTTTTAAAAGTAAAATAATTGAGGCTGTACTATAGGCGAAGAGAAATTTTAGGCTACAGCCCCAAGCGTCAAAAGAGTTTTCGATTTACCTATCAAAATAATTTTAACGTAATTATTAAGAAAAAATCCAAAAAAGACTAATAACCATTGTTCGCCATAGGACCATTCATTAAAATTATGCAAAAAGTACCATTTAAACGGGCTAATTTGTAGTAAAATACGTATAAAAACTAAGTAGCTCCGAAATGAGAATTAGCCAATGAGAATCGAGTATTCGATATATAAACAAAGTAAAAAAATGGCCACCTCGAGCGACTGTGCTTAGCGAGAAAAAATGTTTTATGTGCATTTTACCTTAAAAAATGTATAGCGAAATAAACATTACCTTATAATAATCCCTTTAATAAACCAAACAAATTTTCTTCAGGAAAAAAATCAAAATATAATTTTCAATTAAAAAATGAACTGACTTTTTAGAACAAATAAAAAATAATAGTATTTCGCATACATGTGATAATAAATAAAATAAAATTCGTAACTAAAGAAGAAATATTTGTAGAACCAGAAATTTACATGATTCAAAGTTGTTGTTTTTATTTAAAACTTTCAATTTTCTAAGCTAAAAATATTACGTTTTAGAAGTAAAATAATTGAGGTTGTACTGTAGGCGAAGAGAAATTTGTTATCATCAGGATTTGTGGGCGTGTCTAAAGCTGATGTCATAGGCCGAACTCGAGCGAGTGGCAGTTGATCGTACCAAAAAAAGTATTACCCTCTATTTATATGTTGGTATTATATGTTGGGCTACGGCCTCTAGTAGTAAAGTTGAAAAAATATGACATACTGATATTCGCATTTCTTATTAGAGATAATTGTGGGCCTAGATTTGACCTGGAATGTGTTTAATATGCTCATGGAATCAGCCTGATTTCAAAATGGTATTATATGTTGGGCTACGGCCTCTAGTAGTAAAGTTGAAAAAATGTGACACACTGACATTCTTATTTCTTATTAGAGATAATTATGGGCCTAGATTTGACCTGGAATGTGTTTAATATGCTAATGGAATCAGCCTGATTCCAAAATGGTATTATATGTTGGGCTACGACCTCTAGTAGTAAAGTTGAAAAAATGTGATACACTGACATTCTCATTTATTATTAGAGAAGTGAATTATGATATTTGCCATTCTAATTCATTTAACATGAATGTTAACAAGGACTTTAAATAAAAATTTATTCAAATATACTTTTTTTTTCTTTTCTTTTAAAGAGTTCTTGTGGATTAAAAAAAAATGTTTTTTATTTATTTATTTAAAAAAAAATGTTCCATCCCAGCCGCCTGGTAGTTATCTTCTTTGAAAATGGTATATAGCCTTTTACGGCAATACAATGTAAAACACAGTTTTGTCCAACCATCTGTCCAGTTGTGTATGCAATGTTTATCCACCAATCAGAGCGCTGAGCAAGGGAAACAACTCTTTTTAGATCAAGTGTTGTCATCTCCAAACTTATATATTAAACAAAAAAAAAAGTGATAAAAAGATGAATAATTTTGTTTGTCTTAAAAGAAATCTTAGTATTTAAAGTAATATGAATAAATATGAACAAATTGAGATAGATAGATGGATAGTTTTGAATAGACTGAGCTGGGTTGTTATTTTTGTTGTGATGTTAGTCCCAACAGTAAAAAGAAGTCAAGTCGAGATGGGGTAAAATAAGACAAGTGTATTTACAATTAATGGTACATGTACGACTAGCTTGTCGTTAACGGGAACAGTCCTCCTTTCCACTCGGTGTCTCACTATTTATAGTGAGAACCGGTGCATGTTCTCCACTGTAGGAACGGCCGGTACAACAATTTTAATAGTCACCGGGTAGCAATTTTTGAGGCAGGAGTCCGGTACGCACTTCCTCATGAATTACCAATCTTAGTATTTAAAGTAATATAGATAAATATGAACAAATGGAGATAGATAGATATGAAGAGGGATAGTTTTGAATAGACTGAGCTGGGTCGTTATTTTAATAGTCACTGGGTAGCAATTTTTGAGGTTGGAGACCGGGATGCACTCTTTCTGAGTGCTCTTCTTATTGTCATTTAGAATAGATTTTGAGATAAAGACAAATATGAAAACAATCCTGTCTATGACATTCATAGATTATGGGTCTTGCTTGCATTTTTAAAAATCTTATTATAATGGAGATTCTGTTTGTCTATCTGTGACCGAAACTATTGTTACGTTGCAATACTCACGGTACTAAAACTCCGATAAAAAATCATAACCCGAGAAACATGTCGTCACAACTCCCAGCCTTTATTAACGTGCTCGTCTAGTGGCTTCTACCAGGGAGGAAGGGAGGCAGAGAGAACGAGAGAGAGAGAACACTACTAGATTACTGGGCTCTAATGAGGTCTGTACCCCACGACGGACGCCAGCAAAAAGAGAACGAAGCCTTTCTTCCTTCCCCCACGTCACCACGTGACTTCCGGTCAACACCCGACTTCCGGTTGCCCCTCAATTCTTCGTTCGGGGTCACGCTACGGTCAAAACCATCGCTCTCCTCTTTTGGGTCATCACTATTTTTTAAGCCTTTGTTATTTATTCCTCCTCCTTCCATTAGCAGTTCTAGCTCACAAGGGTCATATTGCAACACTATATCACTATACAAGTCACAATTCCCTTTGTTATTTACATCATATTCTCCATGATTTTATTTTTATTTAAACCTCAATTATTAATAAAATTGTTTTACATCATTAAGACTGTTGACCATATCTACATGATATTTACCGCGTACCCCACTTGTACGGGTCAGGCACAAAGTCCCTATTAACGTGGGACCACCCACAAGCCGAAGCTCATGGAGTGGCAGGTGAAAAATTGCGTCGATCCCGTCGGCATTCCCCCTCAAGGGGGGCGCCTCAGGCACTGGGCAATAAACTCAGCCCTGCCCCTTTAAATCGAGGGGGCAGGTGTTGCCTGGGGGGATGGCCCCCTGGGATCGACGCTATTAACTCGTAAAGATCCAGGGCCGAAGCCACTGGACCCCCGACGTTGGCCGGATCTACATACTAACAACATGCAATTGTATTTATATATACAACAAAATAGTGGTTTACAGTGTGAATGGGAAGGCTAATTTGATTGAAGGGAAATTGATTTTTAAAATTTGATTTTAATAAATATATGCTTAATATTATTGATTTCTAATTGTTTGGTTTTATCTTAATGAATATGAGCAAAAATCTTGAGGATAAATCTTAAAAGAAATCCATTAATTAGAAGAAATAACTATAATATTATTCTTTACTTCCTATTTTAACTAAATAGTTAAATTAGGAAAATTTACCAATGAAAGACGGGAGTAATGGAAAATGATGGAAGAGTTAGTTTCAAAGTTCTTCTATTTTTCGATTATACCCCCTCTGTTCCAAATCTTTTTATCTGCATTCTTATTCAGTTTCATTTGCCTTTCTAATTTAACATGATATTTTATTATGTTAAAACTTAAATACTTGCACCCAGAGGGTGCATATATTTGCTAGTTAAATTAAAGTATTAAAAAGTAGAGGAACCAATCTTCCAAGAAATTTAGTATTTATTATTTTGTGATTAGTTTTTATTCAGTTTCAGAGAAGCAAATAAACATTATATTAGCTTTCTCTTTTCTTTTTTACTTTTTAAAAATTTTTTTTCTTCATATTTTTATTTTAAAATTTGTTATTTTAAACATTCTAATTTTGTGTGTGTGCTTTTTCCAGGTTAACTTACAAACGTGCTTTTTCTCCGTGATGGTCGCTTTCCTGATCCTTGCCCCTGGCTTCGGAGTTGCTGAAACAGATCTCTGCAGTGGTGCTTCAATTCAACAACTCAAGAACATTGTTCGGATAACAAGGGACCGTTCACCTGGACAGCAAACTACATCAACAGAAGCCATTAGGCGCATGCGCAAAGTAGAATGTGAAAAGGACTTGAATCAACGAAGCCTTTGTCCATGGGACTGCTATGAAAATTACGATTCGAAACGCTACCCTCAAACCATCAAAGAACAGATCTGCAAGGAAAGGGTTGAGAGAGGAATTCCCAATTCGTGTCGTGTGATGGATAGTGATGAAATGCTGTGTTCAAATCTCTTCACAAGTGTCCCAGTTTTGGAATTCATCCAACATTGTAATAATTTTGATCTTTATCGAAATAGGACCATTCAGGTTAATACAGGATGTTCTTGTGTTATTGCAGGTTAAACATTAATTAGTTTAAAAATTAATTAATATTAGAGTTAACAGAATATTAATTATTAATTAAGAGTATTAAGGATAGGGAAAAAGGTTTACTAAGCAAAGATGGTAATTTATGAGGAAGTGCATCCCAGTCTCCAACCTCAAAAATTGCTACCCAGTGACTATTAAAATAACAACCCCAGCTCAGTCTATTCAAAACTATCCCTCTTCATATCTATCTATCTCCATTTGTTCATATTTATCTATATTACTTTAAATACTAAGATTGGTAATTCATGAGGAAGTGCGTACCGGACTCCTGCCTCAAAATTGCTACCCGGTGACTATTAAAATAACAACCCAGCTCAGTCTATTCAAAACTATCCATCTATCTATCTCAATTTGTTCATATTTATCTATATTACTTTAAATACTAAGATTTTTTTTTATCCATTTGTTTAATGTCTTGTTTTTAGTTTAAATAAACAAGAATTACGACAAAAAAAGATGCGACCCCCCCCCCACAATACATTTACTTGTCGAAAATATCTATCTATCTCCATTTGTTCGTATCTATCTATATTATTTTGTTTATCTATCTATCTATCTCAGTCTATTCCAAACTATATATCTATCTTCATATCTAAACAACAAGAATTACGACAAATTACGATAAATAAACAAGAATTACCACGAGCTGGGGTTGTTACTTTGATAGTCACCAGGTAGCGGTTTTTGAGGCGGGAGACCGGGACGCACTTCCTCATAAATTACCGTCGATCTCATCATTTCTCTTTTCCAAGATTTCATTAGATATTATTCATAGGAAAAACAGATTCCATTCTCATTATCATTAGCAATCAATCATTGATTTACTCGGCTTTAGTATAATAACAGATATCTGTGCCCACACATTCTATCATTGCTCACGGTCAAATTGTGTTGAAATCCCCGGTAGATTACTAAAGTTAAGTAGCGATGAGCTAGTTCAATAATTAGATGGGTGACCATTAAAGCAATACTGTAAGCAAACAAAAATCAAAATGTTTCGGCATTAAATAACCCGAAAAAGGTTGATATGCCATTAAACAAAACAACCACCTTCTATCATCAATTATAAACTTGTGTTGTGTAAATGTGTGTCCGTACATTGTCATATATCATAAACTTCTGTTATGTTAATCTCTGTGTGTGTCCACACTTTCTGTCATCTATTATAAACTCGTGTTATTCAGATCTGTGTGTCCCCATTTCTGTCATCTATTATAAACCTGTATTATGCAAATCTGTGTGTATCCACATATTGTCACATATTATAAACTTGTGTTATTCAAATCTGTGTGTGTCCACACCTTGTACCATCTATCACTATATGTTATGTATTTTTCAAAATAAACTATCAATTTTATTTCTAACTGTATTTCTGTATTCATTTTTATTCTTCGCTGCTCCCGTTGTAAGCTTATGCGGCGGTCCCACTGTTGTTTTCTGCAATTCTTAATAACAATTAAGTTCATTTTGTTGTATATTGTACAAACGGAAATAAGAATTTCTGGTTAAATTAAACAAAGAAAAGACGAAAAAAAGTTACAAAGGCCTTTTTTTCCCCCGGTAGAGGCTAACAAAAGTTAAAAAATAGAAGCGAGTCTTTCCAGTCAAAGAAGCAGGGAGAGAATAAAGAAATATATAGCAGGGGTCCGTTATCAGATCAAAAGATAAAGATGCATAGGAGTGTCTATGAATATAAAGGGCCTGAGGGTTCGAGCCGTCAGAGAGAGTCAGACAGCCAAACAGGGGACGGCGAACAGAGCACAAGGAGCAACCGTTGACCCGGTCCATCACAGCCAAGGGTGGTGAGACGCCACCAGCCACCCCTTTACCCAACATCGCCAATCATCCCAACGGTAGTAGTAGTCATCGTCAACCCTTGGGCACTCATTGTAAGCTCTGCGCCTTCACCACCCACACACCGAAGAAAATAAAGAAGGGTCCTCTCTTTGTACATACGTATCTGTTGTTTATTGAAGCCCAGTAGTCGGTAGTAGCTGACTACTAACATACATCGCTTTAGGTACAGGAAAAACCCCAGTACTAATGTACATGATTTAGCAGCGTGAATTTGAAGAATGGAAATTGATGCCAGTATGCAACAATTTCAAATTTGATAAATCATTTTCCTCTTATTTTCTCTCTTACACCTGTTTTCTCCTCACTCACTTTCTGGTGTTCCTAATTTTTTCTTAGTCCAGTCATTGACCGGGTACTTTTGCTAGTCTATTATAAACTTCTGTTATGTTAATCTCTGTGTGTCTACACTTTCTGACATCTATTATAAACTCGTGTTATTCAGATCTGTGTGTCCCTATTTCTGTCATCTATTATAAACCTGTATTATACAAATCTGTGTGTATCCACATAGTCACATATTATAAACTTGTTATTTAAATGTGTCCACACCTTATACCATCTATCACTATATGTTATGTTTTTATCAAAATAAACTATCAATTTTATTTCTAACTGTATTTCTTAATTCATTTTAATTCTTCACTGCTCCCATTGTAAGCTTATGCGGGGGTCCCACTGTTGTTTTGTGCACTTAATAACAATTAAGTTCATTTCAAATAATGCACAAGCACAATTAAGAACACATTTTATGACATTTTCGTGTTAAAACATGCAGTTGTAAGGATTCGAACAAATTCGTATTTTTAGTGTAGATTTACGGTGAAATGAAAATGGCCAACCAAAACATACGGCTTCCTCAAAGTGAAACAAACAAGGGGAGGTTACTCTCATTTATGTAACTAATATTCAGATTACCTATTTTTGGCAGTCATTAAGCTCTATGTCATGTGTCCTCATATTTAACTTATAACGTCCTAAGGCGCCTTGAAATGACAAAAAAAATATTTCCCTGTTCCCAGGATGCCCTGAAGCGTCCACGGTTCATATACATTAATATGTTAAATACGTTCATATGTTAAATTCGATTAAAACTCATATTTTCAACATTTTTAATCCCGGAAAAGATGTTTGTTACAGAGAGGTTAATTTCTCGTCTGGAATGTTTTTCTGGCTTTTTAAAACAATTATTCCCAAAGAACAGAGGTGTTTATCTACTCGAATTAAAAAATAAAATAAAAATAAAATTTTTTTAAAAATCCATCCGTTTTCATATACTCGTAAAATTGATTTAAAAATCATTATTTTTTATCCTTTTATGCAAGGGAAATAACTGTTCATTTTATAAAGTATTTATTTTGGTTCTAAAATATTTATGTCTATTTAAACCATTTTTTCTACAAAAACGAAGAAAATTTATTGTCTCGAATTAAAAAAAAAAAAAAAAAAAAATGGTGATTACGAATCAAGGTGGGTCCGCCCGTTTTCACATATACTTGTAAAAACTGATTAAAAATATTTTTTTTCAGTAGTTTTAAGGAAGGGAAATAACTGTTTACTTCCGGAATAATTTATTTCCGGTTTAAAGTATTTCGTGTAGACAATATCGATTTTTCCCTTGCATTTTTGAAAATCTATTTGCAAATACAGACAACACTCATAAGAAATAATTCGGCAGATAAGCAACACCAGATAATCAGGATTTACATTCTTGCATTTCATCTTGGGTAATTTTGACAGTCTCCTCTTTAATCAGGTGTTGTAAGATGATAACAGACAAGGTTTCGGGTTAGATAACGGCCCTCAGCATGACCTTTCTTTAGAATAAAAACTGAATGGTCCATTATTTAGCTACGGTGACGACACTCATAAGAAATAATTTGGCAGTATGTTTAATAAATCATACTCAATATATTTATAATCATTGTGGATCCATTAATCAAAACACTGTGTGTCAGAATATTTTACCAAATATTTAATAAATCATCCTTTTATTTTTTATTTTTACTCATTTTTCAGCATAATGCTAAACAAATAACATGTGCTAAATAAATAAAAATAAATAAATAAAAATTATCAAATTTTGTTTGTTTTTTTTTCTTTTAATCCATTCAACAAAGAGGAAAAGTAAAAAGACAAAGAAATAAAGAAACAATTTTCTCCAAATTTAACACTTTAATTTAAAGTATCAAATAGAAAAAAAAAAATGTCCAAAGAGATTATGAAATTTTGGGGGGAGAAAACTTAGTCCAAATACCAACAGCAACAGAGCATATTCCACATATCTTACAAAACAGTACAATTGAGAAAAACTTTTGAATTTTCTTTCTTTCATTCGTTCGTTCCTTTTTGGCTCTTTCATTCATCATTCATCATAATGGTGTTTTGAGGGGTGTTTTTTTTTTTTCTTTCTTTAAAATTGTTTTTTTTTGGGGGTTTTTTTGCAGAGATTTTTCTTCTTTCATTGCGTTCAATTTTCATTTGTTCTTTTAAAGTCATCTGGTTCATCCAACTTCACTGTAAAAAAGCAAAAAGAAAGAAAGAAAAAAAATATTAGAATATTCATAAAATAAAAAAAAGAAAAAGGTTTATACATATATATAACATACATATATATAACATGTTTATACATATATATAACATATGTTTATACATATATATATGTAACAACAAATTTTTTCATTCAAAATAAATGTTCACTCTGATGAAGGTCGAATCTTCTATGTGTGCGAAATATTTTCACACACATAAACTGACTGAAACACGTGTAAGTGATATCAAGTTAATTCATTTTATCCATCTACATTTCTTTTCTTTACTCATTTTTCCTCATATATATATATATATATATATATATATATATATATATATATATATATATATAAATGCATACATACACTTATATACATGATGGCAGCAAACTCATGTTCAAGTATTGCCATTGCTTGATAGAAAGAAAAAGAAAGAAAAAAAAGTTCAAACAGTGAAAGAGGGATAGACTCCCTCGCTGATTGGCTAA
This sequence comes from Doryteuthis pealeii, assembly GCA_023376005.1. Classification (NCBI taxonomy): domain Eukaryota; kingdom Metazoa; phylum Mollusca; class Cephalopoda; order Myopsida; family Loliginidae; genus Doryteuthis; species Doryteuthis pealeii. Next base: position 27,179,645 of record CM042176.1, on the reverse strand, counting down.
TATCAACTTTGGGCCACCCCAACAACTTTACTTATAATTATCAACACAGGAACATGTATCATACATGAAAATGAAACTGGTCCTCTGTAGATCACATCCCTACTTCTCCACATAGGGGAGTTAAAAAGTAATGCCATTTTGTTTAGGACAGGTATAATTACCAACACAGGAACATGTATCATACATCAAAATGAAACTGGTCCTCTGTAGATCACATCCCTACTTCTCCACATAGGGGAGTTAAAAAGTAATGCCATTTTGTTTAGGACAGGTATAATTACCAACACAGGAACATGTATCATACATCAAAATGAAACTGGTCCTCTGTGGATCACATCCCTACTTCTCCACATAGGGGAGTTAAAAAGTAATGCCATTTTGTTTAGGACAGGTATAATTACCAACACAGGAACATGTATCATACATCAAAATGAAACTGGTCCTCTGTGGATCACATCCCTACTTCTCCACATAGGGGAGTTAAAAAGTAATGCCATTTTGTTTAGGATAGGTATAATTATCAACACGGAACATGTATCATACATCAAAATGAAACTGGTCCTCTGTGGATCACATCCCTACTTCTCCACATAGTTACTGTTTCTCTTAATAGCAATGTTCCACTTTCGAATGAAAGCATGTATCCCTGCCCCGTTAAATTCTGCTGACTGTTCCTTGAGCCACTTCTTCACTACAGATTTCACTTCCTCGTAAGTTCATGTAGAGGTCACTTAAGAGGAATATAAATACCTACTACTTAACAAAACGAAGGAATCTTGCTAAGTCTGTTTGGTGTGGAGGTAAGACGCTTGTTTGTCAATTTGACAGACAGGTTTCGAATCACACACAGGGCAGTCGTCGTATCTATAGCTCTGCTGATGAGGCCTAATAGGCCGAAATGTACATACAGAGATTGATTTTTCCCGATTTGTTTAGCCTTACATTTAAATAGGTAAATCCCGCCTAATTAATTATTAATGAATTATCTTTCAAAAATTAGGTTCGATTTCAATTAAGCACATATTCTCCCAAATATTCACACACGGGGCAGTCGTCGTATCTATAGCTCTGCTGATGAGGCCTAATAGGCCGAAATGTACATACAGAGATTGATTTTTCCGATTTGTTTAGCCTTACATTTAAATAGGTAAATCCCGCCTAATTAATTATTAATGAATTATCTTTCAAAAATTAGGTTCGATTTCAATTAAGCACATATAAATATTCTCACACACGGGAGTCGTCGTATCTATAGCTCTGCTGATGAGGCCTAATAGGCCGAAATGTACATACAGAGATTGATTTTTCCCGATTTGTTTAGCCTTACATTTAAATAGGTAAATCCCGCCTAATTAATTATTAATGAATTATCTTTCAAAAATTAGGTTCGATTTCAATTAAGCACATATTCTCCCAAATATTGTCGGCTGAAAATAGCCATATCACAAACATCGTCTGTTTGTTTACTTCTCTCTCTCTCTCTCTCTCTATATATATATATATATATATATATATATATATATATATATATATAATATATATATATACACACACACACACACACTATAGTGTGGGATTGTCACCGTTTCAGCTTTTACTGGAATGGTATGTCAAAATGAAGTATTATAGGAAGAGAGCTCAATATAAAAATAGAGCTGTTATATAATATAAAAAAATAATTATATAAGGTTTTACATATCTATTCATTTGATGACAAAGAAACAGTTACAACCGTTTGGTTTCATGCATGCGTAAGTGCAAACAATCTTCAGGTGATGTTGTTTCAAATGCAAGGAAAATCGAAAATTACAAATAGATTATATATATATATATATATATATTATATATGCATCTTATTAGAACACGCATTTCCAACAACGCAATCTAGAAAACAATCAGAAACTAAATGGATTCTAAAATTACAAACGCACGTGAAGGGATTAAACGCAGATATCGGAATTCTCTGTTATTATAAATATATCACAGACGCTGCTACTGTCGATAACAACAGAGACAAAGAAGCCGTTAAACAGTAATAACATTCATTTGATAAAGGGTATCTAACGAACCTGAAAATTTATGACAAAAAATAATTAAAAAATAAGTGAATCCAATACTCCATAATATCGAGTTCATTCATTTATACATTTTTAATGCTTCATAACACCCAATTTAAAAAAAAAACCAAAAAACATTTTTTTAAATATATATATATATATATATATATATATATATATATATATATATATATATATATATATATATATATATACACAAATAATTTTATATAAACTAGCAAATATATGCACCCTCCGGGTGCAAGTATTTAAGTTTAAATGTAATAAAATATTAGATTAAATTAGAAAGGCTAATGAAACTAATTAAGAATTCAGATAAAAAGATTTGAAACGGAGTGGGTATAATCGGAAAAAAAACTGAAACTTACTCTTTCATCACTTTCGTTTTTCAATGCTAAATTTTCCTAATTTAACTATTTAGTTAAAATAGGAAGTAAAGAATAAAATTACAATTATTTCTTCTTGTTAATGAATTTTTTTTAGGATTTATTGAAGAGATTTTTACTCATATTCATTAAGATAAAACCAAACAATTAGAAATCAATAATACCAAGCACATTTTTATTAAAATCAGTTTTTTTAATATCAATATGCAAATTAGCTTTACGTTTACACTGAAAACTGGTATTTTGTTGTATATATAAATACAATTGCATGTTATTAGTATGTGGATGTTACCAACAGTATTAATAATGTAAAACAATTTTATTAATAATTGAGGTTTAAATAAAAATAAAATCCTGTAGAAAGTGACGTAAATAACTAAGGGAATTGTTACTTGAATAGTAATATAGTTTCGGTTACAGACAGAAAAACACACAATCTCCATTATAATAAGATATAAGGAAAAATGAGTAAAGAAAAGAAGTGTAGATGGATAAAGTGAATTTAATCGATATCACATTAATCGATATCACATACACATGTGTTTCGGTCAGTTTATGTGTGTGAAAATATTTCATTCAAAATAAATGTTCACTCTGATGAAGGTCGATTCTTCTATGTGTGCGAAATATTTTCACACACATAAACTGACCGAAACACATGTGTAAGTGATATCGATTAATGTGATATCGATTAAATTCATTTTATCCATCTACATTTCTTTTCTTTACTCATTTTTCCTCATATTGTCGGATTCAATTCCTTTTTCATTTTCACACACACACACACACACACACACATATATATATATATATATATATATATATATATATATATATATATATATATATATATACATACACAAATAATTTTATATAAATTTATATCTTATTGACTATAAATCTTAAGTATTAAATATAAGTAAATAATAAATAATTTTTCACAATATCACAAATCTCTTATATATTACCTATTTGCTTGCCCCTGGGTTCCTATGGTTTCAGTAAGAGTTGTCTAAAGTCATCATTGCTCATACGCTGAGTCGCACTTGAAGACGATGACAATGAAGATGATGATGATGCTGATGATGTTGATGACAAGGAATCCAGTTTTTGACCATTTTTGCTGCTGTGCAAACCGCTGCCATTAGAGCTGCTCTTTCCTCGCTGCAACGCCCGGGGGACCCAGGAGACCATTGTCCGGGCTTTACCACGTCTAAAAGTAGAAGATACGAGGAGGAAATATAACCAAATTCGAGCAATTGTGAAATAATTCTGTAATGGGCATGGACAATCACCCCCGAAATAAACGGCTAAGAATCGCTTGTGCCATGCACCAGAGACCCAGATGGGACAAGACGGAATTCGCATAGAGGAAGGATGGGACGAGACGGAATTCGCATAGAGGGAGGATGGGACGAGACGGAATTCGCATGGAGGGCGGATGGGACGAGACGGAATTCCATAGAGGGAGGATGGGACGAGACGGAATTCATGGAGGGCAGATGGGACGAGACGGAATTCGCATGGAGGGCGGATGGGACGAGACGGAATTCGCATGGAGGGCATGGGACGAGACGGAATTCGCATGGAGGGCGATGGGACGAGATTCGCATGGAGGGAGGATGGACGAGACGGAATTCGCATGGAGGGAGGATGGGACGAGACGAAATTCGCATAGAGGGCGGATGGGACGAGACGGAATTCGCATAGAGGGCGGATGGGACGAGACGGAATTCGCATAGAGGGCGGATGGGACAAGACGGAATTCGCATATAGGGTAGCCGAGCTATGATAAAAAAAATGGACAGTGGCTGATACTGTGAGTCAGCAAAAAAGCAAGTGTTTGGGTTAGAAGTGAAATTCGACGACTGTGCTGTGTTTTGGGTGTTGGAAAAAAGGAAGTGAGAGGAACGTGCTCTGTTGGTAGAGACTTTGCTGATGACGAAAGGAATTACTGTGTTCAATTGAACAGACTCTAGTTGGAAAACTTTTAAATTCTACTCATTTTCAAAGTTTTTAATTGAAGACACAATTGATGAAATAAATGAAGATCAGAGGTGTTGAATGAGTTCTAAATCTCATCTATTTACCAATATTTCGAGGAGTATACACCCCTCTTATATATATATATATATATATATATATATCAATAAAGGAAGAACTCAACACCGTAATTCCATAATAAATTTATTTCGACCAAATTCACTTTGAATTGAGACCCATCTGATGAGACGGAATTTTGGGGAGCTAATTTAAATCAACTTAGATTTATATAGGCCCCAAATTTGGTCGAAATAAATTTATTATGGAATTACGGTGTTCAGTTCTTCCTTCCTTTCAAAGATAAATATTGCTCTGTATATAATCTAAAAAGTTTATTATACATTGAGCTCTTTTCAGTGTTTTAAAGATTCGCTGTATTTATACATACTGGATCATCAATATTAATACAGTGTATCTTAGAAATCACATATAGAATCATCCCTTACTACCAAGTTTTGGATAAATCTTATATATATATATATATATATATATATATATATATATATATATTAAAATACAGTCCCGTTTCGATGTATCACATCTCTTCTGGGCAGATAGACTTCATCAGTCAGAGCCTCTAACCACCAAGCTACCAGCATACCCTCTAGTAGAAGATAAATTTTACTGATAAATGCATACATATGTAACGGCTACTAATAAGAGCTCTATCAGTTTTTAGGAGAGCCTTGCAATTTCAGCATAAACAGCAGCAATTAACGAATATCCCTTCCAGAGAGCTCAATCCAATATATATATATATATATATATATATATATATATATATATATATATTCATTCAATAGACACAAATTCAAAACTCTGGACCAATCAAATCGATTCCATTCTCATTATTTAGGTTTGGTTTGTTTTGTTTTACGACATATCAACCTCGGTGGGTCATTTAATTCCAACAAAGTTAGGATTTTGTGCTAATTAAAACAAAACAAAAAAAAAATGACAAAAAGAACTTGTTGTCTAGTCGACTTTGCAAATACAGCAGACCACATTTGTGAATGCAAAGGAAAACGAAGAAGCTGGGAGAATCTATACCAAAGCCAAAGAGTGTAAAAATCTATTCAAGATTTGATCTTGTTCTTGTTTTATGGCATATCAACCTCAATGGGTCATTTAATACCAACTACGTTTTTGAAATGAATTGGTGATAATGTTTAATTTACAAAAGGTTTTTTTTGTTGACATATTTTCTTTTGTGAATGAAACTTTTAGATGTTTTTGTTAACATATTTTTGTGTTTTCATTTTTTTGAAAGATTTTTAGATTTTGTTGTAGATGTATGCTTCTTTTATGTATCCAAGTAGTTTTTCTGGGTTTATTTGGTAGAATATCTGTTTTAGATTTGTTGTTTGGTAGTATTTTTTTCGTATTTGTTTTAGGTTGCTACATTCTGTTAAAATGTGTTTGATTGTGTAGGGTTTTTGGCATGGTATGCAATATGGGGTTGCTTCTTTTTTGAGGAGGTATGAATGGGTAATGTATGAGTGTCCTATTCTTAGTCTGGATAATATTACTTCTTCTTTTCTGGATATTTTGGTTTGATTTATTTGAAGTTTTCCTATTTGTGGCATTATTTCATGTAGTTTGTTGTTTTGGAAGTTATTCCAATAATTTTGCCATTTTTGTTTTGTGTAAATGTTTATGGTTCTTTTTAAGTCTGTAAAAGGTATTTTAAAGTGTGTATCAAGTGGGTTGTATTTAGCCGTTTTTGCTGCCAAGTCTGCTATTTCGTTTCCTTGGATTCCGATGTGACTTGGTATCCAGCAAAGTATAATTTCTTTTTGGTTGATATTATTGAATTTGGTGAGTAATGAATCCCAAAGAATCTGAAAAATAGACTCTGTGAACTGAAGATCCATGTAAGGATTAAAACGATCCAGCAGTTGTTTCACCATCAGATAGATGTTTGTTTTGTTTTACGGCATATCAACCTCAGTGGGTCATTTAATGCCGATAAAGTTTTGAAATAAATCAATTCTTAAATGGATAATACAATTTTTTATAAATACATTTTTCTATTTAACCCATCGATGTGACCCTAACAGGTACTACCACTCCGGGTAAGAGTGGACCAGGGAGCAATGGTGATGAAGGGGTGCTCCACATTCCCCAAACCTCTAAACCTGGAACCTCACCATCAGATAGAGTTTAACGTCATTCCCAGGACATGTAGACCCGCAGCCACCGCCTTCTAGCACCCATATGATAAAAAGGGGTTGGGGCGTGCCAAGCAGTTGTTTCAATTGATTTGCACAAGGGTGTACGATACAATTTGATTTGATTGAAAGAAGGTTATATAATACTCTTGGGAAAGGTATGAATCCGACTCTCCCTCCAGCTATGGGTAAATAGCAGGGCAGACTGGGTTCTTTAACCATGGCTAGGTAACCAGTCTAGAAGGAAAACTCTGAATTCAAACCTGTTGAACTCCGCTTAAGAAATTGACCTTGTGTCGTATCCTGCTCGTGCGGAGGAGTTGGTAAATATATATATATAATACTCACAATTCTGTTTCTTTTTTTCCACCACCAAGTGTTGGTGTTAATGATGAATTCTCTTGGGATCTTTGAGTCACGGGTGCTTTCCTGTTGGGCGGATTGCTAATTGACACAGAAATGGTGTGGTCCCCTATCTTCAAACCATCAGCTTGTAACACTGCTTTAGCAGCACCTACCTGAAGATGACAAAAAAAATACAATGGGAAAAGCCATAAATACAAGAGATTATCAGTAGGTAATATGGAAAGTTTTTTGAATGTCAGCACAACGCCACAAGTCAATTGCTTTAGCAGCACCTACCTGAAGATGAAAAATAAATTTATCTTCTCTTTTCTTTTTTAAACCTGAAGGATGATGTAACATAATACAATGGGAAAAAGCCAGAAATGAGATTACGTGTAGGTAATATGGAAAGTTTTGGGGATCAGTCAGCACTTGTTGATGGCTTTATTAGCACCCCCCCCCCCAATTTTTTTTTTTTTAAAAATCTGGAAAGCCTAGGATTCTTTGATTTAAACCAGTAAATGTTACAGAGAAATAAATAATAAAAAGATCCACAGAAAATTGTAAGGTAACAAAAAAAAAAAAAATGAATTAAATAAATTCATAAGTTTTCCTTAATTAATGATTAATTTTAATGGCACATCAATCTGTTTAGGGTTATTTTAGGGAAAGATTGGTTATTTCCTATAAGTTAACATAAACAAAGGGGAACCACTCTTAACTAATAAATTATTTATTTTCCCATTAAACTAACCCTAAACCCGTCTTCTTTTTAAGTAGATTAATAAATAAATAAATAAATTCCTAGTAGATTAATAAATAAATAAATAAATAAATTTCAGTCAAGAGTGGTTCCCCTTTGTTTAATCTAGATTTATAGGAAATGTTCATTGTAAGTTAATATTTACATTTTTGTGTGGTTGTTTCTTGAGAGGATTCATCTTAGTAAAATAAATTTCAGTTTTTAATATTGAAATTGCTAAATTTTCTAACCAATTACCAGGACAAATGTTACAAAATGAGGATTTTTAGCTGATGATCTTTGATGCTATTTCCTCAAACAATGGTGCAAGTAAGGTTTGGTTTGTTTTACGGCATATCAACCTCAGTGGGTCATTTAATGCCGACAAAGTTGTGAAATAAATTCATTCTTAATGGATAACAAATTTTGTTTATCAACTCATGTTTTCTATTTAACCCTTAGATGGGACCCTAACAGGTACTACCACTCTGGGTCAGAGTGGACCAGGGAGCTATGGTGATGAAGGGGTGCTCCACATTCCCCAAATCTCCAAAACTGGAACCTCACCATCAGATAGAGTTTAACGTCATTCTCAGGACATGTAGACCGCAGCCACCGCCTTCTAGTACCCATATGATAAAAAGGGTTGGGGCTTACCATAAGGGCAATAGGGTTGGGGCCTCTTCGACCCCCGTCTAGCCTAAGTAAGGGTCTAAGTGGAGTATTGCATGTCATGGAATGCTTATCCACCAGGATTCCGCCCTTAAGCATCAGGGGTCGCCACCCACGGCCAACAGATGGCCCCATTGGGGGGTTCTTACCCATCTGCAGAGGTGCAGTCGGTGCATTCTAAAGCCCTATCCAACAGGGCTAGGTACAAGTAAGAGATCTAGTTTTTGGTATCAGTATTCAGTATACTAACATACAACTGTCACTGTTTGAGAGAATTTGATATTTTTTTTAAAGTGAAAAATCAACCTACAGGTGCTTTAACTCTTAACATCCTCTACCACCTCATTCCACCCGGATGGTAGTCACATTTGTTTTCTTAATCTACCCCAAAAATAGCCTTTGTTTGAATGTAATATTAAACATATTTAGCAGTCTTTGATGTACGAGAAATAACAGGTAAATTTTAATGAAAAGGCCATTTTTAGACATTTATATATATCCTTATAGGAATGGGGCTCTGGACTTAGAAAATTCTCAACAGGATGTTAAGAGTTAATATCAGCCCAAAGGTTGGAACAAAATTGTCTCTGATGAGTTGGAAAGAAATTTTCATGAAATGTTGATAAGGATGTAGGAGTTATTTTTGTATTTGCCTGGGGAGTTGTCTGCCCATTTAGTGTCGCTGGTTCCAGCTAGGGGCCTTGTGTATTTAAGCGGCTGATTTAAACTTCTCTTCCTCTTTGCCTGCTGCTCAACCAACGAGACACAATGAGGTAGTCTTATGACCACCCCTTTCTCGTTGGGGCTTAGCCCTTAACACTGGCCACTCACTGCTAGTAAGTCTCTTATACGATATATGACTATCCTTTAGTCATGTATCCGTAACTACGTTTTTATGTACATTTAGGTATCTCTTTGATACCTAAATATCTTGTATTTTACCATTCATGAATGTGTCATTATCTCTACTCTTGTATATGTATCTATGTACTTTATGTATATCCATGTGCTGTATATGTGGCTGTCACTGTTTTAGGCAGATTCCAGCAGTAATCTAAATTTTTCATGGGCCTCATGTCTGGCTTTAGGCCTCCCTTCCCACTTCCTCCTCTGACCCCAAATAAAGTACCCTATGACCCTGGTCATCCCCCTGGTAAAAATGGTTACCTTATAAGAAATAGTTCTTGGGTTTTTAATAACCCCAAATATATGTGTAAGTGCATTTTTGAGATTGTTTGGAGTGCTTATTTTGCCTTTGTGTTATATGATAAGTAACTCACTGCTGTTTGTGGAGTGAAATAGAAAAGGGTTTTAAATAAAAGATAAAGTCTTGGACTGAGTAGTAATTTTGGTATTGTCAGGTCTAAAGGAGTCCTGGCAAGGATCTTTCTTTCCGTTGAGATGCCCATTTGAGCAAGTCAAGTTTTTTGAGGCTCCCATTGTGAGCAACTTTTGGCGGTATTTTTGGAACCGCAATTCTTAGTATAAGAACCACTAAGATATTGGTCTTTTTTAATGTGCAAGTCCCTACGTACCAGCAAAGGTATTTAAGTTCTCCATTCTCTTCTCTGAAACTGCATTTATTTACGTGTATTTTTTTGGTTTAATTTGTAATTTCTCAAAATGAGAAATATCCTTTTCCCCTGTTAAAATATTGTTTGTGCCTTTTGTGGCATTTGAGTTTTAAATACCCCAAACCCCCCCTTCATATGTTTAATTTGTAATTCATAGTTTTAACTTTAAATGTTTTTATAGTTAGAATTTTCCGTAAAATTACATGACGTAAACCTTTCTTGGTAATTGTGTTTTTATCCTTTTTGTGTAATATTTGTCTTTTTTATTGTATTTGTATTTTATTGTATTGTGTGATATTGTGACTTATTCGAATTTTCGTTTAATTCACAGTTTTCACGGCATGCGCCGTATGAAAAATAAAGAACTATTTTGAACTACGGTGTTTGTCTGTATGTCCTTGAGCGCACAGTGAGAAACAACTTCTTTGTAAAGACTCGGAAAGCCAAACTTGTTGTCAGCAAAATTGTGGGACTGTCATTAACACTTCTTCAGGTGTTTCTTGTTATTTTTTAGATAAAAATGAGGAAAACAGTCAAAAAAATATAAAGGATACAAATTATCAAGTCTTATCTAAAAAATAACAAGAAACACCTGAAGAAGTGTTAATGATATCTAAATATCTTGTATTTTACCATTAATGAATGTGTCATTATCTCTACTCTTGTATATGTATCTATGTACTTTATGTATCTTGTCATATCCATGTGCTGTATACCAATTAAATGTTTTGTCTATCAACCTTTGTCGGAGTTGTATGTTCAATTATCACTTTGAATCTTACAGTATTATCATAGCATGCTATTGCCAATTTTTCCTCGGAACATAAAGGGCAGAATCTATCACCTGTTCTATACATCTATTCTTTATGTATCTTGTCATATCCATGTGCTGTATCCTATTAAATGTTTTGTCTCTCAACCCTTGTCGGAGTTGTATGTTTAATTATCACTTTGAAACTTACAAGGCGACAAAGAAGAAAAAAAATCAGTCATCATCCGATAGAATTTTAAACAAAACTTTCTTGTTTACTTACCGAATCTTCATATTCCACATAAGCTAATCCTTTTGGAGCACCATTTCTATAAGTGACCAGTCGGACATCCTTCAATGTGCCATACTTTAAAAATAAAGAAAAAGAAAAATTTTAAATTAAAATATACAGAAAATAAAGAAAAATAAAATTTAATTAAAAATCAGAAAATAGAAAAAATAAAATTTTAATTAAAAAATGCAGAAATAAAGAAAAAAAAATTTTAAATTAAAAAATACAGAAAGAAAAATATACTTGATATTTACCATGTACACCACGTGTACGGGTTAGGCACAAGGCCTTATTAATGAGGGACCACCCACAAGCCGAAACTATGGGGGGGGTTCAAAAAATGTGTTGATCCCGTCGGCGTTCCCCCTCAAGAGAAGCACCGGGAAATAAACCCAACCTGCCCCTTTAAATCGAAGGGGCAGGTATTGCCTGGGGGATGGCCCCTGGGATCAACATGTTAGCTTTACGGTCCAGGGCCAAAGCCATTGACCCCCCCCCCGTCAAACCGAGTTAGATATGTTGACCATATCACTGTATAAAGCCATTGGACCCCATCGGTCAAACCGGGGTTAGTATGTTGACACTAACATTTGGACACAGATTGCCAGTTAACAAAAATGGCAAACCTCCCAATATAAATAGATGTACATGATGCTTGAGTGAAGGACTTCAGTCATTGCTTGGCCAGTACACTCTTGGTTCAAAGCAATTCCGTTATTGTTCTAGGGAAAACTGTGGTGTTACAGATAGTAACAAATTTTTTTGTCTTATTTGTTTAATGTATTAATTTTGTTTGGAATGAATACTTAAACTTTTATTATGTTGTCTTTTTGTTCTTTGGGTTATGTACATGTGAGAGATACAAATGTGCCATACTTTAAAAATAAAATTTTTGAAAAAAATAAAAAAAAAATACAGAAAGGAAAATATACTGTGTGACACAATTATTAAGGGAAAATAAGGTCAGAGAAACTAAAAATATATGGAAAATAGAATGTGTTAGGTCCATGCGTATATGTATATGCGCGAGTGTGTATCCATATGGGAAGTCAGAGAGGGTTAAGGAAGGCCATAAATGGATGTTCGGCCACCTTGAAGTGAAAGTGACTTAAAGATAATATCTTTAGGTGGCTAGTTTTAAGAGAAAATAAGGTCAGAGAAACTAAAAATATATGAAAAATAGAATGTGTTAAGTCCATGCGTATATGTATATGCGCGAGTGTGTGTCCACATGGGAAGTCGGAGAGGGTTAAGGAAGGCCATAATGGAGGTTCGGCCACCTTGAAGTGAAAGTGACTTAAAGATAATATCTTTAGGTGCTCTAGTTTTAAGAAAAAATGGGTCTTGAAAAAGTGAATATCTCTCTCTTTNATGCCGATCTGGAGGTAAGGTGGCTGGTGGCGTCTCTTTGTTCGCTTTACCCAGAAAAAGTCCTTGTTACTCTTTCGTCTTCTCCTGCCTCGATCCAACCGGAAGAACCCTATATCCGTTTTCACCTTCTTTTAAATATCTTCAATATACAATATGAGCAAAACACAAAATTATACGTTACATAATTGTGGTGGTGTGGGTTTTTGAGAAGCCCTGTAACAAGAATTCTAAGGAGCTGTGGTGTCGTAAAATGGTTATTCCTGTATATAGAGTGGTGAGGGAGAGGGAGAGGCTCTTGATTGGTATACCAATCACGTGATAGCCCAGAGTTTAGGCGCAATATCAAAAGAGTGGACAACGTCTACCCGCGTACCAGACAAGGCAACGAATCAGCGGCTCAAGGAACTTCCCCAAACCACCGGTAACTCCTAACATTTATTATACAGGAAGGATTTATATTGTTGTTTGTTGTTTTATGTCTAGCCAATAAATAGTTTGAATTAAAGGAAATATTAATTCCTTTCTTGTTGTTGTTAGTCTGAATTACTAAATTCAGAACTGAATATATAAAAATATATATATATATATATATATATATATATATATAAGAATATATAAATATAAATATATAATAAGAACTTATATATAGAACATTCTAGGGACTGGCAAAAAATCAGCTTTTACGAGTTTTAAAAGCGAATTAAAATTAATTAAGGTCAAACTTTGTCTAAATCGATAAGTAGTAACATAATGACCATCATTAAAAAAAAAGAAAAATATCATTACATATGCAGTTTATTTTAGATAGATTTAAAACCATTTGTTTTGGTCAATTTCGACGCGATCCGCCATTCTGTCTCTTTTTCAAGAGTTTTAAGCGCTTGTTTACAATTTTAATATAACATTCGCGATTGCAAAAAAAATTACCAAAAATCAGGTAATTATTTGATTTTAATGAAATTTTCAGTATTGATTTAACAATTAATGAATTTTATAATGCATCAGTTATTTATTTCAAAACTTTAATTTAGATTTTTGTTATGAAAAATTAATTATAAATTCATTTAAAGAAAAATATTCGGATTTAAGTTTAAAATGTTATATTTTTAGATTCTAGAAATAAATTGTTAGTCTGAATGTTATAGTAACACCATAGAGCCATTGTTTTTCAGATCAGGGATGGAGGAAAAATACCAGTAACGTTATGGCTCCAACTGACCCCAGTGGCGGGAATCTCGCGAGTCACGTGATAGAGTTATAGTTCACATCAGAGAATGAGCCAAGTGAGCAGACGAGTCGCTCAGAATCAGACAGAGCGATCAGGATGAACAGATGCATCAGGTACCAAGTCTAATTTTAATGAATGCTCTAAAAAGAAGCCCTTAGAAATATAGCAGCAAGAAGTTGGAAGACTAGACACTGACTGGCCAAAAGAAAGAAGATAACAACCCCTAGACCATGTGTGCCACCAATTTTAGCATCCCCACTTTTTTATATGACATACACTTCATAATTGTTTTCATGCCACTTGTTAATGATAACAATATTATTTGAAGTACATTAAAAAAGTTATCTTTCAAATAAAACTAAAGGGTTTAACTCAAATTTAATCAAAGAAAATCCATTTTATAATGTGTATAATTGCGGGGGAGGGTAACAGATGAAGAACTGCAAAGTTAAACAAGTCAGAAGCCACACATATAGCTGGTGCCAGATGCACGATAACATTAGTGGGTGAATACTTGACTAGATTGTACAAGCTGTTGTGCTCAGATAGGTTGTAATTACAATTTTACCTTAATTTATAATTTTTACCTCTATAGTATAAAAAAAATGTTATACTTATATTTTTTCATATCCCCTATTATTATATTGAATTGGCCCCACGTGAGGAATCACTGCACTAGACAAAGAAGCAAGTCAGTCACAGTCTTAACTCTGTCTATTCTAATACTTACCTGAATTAGAAAGGCAAGGATCAAAGTGTAGTATCTATGCTTTGAAACTTACCTTCTATACCCGGCCTCGGCTGGGGGTCCAGTGTGCTTTTGCCACTGGACCGGGTTCAAGTACAATTATTAGTGTCGATCCAGAGGGCCTTCCCTCCAGGCAATACTTGCCCCTTCAGGGGCAGGGCTGGGTCATTGCCCAGCGCCTGAGGCTCCCCCCCCCTTGTGGGGAATGCCGAGGGATCGACGCAATTTTTGTTCTTCGTTCCCATGAGCTTCGGCTTGTGGGTGGGCCCACGTTAAAACAGGCCTTCCAGTCCATCACAGTGGGGTATGAGGCAAATACCCTTAACTCTGTCTGTCTGTCTGTTGATGTATATACCCAATGAGGATATACAACATATACAAGTAAGAAGTAAAATAAAATGAATAAAAAAAATATGATGTAAATGAATTGTTACTGAATCTCTTACCTCAATAGAAGCCCAATATTGCTGAAGAGTTGATGGATCTCCTCGATAATCTCCAAAGACTGAAAACAAAACAAAAAGAAACAAAATTGTAGAAAGATTAGTATAAGAAATATCAAAATCAATAACTGTCAACTACTTTTTGTTTCAATTTGGCCAAATAACTTTTATTAATCAGGAAAAAGTGAGAACATGGCCAATAAAAAACATTTTCTCCTAAGTTCATCTCTTTGTTTATCCCAGATTAGTATGGGGACGCATTTAACGTTACGGGTATCGTCATTTGAAATGGAATAATTTTTATTAAATTTTAAATTAAATTATTTTTATTTTATTAAATAACTTTTATTAATCAGGAAAAAGTGAGAACATGGCCAATAAAAACATTTTCTCCTAAGTTCATCTCTTTGTTTATCACAGATTAGTATGGAGACACATTTAACATTACGGGTATCATCATTTGAAATGAAATTTTATTTAATTTTAAATTAAAAATATTTTTTTTTTATAAATAACTTTATTAATCAGGAAAAAGTGAGAACATGGCCAATAAAACATTTTCTCCTTTGTTTATCACAGATTAGTATGGAGACGCATTTAACGTTACGGATATCGTCATTTGAAATGGAATCGGCAACCCGAGTTCAAATCATGGACAAGACTGTTTGCGTTTCACTTTGCGCCTAATAAATTTGCGAAATACCAACCACTTCGCAACGAGCAGGATGTGACACAAGGTCATTTTAAGCAGAGTTAATAGGTTTGAAATCTTAGTTTTCTTTCTCCTTAACCAGTAGCCACACCAAAGCTTAAGAGCTTTTTTTTTTAACTTGTTTTTTCAGCTATCACCGGCTAGTGTTTTTTAAGAGCAAGTTTGCTCTACTATCTAACCATAACTGGAGGGAGAAGTGTATTAGCGCTATGTGAAATACACAAACAGCCTCGTCCAGAACTGAAAATGTGTGTCATTTCTATGGCAATGCTTAAGAGCTTTTTCTTTTAGGTTGTTTTTTCAGCTATCACCGGCTAGTGTTTTTTTAACAGCCAAGTTTGCTCTACTATCTAACCATAGCTGGAGGGAGAAGTGTATTAGCACTATGTGAAATACAAACAGCCTCGTCCAGAATTGAAAATTGTGTCATTTCCTATGGCAATGCTTAAGAGCTTTTTTTTTAGGTTGTTTTTTCAGCTATCACCGGCTAGTGTTTTTTTAACAGCCAAGTTTGCTCTACTATCTAACCATAGCTGGAGGGAGAAGTGTATTAGCGCTATGTGAAATACAAACAGCCTCGTCCAGAATTGAAAATTGTGTCATTTCCTATGGCAATGCTTAAGAGTTTTTTTTTAGGTTGTTTTTTCAGCTATCACGGCTAGTGTTTTTTTAACAGCCAAGTTTGCTCTACTATCTAACCATAGCTGGAGGGAGAAGTGTATTAGCGCTATGTGAAATACAAACAGCCTCGTCCAGAATTGAAAATTGTGTCATTTCCTATGGCAAATGCTTAAGAGCTTTTTTTTTAGGTTGTTTTTTCAGCTATCACCGGCTATGTTTTTTTACAGCCAAGTTTGCCTACTATCTAACCATAGCTGGAGGGAGAAGTGTCATTGGCAATGAATATTATTCAACTACTAAATTAATACAGAGGCGACTCTGGGAACAAAACATGGAATGATAATAAGACATGGTTGAACAGACACACAATTTGGAAGATATAAGACACATGACACAACGCATGGGTGCACTATGCAATTGGGTGCACACAAGTGAGAAGTGTGTGTGTGTGTATATATATATATATATAGAGAGAATATTAGTTAGTTAAGTAATATGAGAGTAAGAAAAGCCACATATCAGGGCCTTCGTTTAATTAAAGAAAAAGAAATTATTAGTGAACAAAAGCCGGTGATCCTCTGTTTTTGGTGTGTGGCGGCTTTTTTATATTCAAATATGTGAAAAAGACATACTTTTGATGCTGAGTAACATTGGTGTTCCCATTTAAACTGGGTGACATAACCCCCCACCCCCCCAAAAAAAATTCTATTCATTTTGGAAAAACAGGTAATCTGAACATTAGTTACATAAATGAGAATAACTCCCCTTGTTGTTTCACTTTGAGGAAGCTGTATATTTTGGTCGGACATTTTTATTTCACCATAAATCTACACTGAAAATACGAATTTGTTCGAATCAATGCAACTGCATGTTTTAACACGAAAATATCATAAAATGTGTTCTTAATAACAATTAAGTTAATTTCAAATAATGCACAAGCACAAGAGAAGATTAAGACACATTTCATGATATTTTTGTGTTAAAACATTCAGTTGTATTGATTCGAACAAATTCGTATTTTCAGTGAAAATTTACGGTGAAATTAAAATGGCTCACCAAAACATAAGGCTTCCGCGAAGTAAAACAAACAAGGGGAGGTTACTCTCATTTCTGTAACTAATGTTCAGATGAACAAAACATCTACTTACAAGTCTTTAAGCTATGAATAGCTCTCTGAATGGTGGTCCTGAAACTAGCAAGTTCTTCTGTGTGCCCTGAAACAAATAAAAACAAATCTTATTATAATGGAGATTGTGTGCTTTTTTTGTCTGTAACCGAAACTATATCACTACTCAAGTTACAATTCCCTTAGTTATTGACATCACATACTCAATGATTTTATTTTTATTTTAACCTCTATTATTAATAAAATTGTTTTACATTATTAATACTGTTAACAATATCTACATACTAACAACATACAATTATGTTTATATATACAACAAAATGGTGGTTTACAGTGTGAAGGGGAAGGCTAATTTGCATATTGATATAAAAAAATTGAATTTAATAAATATGTGCTTAGTATTATTGATTTCTAACTGTTTGGTTTTATTTTAATGAATATAAGCAAAAATCTCTTCAATGAATCTTAAATGAAATCCATTAACAAAAAAAATATTTGTCATTTTATTCTTTACTTCCTCTTTTAACTAAATACTTAAATTAGAAAAAATAACAATGAAAGACGAGAGTGATGGAAGAGTAAGTTTCAGTTGTTCTATATTTCGATTATACCCCCCTCTGTTTCAAATATTTTTATCTGCATTCTCATTTAGTTTCATTGGCCTTTCTAATATAATATTTTATTACATTAAAACTTAAATACTTGCACCCGGAGGGTGCATATATTTGCTAGTAAATATTAAAAACAAATACCAAACAAATTAAGAATAAAAGTTAAGTATTTCTTAAATTTTATTATACACTTATAATTAAAAGAATCAACCTTCATGGGTTATTTCATGCAAAAGCCATCCTTATATATATATATTTACCAACCCCTCCGCACAAGTATGATGTGACACAAGGTTAATTTTAAAGCAGAGTTTAACAGGTTTGAATTCAGAGTTTTCCTTCGCCTAGACTGGTTAAAGAGCCCAGTCTGCCCTACTATTTACCCATAGCTGGAGGAGAGTAGGATTCATACCTTTCCAAGGCTATTAGCGCTAAGTAAAATGCAATTACCACGTCCAGGATTTGAACTCAGGGCGACGAGTCCATTTCCAATGACTCTAACCATTACACAACGCACTTCCATATAGTTTAGTGTCATATTCAGAACTACTCGTGGGTGATATTACCTTAAAAATAACCCATACACCCGGGAACATAGAAATATCTGGGTTGGTATCCTGGTGCGT
The DNA here is from genome assembly GCA_023376005.1 of Doryteuthis pealeii. Taxonomy (NCBI): domain Eukaryota; kingdom Metazoa; phylum Mollusca; class Cephalopoda; order Myopsida; family Loliginidae; genus Doryteuthis; species Doryteuthis pealeii. Next base: position 27,161,105 of record CM042176.1, on the reverse strand, counting down.
AATAGTCTAAATAATCCCCCGCTGCCTTGTGGTTATCCTCTGGATCGGAAAAAGACTAAGGGAGAAAACCCTAACAGAAATCACAGCTTGGACTCAGTTAGACAGTTTAGTGTGTAAAACACCATATAGCTCAGTCGGTAAAACATTGGACTAGGAACCACAAGGTTCCGGGTTTTATACCGGCCCTCGCCTACTCAGTGTATGAGTAGCACAGGGGCCTGTGTGGTAAAGTGAGGAGTTGATGGTAGGTGTGGCGCTCCACCTCAGACACCAAAAGAATCTCCTTCGTCTAGCGCTAGTGAAACAGGGATAAACTCCCTTGCTGTCTGGCTGATACCGACTATAGGCCACCCCGACAACTTACTATTAGTACTATGTGAAATACAAACAGCCTCATCCTGGATTTGTACTTGTCTCAACGAGTCCATTTCCTATGACTAACCATTATACCACATACCTCCACTAAAGCCATCCTTGTAGAAGAACAGTAGTACTATTTAAACCATAGCTGGGAGAGATGAGGAGGTTCATACCTTTCCCAAGTGTTGCGTAGCGCCTTCTTTGTTCGGCACTAAATCGTATCAGCTATATAGTGGCATCTTCAAACTCACGCTGCTAAATCGGCGTACGTATCGTAGCGGGTATCGTCACTACCCTAGACGATATATATAGTGGTCGCTTAATGAAATCACAACACATGAGTATAGAGGAGGTTTGACTTTATTTATTCTTCTTGGCTGTATGTGGTGCATTGACAATGAACTGACCGAGGGTTAACAATGACTACTACCACTGCTGGGATCTGAGGCAAAGAGGGGTGGACGAACCTCACTGCCCACTGATAGCTATGGTGCGCGACCACGAGCATCGGTCACTCAGTTCGCCGTCTCCTCCTGACTGTTCACTACTGACCGTTGACTGTCTTTTGTATATCTCAAAACGCCTACACGCCTCCTTTGTTTGCGTTTTATCAATGATCAAATCTATTTCCGGCATCTTAACCCCTTTGTCATTTTTGTCGTCTTTTCTTTGCTTTGTTTAGTTTGGTTTGTTTTGTTTTACGGCATATCAACCTCAGTGGGTCATTTAATGCCGATAAAGTTTTGAAATAAATCAATTCTTAATGGATAATACAATTTTTTCATAAATACATTTTTCTATTTAATCCATAGGTACTACCACTCTGGGTTAGAGTGGACCAGGTAGCAATGGTGATGAAGGGGTGCTCCACATTCCCCAAACCTCCAGAACTGGAACCTCACCATCAGATAGAGTTTAACATCATTCCCAGGACATTTAGACCCACAGCCACCGCCTTCTAGCACCCATATGATAAAAAGGGGTTGGGGCTGCCATAAGGGCAATAGGGTTGGGAAAATCATATAGGTGCTAGGGCTTGATGTGACCAGCCGATTGATCGGAGGGGGCCTCTCCGACCGCCCATCTAGCCCAAGATAGGGCCAAAGTGGAGTATTGCAAGTCATGGACTGCTCATCCACATGGGCTCTATCCTTAAGCATCACAGGTCGCCACCCACGGCCAACAGGTGGCCCCATTGGGGGAGTCTTACCCCTCTGCAGAGGTGCATTCTAACGCCCCAGCCGACAGGGCGGTTGCTTTGTTTAATCTAACCGGAAATTCCTATTTCCGTTTGTACAATATCCAACACAAGGGTATTAATCTGAAAGTTAACGTAATAGTGCGACTAGAGTTTAGACTTGTTATGATGCTGCAGCCTAGCACATTAGCCACAGCTTTGGTTTAGTTTCATTGTTTAATGGCAGATCAACCTTCATGTGTTATTTAATGCTAAAGCCGTCCTTGTAGAAGAACAGTAACAGTACTATTAAGGAAACATTTTTTCACGCTCAGAGTTGCGGAGACACAGAATAAACTGCCCGCGTCTGTTGTAGGCTGCCGAAGCACTGAGTCTTTCAAAGCCTCCATGCTTCCTCTAGTCCGCCGACACTATACCTGGTGCCACTCTCCACATACATATGCACACACGCGCACACATACATGCATGCATATTACTACTGTAAACTGTTCATGTTCCTGACACTAATACATTATTCTGTGTACTAGACATGAGACTTTGATGAGTTGTGGTGCACCTGAGCACTGTACACAATAAATTTCATTATTATTTTATTATTCAATGCATAGATGGGGGAATAAGAGGGGGTTAATACCTTTCCCAAGGGTATTAGTTTAATGGCACATCAAACTTCTTTGGTTATTTAATGCCAAAGCCATCCTTGTAGAAGAACAGTAGGGGTACTATTTAAACCATAGCTGGAAGGTTTGGTTTGTTTTACGGCATATCAACCTCTGTGTTTTGAAATACATTCTTAATGGATAATCAAATTTTTGTTTATAAATTCATGTTTTTCTATTTAACCCATAGATTGGACCCTAACAGGTACTACCACACCGGGTTGATGAAGGGGTGCTCCATATTCCCCCAAACCTACAACCTCAATATCAGATAAAGTTTAACGTCATTCCCAGGACATGTAGAAAACTCAGCCACAGCCTTCTAGCACCCATATGATAGAAAAGGGTTGGGGCAATCATATAGGTGCTAAGGCTTGACGTGACCAGCTGATTGTTCGAATGGGGCCTCTCCGACCGAACAGACACTCGTTTTTTTTTTTATTAAATCCCATTTGATAATCGGTGTTATGTTTTGTTGTTTTAAATCCCAAATGTAGCTAGCTAGTGTTGTTGCATTTTTTTCGTTTAATGTTAGAGAAGGTGTGTTTGTGGTTTGTGAATCTAGTTTTAAATTCAGATTTCGTGCATCCTACGTAGGTCAAAATAGGTGGAATTCAACCCCAACCCAAATAAAAGTGCCGAGATTAAAGCTGTATTTACCAAGATAGAAATGAACAATGAATGGAACGTTAATTTTTTTTCGAAATATATATTCCCAGGACATGTAGACCTTAAGCCACCGCCTTCTAGCACCCATATGATAAAAAGGGTTGGGGCAATCATATAGGTGCTAAGGCTTGACTTGACCAGCTGATTGTTCGAATGGGGCCTCTCCGACCGCCCATCAAGCCAAGAAAGGGCCAAAGTGGAGTTTTGCATGTCATGGACTGCTCAACCACCTGGGTGAAAGATGCAAGAAGAAATACATGCAATGTTGGTATGAGATTAAATGATTAAATGTTAAACTTACCTTCATCCCAATTGATTCTTCTACGTTTGTAGTCACAAAATACTGTGTAGACATGTAAGAAGTCTGCAGGTTCTGTGAAACCAGAATTAATTGCTCTGTCATAAATCTCTGAAAAAAGAAAACAAGAAAAGAAAATTAACAATCTGTAATCATTGTCCGATGCATTTTTATAGGAAAAAAAAATCATTGTCCAATGCATTTTTATAGGAAAAAAAAAATCATTGTCCGATGCATTTTTAAAAAAAAAATCAATGATGCATTTTTATAGGGAAAAAAAAAATCAATGTCCAATGCATTTTTATAGGAAAAAAAATCATTGTCCAATGCATTTTTATAGGGAAAAAAAAAATCATTGTCCAATGCATTTTTATAGGAAAAAAAAATCAATGTCCAATGCATTTTTATAGGAAAAAAAAAATCAATGTCCAATGCATTTTTATAGGAAAAAAAAAATCATTGTCCAATGCATTTTTTATAGGAAAAAAAAAACACTGTCCAATGCATTTTATAGGAAAAAAAAAATCATTGTCCAATGCATTTTTATAGGGAAAAAAAAAAATCATTGTCCAATGCATTTTTATCATTGCTCAATGCATTTTTATAGGAAAAAAATCATTGCCCAATGCGTTTTTATAGCAAAAATTATTTTCAATGTATTTATATACTAAAAATCACTGTCCAAGGCGTTTTCATTGTAAAAATTATTTAAAGAAAGATTACTGAAAAACTATACAATATTACATGAAATAAAGGGGCCAGTTTGGCACAGTTGGTAGAGTATCCGTGTCAGAACACAAGGTTCCAAGTTCAATACCGGGCTTAATCAAATTAGCACATGAGTAGCACAGCTTGGGTCTGATAAAAGTAGGGAGTTGATGGCAGGTGTGATGTTCCACCTCAGATGCAAAAACAATCTCTCGATCTAATGCTAGTGAAAAGGGGAAGGACTCCTTCGCTGATACCAACAATAGGTCACTCTGCCAACTTAACCACTTATTTTCTGTAGCCTATTAGTTTAATTTTTCAAATTTTTTCAAGTTTTAATGACAATTAGTTTAATATTTTAATCTATCTATATAAAGCGCAGTTGGTGTGCATGTAAGTATGGGCGTATGTCCGTAGGAAACTATGAAAATAAAAGAATTAATAACAAAGTAAATATATATACACACACACATTCACTATCACCAAACTTGCTTTTTGAGCAAAAATAATGAAGATTTGATTTATATTCGTGAAGATGATTAAAAACTAAAATTTAAATGATAACAGCATGGATTTCTTTTTGCATTTAATATTTTAAATGGGAGAATTTTTCTTTTCAATGTGGCTGGATCAACGCAAGGTCTATTTTTACGTAGGGATTTTGATGGGGCATGCTGTGAGGATCCAACTTGCGATTCAATAATAATGGATCTGTGAGACTAACTTTGTTACCCACCTCTCTACCCAGGCAATGCCGGGTACCCACTTCTAGTATACTATAAAGACACGTACTGTAGCTGTTGCAAAATTTGAAAGAAAAATACAGGTAGCTATGAGCAAATGTCAAATAACTTATCTTACAATTTCTGAGAGATTGGAACATAAAAAAAGATAATGATTTTTATTCTTTTAAGAATTATAAACAGAATTTTTTTTTTACCTGTAACTTTGTCATCTGCTTCTTTGTACCTTTCTAAAGCCAGGATATAACGACCCCAAAGCTCTGCCTTCCAAGGACAATTTCGAACTGCACGTTCATATGATGACAACACTACTTTCTTTATTGGGAGTTTTGTGTCCTGCAAAAAGAAAATTACCATTTTATTTCAGAAAACTAAGTGGTTAATTTTTCAAAGAAAAATTGGAATCTTGGCTTGATTCTTAAATAGTAAAATGTGATTTCAGCAAAAAGCAAGATCAGCAAAATAAAAGTCAAAATAGTCCCTGATAGCACATATCAAACTTACTAAGTTAAAACAGTCCCTGTTGTTGCTTTAGGTAGTTCAACAATAATAAACTTGGGTTGAAATTTCTTAAAATTCTTAGTGAATAAAAGTAACCGCTAAGTTAATAGAATGTGATGTAAATAACTAAGAGAATTGTGACTTGACTAGTGATAGTTTGATAACTCTAATGAGAATTGTGACTTGACTAGTGATAGTTTCGGTAATGACAAATAAACACACAATCTCCATTATAATAAAAAAATATTGATTCTAGATTTAAAGAAATGATATTAATCCTCTTTGGGGATGACTACTCACCAAATAAAATCATGGAGAATGTGATGTAAATAACTAAGAGAATTGAGACTTGAGTAGTGATAGTTTTGGTTACGGACAAATAAAAACACAATCTCATTATAATAAGATTTGATTTAATATTGATTCTAGATTTAAAGAAATGATATTAATCCTCTTTGGGGATGACTACTCACCAAATAAAATCATGGAGAATGTGATGTAAATAACTAAGAGAATTGAGACTTGAGTAGTGATAGTTTTGGTTACGGTGATTAAATATTGATTCTAGATTTAAAGAAATGATATTAATCCTCTTGGGGATGACTACTCACCAAATAAAATCATGGAGAATGTGATGTAAATAACTAAGAGAATTGAGACTTGAGTAGTGATAGTTTTGGTTACGGACAAATAAACACAATCTCCATTATAATAAAATTTGATTAAATATTGATTCTAGATTTAAAGAAATGATATTAATCCTCTTGGGGATGACTACTCACCAAATAAAATCATGGAGAATGTGATGTAAATAACTAAGAGAATTGAGACTGAGTAGTGATAGTTTTGGTTACGGACAAATAAACACCCAATCTCCATTATAATAAAATTTGATTAAATATTGATTCTAGATTTAAAGAAATGATATTAATCCTCTTTGGGGATGACTACTCACCAAATATCGAGTGTACTGAAGCCAAAGTTCAGCATCTAAACATCCAAATGTGATGGCTCGTTCATAGATGCAACGTATACGAGCTGGGTCATCCTGACGTAGTTCATACTCAATATATTTATAGTAAGCTTCCATCTTGGCCATGTATTCATCTACTGAATCCTTAAAGAAAAAAAAAGAAATAGAAATGAAGTTCAAATTTGATTAAAAAAATTAAAAAAATTTTTTTAAATAAAAAAAAAAACAAAAAAAACAGCTTTATAAAAACTAATTTAAATGAGAGTAACCTCCCCTTGCTTGTTTTTTCACTTTGGGAAGCTGTCTGTTTTGTTTTGTAAAAACACGGATTTTTCGACAAATTGAGTATACCTATACTTTTCTAATATACAGGTACTCTCATAGAAATATTAACACCTTTTTTTTTAAATCACCTGTGGGTGATTCTAAGCATATGTTGACAGGGATGGTGAACATGTGGAGACTGTTTGAACATATATTAAAAGGTATTCCTATAACGGTGATAACTTTTTAAATCAATTTTTAAAAAGAAAAAAAAATGTGAAAGTTTCTATGAGAGTACCTGTATATTAGAAAAGTATAGGTATACCCAATTTGTCGAAAAATCTGTGTTTTTACAAAACAAAACACATGGCTTCCTCAAAGTGAAAAAAACAAGGGGAGGTTGCTCTCATTTAAGTAGCTAATGTCCAAGAATACCCAAGAATATTTGCCTTCTGCCAGGTGAAAGTATTTAAGTTTTAATGTAATGTATTACAAAGACTAACGAAATTAAATAAGAACACATAAAAAGATTATATTAATTTTAATTATACTTTAATTGGCTTCTATAAAATCATTCATAGAATTGATTTTAATACGTGGAGAACCAGTATGCAAATTAACCAGACCATATAGGATTGGAACGAAAATCTTATTCAATACAAATTAGTATTTATTCAATCAATAAAGACAATATTAAACAAAGTATTTAATAAAGAAATTTTTGTATCGGACAAGACTTTCGTTCAAATCCTATATTATGTAAACATTCATTTCTTAGTGATATATAAGACACATTGCAGGATTTTAAATGCTCTAATAACATGGGCTGTTTTGAGGCAAACCTAATTCAGATTTTCATAGAGACAACATTAATAAATAAGATTTATTCTATGTATTAATGATTTTGACTATAAATGAAATACTTATTCAGTAAGTAAAGTAAGTAAAGTCGTTGGGGCGGCCTAAAGTCGGTATCAGCCAATCAGCGAGGGAGTCTATCCCCTTTTCACTAGTGCTAGACCAAGGAGATTGTTTTTGCATCTGAGGTGGAGCGCCACACCTACAATCAGCTCCTTACTTTACCGCACAGATCCCTGTGCTACTCATACGCTGAGTTGGCGAGGACCGGTATCGAACTAGGAACCTTGTGGTTTCTAGCCGAACACTCTACCAACTGAGCTAACCCGGCCCTAAAACTCATGCAATTAGTGAGTGTCTTGTGACATAATTTCAGTTACAGACCCGTAGACACCAAATCTTATTTTATACCAAATAACCAAAAACATTTGTTTTATTCATTCTTGTTAGGTATTTGAATTATTTTTTAAACACATTTATTAAACTCATTCTTTATCTAATTAACCTATAGATGGAACCCTAACAGGTACTACCACTCCAAGTCAGAGTGGACCTGGAAGTAATGGCAATGAAGGGGTGCTCCACACTCCCTAGAGTTCCAGAATTGGAACCTCACCACTAGATGCAGTTTAATCTGATACACAGAACACTAAGACCCTCAGCCACTGCCTTCTAGCACATATATGATAAAAAGGGTTGGGATTTGCCATAAGAAAAAATATTCTTTTTTCGAACATTTTAAAATTCTGTTTTTGTCTCCAACGATTTTTTATCTCTACTCAAAAAATAAAAAATTCCCTCTGATGAAGGTCATAAAAAAATCTCTGTGTACGGAATATTTTATACATTTTTCCTATTATTATTATTATCATCATTTCAACTCCATCTGATTATTTGAATAATAATAATAACGTAAATCCGTATACATTTTGATAAACAGACCGAAACACATGTGTAAGTGATATCGATAAAATTCATTTTTATCCATCTACATTTCTTTTCTTTACTCATTTTTTCCTCATATTGTCGGATTCAATTTCCTTTCCATTCTTACACACACACATATATATATATATATATATATATATATATGAATGAATAAGATATAATAAAAAAACAAAAGATGTTTACAACTGAAATAGGCTCATCAGGAGAGAAGTGTGCAAACCGTTTCTCTCCTGATGAGCCTATTTCAGTTGTAAACATCTTTTGTTTTTTCATTATATCTTATTCATACTGTCGGATTAATTTCCATCTTATTTTCACATATATTATATATATATATATATATATATATATATATATATATATATATATATACACACCAACTCCTCCACACGAGCAGGATACAACACAATGTCAATTTCTTAGCAGAGTTTAAGAGGTTTTACTAGTAAAAAATAATAAAGCAGAAAATACCAGTTCTTTTTCGAGAGGTCGAAGTTTTTCCAATTTGTTCAAAGTTTGTTGATACAATTGTTGTATTGCCTTATCCGATCCTTCTTCTGGGAACCAAACTTTAAATTCATTGTAAGTTTCTTTCATATCTAAAAAGACAAAAGATAAAGACATTAATAAACAAGTAAGAAAGCTGAAAAGGTTTTATAGTAATATTTACTTTAATAGGATTGGAGCGAAAGTCTTGTCCGGTACAAAGTAACATTTATTTAACCAATAAAGACAACATATAAATTGAGAAATATATAAACAAAATATCATTCGTCAGTGTCTAAAATATTTCAAGGTTTTATTAAATACTTTGTTTAAAAGTTTAATTTATATATTTTGTTTGTTTCAGATATACAGGGTGGACCAAAATGATCTGACAGTGTCTCTCTCTCTCTCTCTCTCTCTCTCTTTTGTGTGTGTGTCTCTCTGTGTGTGTGTGTCTGTCTGTCTCTTTGTGTGTGTGTGTGTGTGTGTGTGTGTGTGTGTCTCTCTCTCTGTATGTGTATCTCTCTCTCTTTATTGGTTAAATAAATAAATAAAAATATTTTGTATTGGAAAAGACCTTTGTGTGTGTGTGTCTCTCTCTCTCTCTCTCTTTGTGTGTGTGTGTGTGTGTCTCTCTCTCTGTCTGTCTCTGTATGTGTGTCTCTCTCTCTTTATTGGTTAAATAAATAAATAAAAATATTTTGTATTGGAAAAGACCTTTGTTCCAATCCTATATATAAGATTAAAAACAACATTCACAAAAGAAGTCAACTTTGATCCCCAAAGATGATAGAGGTAGAACAAATCTATAATATTAATAGAAAAGAATCTGTATTATCTGTGTTATTCAGACTATTGTCCCCATCTTCATTGTTATTTGTACATCGTTTCGGACGATATGCCCTCCGGCCTTCTTCAGGTATTCCTTCTCAGACTCGGGAACTTTCTTGTGTAATCGGGAGCCATCACAGAACTTTGAACCTAACCCTTTATTTAGTCCACAGGGGTATCCTGTTCTCATTCCGCTAACCATAGCTGGGGTAGGAGTTGTGTTAATTATTTTTATTTTCCGAACGTCTGTTATGTGTAACATTATTTTATCGATGCATCAGCATTTAGAAGATTCAGATGTGTCTTCTCTGCACGGATGAAATTCGTCTCCCTCTCAACGGGGGCAAAACAAACATTCAGAGAAATAGGAAAGAATCTGTCCTCTATAGATAGTTTGGTTTCTTTGTTTAATGGCATATCAACCATTGTGCGTTATTTAATGCCAAAACCATCCTTGTAGAAGAACAGTAGTGGCACTATTTAACCCATAGCTAGGGGGAGGAGAGGGTTCATTCTTTTCACAATGGTATTAGTCCAAGTAATAGTAAAGTCGTCGGGGAGGCCTAAAGTCAGTATCAGCAAGACAGTTAAGGAGTCTATCCCTTTTTTACTAGCACTAGACCAAAGAGATTGTTTTTATGTCTGAGGTGGAGCGCCACACCTACCATCACCTCCTCACTTTACCACAGATCAAAGCTGTATTTAATATTTAATATATTAAGAACTTGAAAAAGAAAATGTTATCAAAATGACTTTATTCAGCATTAAGTAAAGTCGTCAGGGTGGCCTAAAGTCGGTATCAGCCAGACAGCTAAGGAGTCTATCCCTTTTTCACTAGCACTAGACCAAAGAGATTGTTTTTATGTCGGAGGTGGGCGCCACACCTACCATCACCTCCTCACTTTACCACACAGATCAAAGCTGTATTTACCGTCAGATTCCTATGCTATTCATACACTGAGTTGGCGAGGGCCGGTATCGAACCAGGAAACTTGTGATTCTTAAGCAAGTGCTCTACCGACTGAGCTAAACAAACAGCCCATGAATAAGTGTTTGAAGATATTAAGAACTTGAAACATAGAAAATTTTATCAAAATGACTTGATTAAGCATTAAGTAAAGTCATCAGGGTGGCCTAAAGTCGGTATCAGCCAGACAGCAAGGGAGTCTATCCCTCTATTCACTAGTGCTAGACCAAGGAGATTGTTTTAGCATCTGAGGTGGAGTGCTACACCTACCATCAGTTCACTTTACCACACAGATCAAAGCTGTATTCACCGTCAGATTCTGATGCTACTCATACACTGAGTTGGCGAGGGCCAGTATCAAACCAGCAAACTTGTGATTCCTAGGCAAGTGCTCTACCGACTGAGCTAAACTGAGTGCAACTGGAGTTCAAACTCGCTTACTATGGACGTTAAATGCATGAATTTAGACATGCAAAATAAAAGAGTACTTGAAGAGAATTGGCTTTAAAGTACTGTTCGACACACGTGCCCTCCTAACAGCTGAATAATAATAAAAATATTCATTGTGCACAGCTAACCTATGGATTAATAGTCTTTTTAAAAAATTTGTTTTGACTTGTATGTATATATATATATATATGGCCATATGTATGCATAAAAGAAATAAAGTGATTATATTGAGCTAGTCTATAAAACAGCCCCTTATATACATATATATTCGTACGTACGTACACACTGTGTCGCCGGGATTAGATAAATATATAAAATAACCCAAAAAGTTTTGACATACTGTAAAACCTACCAACTAACAAGCCCTGCCATTTAAAAAGCAACATCAACCGAGTATTGCACAGCTGCTGAATGTTTTTACCTCATGTTACTTAAATATTGCAAAACTTTTGACTCACACTAGTATTTCTGTAAATACTTACCTAACAGAGGTACAGAGAGTTGCCGTTTAAAAAGAGACAAAAGACGTTCCTTCTGTTCAAGATAAGTAGAATCTGTACCTTCGGAAGATTCAGGCTGAAAAATAATTAAAACACATGAGATAATTCAAGATATCAAATATATTGATAATATATTTATCAATTTTTAAGAAAAATTGGATCAAGTATCCAATAAGCACCCCAACTGAAAACAGTAAGCAAAAGGACAGTTTTTGCTTTTCACCGCAAACTTCCGGTTGTTTCTAAACAAACCAACAGACGATTTTTTCATATTAGAATTTCACTGTAAGATTTTTTAAAACGTTAGTTCATGTTTATTAACAAATCAAAGACATGTTTTTTTATTAAAATAGTTTTTGATCTTAATAAAATAATTTAAAAATTCTTTTTTTTAAAGTTATTTCACGTTATTTGCATATGTAAAAAGTTAATTTTGCACTAACAATAAACTAATAGAAATTTTTTTTTTTTTTTTTTTTTTTTTAATTATAAAACTTTAAACAAAAGACGTTTTTATATTAGACATGTTTTTTAGAATTAAAAATTAATATTTTTTCATAATTTAAAAAAAAAATTATTTTAAGTGTTGAAAAATATTCATCAACTGATTAATGAGCAAAACTTCTGATTTATTTAAGTAATGCTCAGGCGCCAGAGATCTCAATCGGATTCCTATCTGAAAGAATTCATTTCTTAACAATATCCTTTTATTTAAATAAACATAAAAAATATTTTGTAAATAAAAACTATTTTTACTTAAATAAATATATCTGCATTTCTTTTCTGATTACATAAAAAATATTTTAATATAAAAATGTTTGGACCATGTCACCTTTAAGCACCCCAGCTGCGATCTAGATTCAGAAGGACGTTTTTTTATTTACACTATCAAAATCCGGTTGTTTGTTAACAGACGATTTTTAGACGCATTTTTTTTTTAATTATAAAACTAACTGCTAACACTAGCAAAATATTTTTTTTAAATAAATACTTTTTAATAAAACTATAAACGAAAGACACGTTTTATATTAAAATAGTTTTATTTAATCAGAAGAGAAATGCATGCAGATATGTTTATTTCAATAATTTTTTTTTGTCTTTTTTAAATGAAAATAGTTTTTTTTATTTACAAAAACTTTAAACAAAAAACAAGTTTACACAGGGAATAGTTAACAGTTTTATCGAACAATCCTAAATCACGTTCAATCGTCACTCTGGCACCAGAGCATTACTTTTAATAAATCAGAAATTGATGAATATTTTTCAACACTAACAATAATTTTTTTTTTTAAATAATGAAAAAATATTAATTTTTAATCGTTTTAATTCTTAATAGTTTTTGATTTTAATAAAATTTTTTATCTATTTCATGTTATTGCTTATGTGAAAAAATTCATTTTGCACTAAAGATAAACTAATATTGTTATTTAAAAAAACAAAACAAAAAAAAACAAAAAAAAAAACAAACTTAAAACGAAAGACATGTTTATTTATTTTCCATGTGTCTCTACAGATAGTTAATATTAAAAAGTATTTATTTCAAAAAAATTTTAGGGGTTAGGGTTAGGTTTATGATTAAAAAATTTAAAAAATGCGTCTAAAAATCGTCTTAAACAACCAGATTTTGACAGTGTAAATGAAAAACGTCCTTCTGAATCGAGATCACAGCTGGGGTGCTTAAAGTGACATGGTCCAAATTTTTAATATAAAAAATATAGATAGATAGATATTAACAGAATGAGAGAGAGATTGAGAATTAATGTTATGACAAAGCAATTTATCATCATCTAAATAATATTTAATCCATCATTTTCATAATCAGATTTCTCACATTTAGTGTGTCTAATTGTTCTTTGGAATACACACACATTAAATCTTTAGAAAAAAATTTTTTTTTTTTTTAAATTAAATGCATATATACACACATATGCACGTGTTATTAAATGCATATATACACACATATGCACGTGTTATTAAATGCATATATACACACATATGCACGTGTCATGACAAAGCAATTTATCATCATCTAAATAATATTTAATCCATCATTTTCATAATCAGATTTTTCACATTTAGTGTGTCTAATTGTTCTTTGGAATAAACACACATTAAACCTTTAAAAATAATTTTTTTTAAAATTAAATGCACTAGCAAATATATGCACCCTCCGGGTGCAAGTATTTAAGTTTTAATGTAATGAAATATCGTATTAAATTAGAAAGTCTAATAAGAAGGCAGATAAAAAGATATGTAACAGAGTGGGGGTATAATAGAAAAATAGAAATGAAACTTACTCTTCCATCACTCCCTTCTTTCATTGCTGAATTTTACTTATTTAGTTAAATTAGGAAATAAAGAATAAAATGACAGTTATTTTTTCTTGTTAATGGATTTCATTTAAGATTAATTGGAGAGATTTTTGCTTATATTCATTAAAATAAAACCAAACAGTTAGAAATCAATAATACTAAGCACATATTTAATAAAATCACATTTTTAATATCAATATGCAAATTAGCCTTCCCATTCACACTGCAAACCGCTATTTTTTGTATATATAAATACAATTGCATGTTATTTGTATGTAGATATGGACAACACTAATAAAAAGGTGAAGCAATTTTATTAATAATTGAGGTTTAAATATAAATAAAATCATGGAGAATGTGATGTAAATAACTATGTTAATTGTGACTCGATTAGTAATATAGTTTCGGTTACAGACAGAAAAACACACAATCTTCATTATAATAAGATATATACACAGATATGCATGTGTGTATTATATATGTCTTACCTTGAGTCCAGCCAAAATAGCATTTTCAAATTCTCTGTAAGCATCCCAAATATTAGAGCCTTTGGTTACATGTAGGCCAACTTCAGAGACAGCACGATCAAACACTGACCTTACCCTTGTGACACCATCAGACTCACCCATACCACCAATGGTATATTGGGCATATTCCAGCCAGATATCAACAGCTGAAAGACAAGGAGAACAAATTAACATTAAATATAAAAATTATCATATATACTCAAGTATCATATGATCTCATATTGTGTAACCCCCTCAAATTTGATTTCCAAAAGATAAATTCATCATATGATACTTGAGTATCATGGTTGGTATCCTTCCTTCTACGAGAGACGATGGAGTAGTGTCAAGGTTTTTGTTAACTTGAACTACATAGCCTGGGCGGTTTCATATGGAGGATGAGCTGTTGCCCATGCAGCACCCCCCCCTCTCCACACTACCGCTGTGATCCAAAGGAAAGGTAAGGGACCAATAAAAAAGTAAGTAAAGTCGTCGGGGCGGCCTAAAGTCGGTATCAGCCAGTCAGCGAGGGAGTCTATCCCCTTTTCAATAGCGCTAGACCAAGGAGATTGTTTTAGCATCCACACCTACCATCAACTCCTTACTTTACCGCACAGATCCCTGTGCTACTCATACGCTAAGTTGGCGGGGACCGGTATCGAACTAGGAACCTTGTGGTTTCTAGCCGAACGCTCTACCGACTGAGCTAACCCGGCCCAGTTTAGCAATGGTAGTGTTGCAGGAGTTAATGGGTAGCACTGGATTTCAGCATCATACCACCTTAGGGACTCCAGCTCCTGATTTATTTTCGGGGTTTACTCCCCTAGCCTTTCCTTGAGGGCAACAGAGGTTCTGTGTCGGACCTCTTTAGTTGATAGGTTGCCGACCAAGGCTAAAGAGCCCATTTCAAACCCATTTGGGGATTTATGCAAGTAGTAAGTACCCCAATCTTACTACTATCAGTCTTCCTGAAAAAGAATTGAGGTTGGGGATATGGTATATTTTTACATTTGTGTATCAGATAAGCAATGATCTCATATCTTGTGTGACCCCCTCAAATTTGATTTCCAAAAGATAAATTTATCATATCTCATGCAAGTTCCATTTTTGGCAGGCTCAGTCTCATTCATATATATATTTATGGAAATATATTTTCTATTCAAGTTCCTTGGTTTTTCCATTAATTTTTTTGGGGGAGGGGTAGGGTAAAAATACTGCACTACAGGAATATAAACTATAGAAGGGGGGAAAATATAGGAAAATAATAGATATTCGAATCAAGAAGTTCCTGCTAAGGGGGAACCAAAAACAAGCGGGTTCACCGTCTTCTCACAAGCCAGACTTTCTTTTGGTCAACACATTCTTCGTCTTCGTCTAGCAGCTGGAAAATCCGTCGTCGTATTCGAAATAATCTTTAACAGTTCAAAATTGCAATTCCTATTTAGTTTTGTTTCTGTTGGACTAAAATCCATTTCTTTACTGGGTCGTTCGCAAAGCTCTTCGTCGTCGTGTGGACTGCTTCTGCTGCTGCTCCTAGCGCTCGACTCACTTATTTATGGACATATTTACCCAAACATCCGAGCACATCAGTCGAACCTCGCGTCCGTCCAGTGCCCAAATCACATTTGTTTTTGCATGCGGGAGGATGCGAGTTCAATCCTGGCAGGCAAGACAATGTCTTGCTCCCTTTCCTTTCTCGTTCTCCGTTACATAAACATAGCTGCTAAAACCTTATTTCAATCCACCGGAGTCGACCGTTTTCATTCTGCAAACAATTATTTTATGCCGAAGACATTTTGTTTTATTCATTCTTGTTGGGTATTAATTTTTTTTTTTAGCTATTTCCCCAGATTTTGAAAAGAAGGTTCCCAAGTCCAACAAGAAATACCTTAAGAAGGCCTGGAGGGTAAATTGGACACAATAAAGATGAGGACAATAGTCCGAATGATACAAATAATAAAAGAATATTTGTTTTTTTTAAACTTACAAAGGTAATCACACACGGCCCTTTCAAAAAGTTTCATTATTTTGGGTCTGTCCATTTCTGATGCCAGGGAAATTTCATCTTTTAACCATTCCATCCATAATTCTGAAGGAGAGAAAAGACAAAATACATTATATATATGATACGTCATCAACTTTCATTAACAAACACGCATATAAAAATTAACGGTTAATAACATCATATTCACACAATCACTATACACTTAACATCTTTCATTTTGTCTCTCACATAAACATTACTTAACAGTGTCCTGAAGATGGTACAATATACCGAAATGCTTAAGTATTGACACTCCCTAGCCACTTGTCCCTATCCTGGCAAGTCCTCTACATAAAATCCAGTATCCGCACAATAAGTTTTTTGCTGGGTGGCCTACACTGGTGTATCCATGAGTAGGTGTCCAAGGAGAACTAAGTTAAAACTTAGACATTTTTAAAGGTGTAAGTATACACCCTATATAAAAAAGTGAGTTAATCTTTGAAAGCTATTTTCATCTTGTCAGATAGGTTTTTAACTTAGTAGTCTACCTATACACAGTTTTATATATATTATATATATATATATATATATATATATATAAATAAAAGGGTTTTATAATTTGCTTGAAGCATTGTGTTTATATTGGTTTGGTGGTTGGTTTTGAAGGCTATCACAATGCAAGTGTAAAGAAAAATAAGGTAACTATGGTTTTGTTTGTTAACCTCTAATTTTTTTTTTTTTCATAATTCTTAATATTTCGAGATAAAAATCTCATCTACAGAAGATCTCCGAAACTTAAGTTGTTGCTAGTGGCTGTCCGTTTGGTTTTGTCTCGTGTCTTCCAAACTCTCTGCATGTGTGTGTGTGTGTGTGTGTGTGTGTGTGTGTGTGGTGGTTGGGGGTTCTGTGTGTGCCTGTTCAACAGTGTCCGATTATAATTCCAGGTCTGGCTCACCCTCCAAGCATAAACTTTTTGTTAATCAAGAGGACCATTTGATTCTCTGATTATCATTCAAGATTTGGCCTACCCCCCACTTTTTGTTATTGGTCGTCTGTTTATTTATGGGTGTGTGTGTGTAATTTCCCTGCCTATCAAAATCACCTGTTGTTCTGTGTAGTATTTGCCTTTGTGTGTTGGGGGCTGTGTGTGTGTTCTTAAGTCCCTATATATATATATATATATTTGGGAGAATATGTGCTTAATTGAAGTCGTACCTAATTTTGAAAGTTAATTAATAATTAATTAATTTTCAAAATTAGGTATGACTTCAATTAAGCACATATTCTCCCAAAAATTGTCGGCTAAATAAAGCCATATCAAAAACACATCACTTGTGTATTTACTTCTCATATATATATATATATATATATAATATATATATTAGTTGTAGAAAAATAATCTCTATACCACGGTTTCGGATTTCAAGGCACAACTTATTCAGGAGAATTTTTCTCCTGAATAAGGTGTACCTTGAACATGTTTAGACTTAGAAATTAAGTTTATAAAAACCAATTAAAAGACAGAGAGAGTAATAAAAATAATTCCAAACCAGACTAATTCTAATGCTGATAAATATATATAAAATGTAGCTACCTATAATTTTTTTACTTCTCCTGAAGAAGGTGTACCTTAAATACCAAAATGGTGATATAGAAAAAAGTTTTTCTCTCTAACTATATATGTTCTATACTTTATGAAATATATTGAGCACTTTTTGGATTAACTACTACTGCTACTACAGTGAAAACATAACAGCATTTGATGAATATATATATATAGTAGTTAATCCAAAAAGTGCTCAATATATATATTATATCTACTAGCAAATATATGCACCCTCCAGGTGCAAGTATTTAAGTTTTAATGTAATAAAATATTGTATTAAATTAGAAAGGCTAATGAAACTAAATAAGAATACAGATAAAAAGATTTGAAACAGAGGGGGGTATAATAAAAGAGTTGAAACAGAGGGAGTATAATAAAAAATGGAACAACTGAAACTTACTCTTCCATCACTCTCGTCTTTCATTGTTATTTTTTCTAATTTAAGTATTTAGTTAAAGAGGAAGTAAAGAATAAAATGACAGTTATTTTATCTTATTAATGGATTTTATTTAAGATTCATTGAAGAGATTTTTTGCTTATATTCATTAAAATAAAACCAAACAGTTAGAAATCAATAATACTAAGCACATATTTATTAAATTCGATTTTTTAATATTAATATGCAAATTAGCCTTCCCGTTCACAGTGTAAACCGCTATTTTCTTGTATATATAAATATAATTGCAGGTTGTCAGTATGTAGACATAGTTAACAGTATTAATAATGTAAGATAATTTTATTAATAATTGAGGTTTAGATAAAAATAAAATCATGGAGAATGTGATGTCAATAACTAAGAGAATTGTGACTTGAGTAGGAATATAGTTTCGGTTACAGACAGAAAAACACACAATCTCCATTATAATAAGATATATATATATATTCATCAAATGCTGTTATGTTTTCACTGTAGTAGCAGTAGTAGTTAATCCAAAAAGTGCTCGTAAGTCGTAAAGTATAGAACATTTATAGTTATAGAAAAAGTTTTTCTTTGTCCCCCGCACACTTCATAATGCCATTACGAATAATAATACATCCGGGCTTTCCCAAGCATTCGACTCGGCCATAGCCGAGCATCTATCTATAAATGCTTGTAGAAAAGATTACTCAGATGAGTGCTTCTCCATTTTGCATAGAGCTAGGTCAAAACAGCATTTAACCATCCTTAAAGCTGTTTATATCTCTTTTTTCCGGCCTACTCTGTGCAAACAAACTCCAAAGCACTCCCTCTATTTATTGGTAGACACTTCTAACCCTGTTTCAACCTATGGTTCATACATACCCCCCCTCTTTCCCCCTTTTTCTTTTTTCTTTTTTTTTTATTTGTCCCCCTCTGGCTCACCCCCATTCGTTTCTTACAAAATGCTTGTACAATCTGACTTTTATTCGTCATGGTGTATCACTTGAAAAGTACCGGTTGAAAAGGCCTTCGTGTAACCCCCCCCCATTTATTTTATTCCTTAATAAAATATTCTCCCCAAATTACATATGATTCCCCACTTTTAGTGAGATTATATATATATATATATATATATATATATATATATATATATATATTGTAGTTTAGGGGTCACTGTATATATTTTATGTCTTTTTTATGTTGAAGTTGGGCGTTATTATGAAGCATTTAAAACAATATCAAAAAATAAATGAAGGAACTCGATGTTGTGGAGTACAGGATTCACTTATTTTTTTATTTATTATCATAAATTCATCAGAGGAAGGGAATCTAACAATCCCGAAAATTTATGATAATAAATAAAATATAAGTGAATCCTGTACTCCACAACATCGAGTTCCTTCATTTATTTTTTGATTGTGTTTTAAATGCTTCATAATAACACCCAACTTCAACATAAAAAAGACAAATATATGTGTGTGTATATATATATATATATATATCTTATTATAATGGAGATTGTGTGTTCTTCTGTCTGTAACCGAAACTATATTACTACTTAAGTCAATATTCCATTAGGTATTTACGTCACATTCTGCATGGTTTTATTTTTATTTGAACCTTAATTATTAATAAAATTGTTTTCCATTATTAATACGGTTGACCATATCTACATACTATTAACATGCAATTGTATTTATATATCCGTCTTTTACCTGGTAAAAGACAGTCTTTATCTATATCTGTCTTTTACCTGGTAAAAGACAGATTGGTCACCCCCTACAGCGATTCAAGGATGTCTGCAAAAATGATCTCAGGTGCTTTGGCATTGTCCCTTCCAGCTGGGAAAATTTGGCTCAAGACCGCCCTCGGTGGCGGCAGAATCTCCATAGAGGCCTGTACATGTCAGAAGTCGCCCTGATACAACATCATGAAGCTAAGAGGTCCATAAGAAAGCAACGGCAACAAAGCATCGGGACATCATCATCTACAGGGACAACCTACAAATGCAAAATCTGTGGTCGAGAATGTTTCTCAAACATAGGACTTCATAGTCACAGGAGGCGCTGCAACCTCAGGGGCACACAAAAACTTTTATCATAGTCTTTCGAGACTGAATTGCCAATGATGATGATGAATGATGATGTATTTATATATACAGCAAAATAGCGGTTTACAGGTGAACGGGAAGGCTAATTTGCATATTGATATTAAAAGTTTGATTTTAATAAATATGTGCTTGGTATTATTGATTTCTAATTATCTTGTTTTATCTTAATGAATATGACCAAAAATCTCTTCAATAAATCTTAAAAGAAATCTGTTAACAAGAAAGAATAACTTTGATTTTATTCTTTAGTTACTAAATTAAATAAATAGTTAAATTAGGAAAATTTAGCAATGAAAGACAGGAGTGATGGAAAATGATGGATGACGTAGTTTCAAAGTTGTTCTATTTTTCGATTATACCCCCCCCCCCTGTTTCAAATCATTTTATTTTCATTCTTATTTAGTTTCATTAGTCTTCCTAATATATTTAATTACAGTATAACAAATACTTGCGCCTGGAGGGTGCATATTCTTGCTAGTATCTTATTATAATGGAGATTGTGTGTTTTTCTGTCTGTAACCGAAACTATATTCCTACTCAAGTCACAATTCTCTTAGTTATTGACCTCAACTTCTCCATGATTTTATTTTTATCTAAACCTCAATTATTAATAAAAATTGTCTTACATTATTAATACTGTTAACTATGTCTACGTACTGATAACATGCAATTATATTTATATATACAACAAACTAGCGGTTTACAGTGTGAACAGGAAGGCTAATTTGCATATTAATATTAAAAAATCGAATTTAATAAATATGTGCTTAGTATTATTGATTTCTAACTGTTTGGTTTTATTTTAATGAATATAAGCAAAAATCTCTTCAATGAATCTTAAATAAAATCCATTAACAAGAAAAAATAACTTATTTTATTCTTTTACTTCCTCTTTTAACTAAATACTTAAATTAGAAAAATAACAATGAAAGACGAGTGATGGAAGAGTAAGTTTCAGTTGTTCCATTTTTTATTATACTCCTCTGTTTCAAAAATCTTTTTATCTGTATTCTTATTTAGTTTCATTAGCCTTTCTAATTTAATACAATATTTTATTTACAATTAAACTTAAATACTTGCAACCCGAGAGCTGCCATCTCTCTTCATG
>CM042176.1:27102068-27139566 GCA_023376005.1 Doryteuthis pealeii | reverse complement strand
CCAACTTTCATCAGACTCTGAAAAAAAAAATTACTTAAATTATCCTCTTCTACTCCATATATTTCTCTTGGTATATACTGCTACTCTCACGAGTATGATATCGCCTTCATTTTCACTTCGTAATAAGTCCTCTAATAGAAAATTGATATTCCCCATATCGTTGAATACCCGTGCCTTTCTCTTATTGAAACTAGTAAATATCCAATCATTCTACTTTTATCTATATTCTCTTCTCCTCATCTAATAATCTCCTCTACTCCCTACCCTCAACTCCCTCTCTTATCTCATTATCCTACCTCCCGCTCCCCTACACCTCTCTCCTAGCTTTATATAATATCTAAGTTTTATATACATAAATTATTGTATCTCTCTTTTCATACTTAACCAAATATTCTTACTCATCTACACAATTTTCATTCACACACTATCCTCTCTACGTTCAAATTTATCTACCTATTTAAATCACTAATTTAAAACTAATTTAGCCAATTTTTTTCAGAACTGATAAAAGTATGCATAACTATATAAAAACTCAGCGATAAAGTTTCTTAATATGACAATTGACCATCTCATCTATAATCAGTCAGTTAAATCAATTCACTACAGACTTCCTTTCATACAATCAATTTTCTAATATTTAGTAATCCGGCGCATTAATTCCTGACGGGATTACCTTACTTTTTTCACAATTGCCTATTCTATTATTTTGCCATATACTATAAATTTACCATCATCGTTGGTTGTTTCAGTTGTTTTGTGTTTATCAACTTTTCGGGTAATTTTAACTAATCGAATACAATGTTCATTTAGATTATAATAATATATATATCATATTTCTCTCTCACAAGTACTGATCTATACAATATCTCTTATTCCCTACTCTTTCCTTACTATTATCTCAATCTACCTCTCTCTACTCCTCTCTACGCTCTATGTTGAAATGCTTCTCATCTTCACATCTCTCTGTGACTATACTATGTCGGAAAACTTGAATATAAATTTCGGCTAATTACTAATATTATAATTGTAATAATCAATATATTCTTCCTCTTTGTCACTCTCCTGTCTCTCTGGCTCTCCGCTCTTCTCTCTCTCTCTTCTCTCTCTATATCAGATACAAATAGAATTATAACATAATATAATACTACAAAAAAGTACTTTTATATTTTAAATAGTAATAATAATATATATACTACTTTATGTTTTTGTTTATATTTTTATTCGTTGATTTAGTCTAGAATTTATATTTCTTAATTCATCTGCTCTTCTTCAAACGAAACCAATAAAAAAGTAGAACAATATATACTATTTTGTCTTTCTCTCTCTTATATTATTATATATCTTTTACTGCTCTCTGCATCTCTAATATAAATCTTTCTTCTCTCTCTTATAAAATAATATAATCTTATTTCTCTCCTCTCTTCTATTATATATTAATATATTTCCTGGTTTCTAACCTCTTCCTCTTTATCTCTGTTAATGAATTTTTTGACAATCCTTAAATAACTCTAAAAAACTAATCACCAATTCAATTCATATCATTAACTTACATATTTACAAAGAATTGTTTCTTTAAAAGTCATTTATTATCGAATTGATAAAATCTTTAGTTATATTTATATACAGAAATATATAGTTAACCTTGTACTTATCGTATCGTCAACCTATCTTTTCACTGGATACTCTTATTTACGATTTAAATTAAATTAATTTTAAATAATGTTAAACTGTAAAGTGTACATTGATTTTTCTACATTTCCCTTTTATGTCTCCATCTACAAAAATTAAATTATAATATAGAGTTAGTAACTGATACAATTTAAGAAGATATGGTGAACAAACTCTCTAGCTAAAAATATAATTAGATATCTTATATAAAATACATCATAACAAATACATAATTAATCAGTATTAAGACTTAATGAGACTCTAAGCTTCTATTTCCTCGTATTATCGTTTCCCTATTAACGTTAGCTTTTTTTTTGTATTTTTTTAATATATATATTATATATTCTTTTAACTTCAGTCTCTATCTCTATATATAATTTATTAATACCTTTCGTTCTTTCTCGAAATAGTTAAAAACAAATTGGTTAACTGTATCGTGTCTGACGAAGATTATAACAAAATAAAAACGGATAGAGTCGCCTCATCTCATGACTTTTCATAAGTATATCATTGAGCTTATATCATTAACTACTTCTCCTCCTGCATTCTTACAATCAGATTTCTAAGAAAAAAGTCACAAATTTGGTTAAATTAAAGATATTTTTTTACTGAAATTAAGGTACCCTTTATCAAATCATTAACTTATATCCAAATCACTCAATATCTGCGGCCATTACGTTCCGTATTATCAGCCCCTCCTTCATAATAAAATATCTTCTCTGCTCTGCTTACCCTTGTTTAAGCTGATACAGCAGCAAGTTTGTTGAATTTCAATTGAATTAAATTTTGCTCGTCTAAGCCGTTTCAGCCCGTTAATTTATGCTCTTCACCTTAATTTATGGTTCCTAAGATCTATTTAATAATTTGTAATATATCGTTATAAGAAAGATAAGAATACTCTTTCACAAAATATGTAATTTGTAGTGAGTTTATTATAATTTATAAATCATTTATTTAACAGCGAGTTAAATATATATAAAATGATGCTATCGGATTAGCCATTGACTGCTTATGATTAAATTGCACACAAGCAGCTTCTCAGTCGCCCTCCCTATAACAGATCAGATCGGAATTTCTTACCTAATTAGAGACTTTATAGAACCTTCGTTAGCGAAGTATCATTTGTCATAATCTTAGTCAAAATGAAGATGAAATATTTAGTCTTTTTTCTGAACTCATTGTACCCTCCGACTGTTATGTGGCCTTTTATAAAGATTTAATTTTTTTTTTATACAGCGAGATTAATAAAATAAAAACAATAAAATATTACGTCATACGGTACGTCTAGTAATCTATATATTATATAAAATTAAGAATAATACGAAATTAAAATGTACGCAGTTTCGATCCTTAGGTTCATTTCTGAATATGATAATTGATGTGTCCCTATGGTTTATAGTAACATTAAATTATTTTTAATACATTAGTCGGAAGAAATTTGATCCAGTATTCTTTAAACTTGCTACAGTACACGTCATTTTGTTAATTTTTTTTTAAAATTATTAAAAAATTTTTTAATTTTTTAATGTTTTAATATAAATAATATAATAATATTATTGATAAATTTTATATGTATATTATTTTTATTATTAATAAGACGATTAAATTGGGTATATGAGTAGATAAAGACAGTGAAATAGTTAATATAATAAAGCATTGATTTAGGGGGATGAAATAAAGAATGAGGGGTGATGAGGATGAAGGTGGATAGTGTATAGTAGATAGGATGACGAGAGATAAGTGGATAGAGTATGATAGAGGTGTAGAGAGGGAGAAAGGATATATAGAGATTATTATAATAATATACTAGATATATATAATATATTAATATAATAAGAGAATATGAGAGAGGAGAGAGAGTGGAGTGAGAGGAGAGAGAGGGAGATATATAGTAGAGATATATATGATAGAGGAGAGAACTACGAGAAAGATATATCATTATATAATAGAGAGACGAGAAAAAGAATTTATAATATATATAGATATATATATATAGAGAAGAGAGATGAAAGATATATATTTATATTATAGATATATATTATATAGAGGGAGCTGAAGATGTGAAGAAAAAATATTATAATATATATATATTATATATATAGAGAGGAGAAAAGATTATAATATTATATTTAAGAGGGAGAGAGAGAGGATGAAAAAGATAATATATATAAAAGAGAGAGAGAGGTGGAGGATGGGGAAAGGAAAAGGGAAAGGAGAGATGAAGGAGAGAGGAGGAGAGGCGGAGGATAGGAGAAAAGGAGAGAAAAAAGTATATTATATATATAGAGAGAGACAGAGAGAGATAGAGAAAGAAAAAAAAAAAAAAGGAAGAATATTATATTATATAAGAGAAGGGGAGAAGAAAAAAAAAAAGATTATAATATATATAGAGAGAGAGAGAGAAAAAAGATATATATATATAGAGAGAGAGAGAGGAAAAAAAGATATATATATATAGAAGAGAGAGAGAAAAAAAGAATATATAATAGAGAGAGAGAGAGAAAAAAAAGAGAATATATATATATATATATATATATATATATATATATATATATATATATTATATAGAGAGAGAGAGAAGAGAGAGAGAGAGAGAGAGAGAGAGAGAGAGAGAGAGAGAGAAAGATATATATATATTATATATATATAATATATATAGAGAGAGAGGAGAGAGAGATATAGAGAGAGAGAGAGAGAGAGAGAGAGAGATAAGAGATATATAGAGAGAGAGAGATATAATAGAGAGAGAAAGAGATATATATATATATATATATATATATATATGAGAGAGAGAGAGAGATAGATAGGGAGAGAGAGAAAGAGAGAGATATGGATGGAGAGAGAGAAAGAGAGAGATATAGATAGATAGAGAAATATATATATATATATATATATATATATATATATATATATATAGAAGAGAGATAGAGAGAGAGAGAGAGAGAGAGATAGAGATATAGAGATAGAGAGATATAGAGATAGAGAGATATAGAGAGAGAGAGAGAGATAGAGAGAGATATATAGAGAGAGAGATATAGAGAGAGAGAGATATAGAGAGAGAGAGATATATATAGAGAGAGATATATATAGAGAGAGATATAGAGATATATATAGAGAGAGATAGAGAATATATAGAGAGAGATGAGATATATATATAGAGAGAGAGATATATATATAGAGAAGATAGAAGAGATATAGATATAGATAGATATATATAGAGAGAGAGATATATATAGAGAGAGATATAGATATATAGAGAGAGATAGAGAGAGATAGAGAGAGAATAGATAGAGAGAGATATAGATAGAGAGAGATAGAGATAGAGAGAGATAGAGAGAGATATAGATAGAGAGAAGATATAGATAGAGAGAGATAGAGATATAGATAGAGAGATATAGATAGAGAGAGATATAGATAGAGAGAGATATAGATAGAGAGAGATAAAGAGAGAGATATAGATAGAGATAGAGAGAGATATATATATAGAGAGAGAGATATAGATAGAGATAGAGAGATATAGATAGAGATAGAGAGATATATAGATAGAGATAGAGAGATATATAGATAGAGATATAGATAGGATAGAGATATAGATAGATATAAATAGATACAGATAGAAGGATAGAGATATAGATAGAAATATATAGACAGAGAGAGACAGATAGATAGAGAGATAGATATAGATAGATAGATAGATATAGAGAGATAGATAGAGATAGATAGAGATAGATAGATAGAGATAGATAGTGATAGATAGAGATAGGTAGGTAGGTAGAGATAGGTAGGTAGATAGAGATAGGTAGAGATAGATAGATATATAAATAAATGAATAAATAAAAGGTTTAGCTTTTTTTAATTATCATTGTAACAATTATTACTACTGTTTGCTCTGTGGCAGTCATCAGGTAAACAAAATTGTTTCTGAAACAATTTTTTTTATTTTCAAAAAGAGTTTTGTTTAATTAACCATTGAAATTAATTAGTTAGTATTGCAATGTATAATTTCAATTAAACTTAGTTAAAAAAAATATTTTTCAACACTAAATGTATAGTAATTTGGGTTGTTTTGTTGTTTATTTTTTTTAAGCAATACGTAATTAAAAACAACCTTAATCCCCTAAAACCGTAACCCAATTCGTAAAATGTTAATTCATAGGTACCACCAAAAAACTTTCCGTTTTAATTTTCCCGACTTAAATCAGAAGTCAGCCTGAAAGATTTTATATGAATACAGCAGCTGTTTTTTATAAAAAGGAATCAATTATTGTCAAAATAAATAAAAAGGCAGCTGTGAGCTAAAATGTTTTGTTTTTTTTTAAATAAATAAGTTAAAAATTAAATAAAATAAGATTTTAAAAAGTTGGTCTACTATATTTTATCCAAACAAATTGACATAAATTAATAGATAGCTCAGACACAGCTGATAATGTCACAATAGACAATTGCAAAGGTGGGAGATTTGGCAGGCTAAAGATTGAACAATATTTCGATTAATATGATGAAATGAAGATGATGTTCATAAATCAAAATATTGTTCAATATTATCTATGAATATGATATAAAATATTTTCATTTTAACAGCATTGTGTCTTTTCATATCCTTTTATCTATACTTATATTTTATTGTAAATCTGGTGATAGTAAATGTGTATAATATATATATATATATATATATATACACATATATATATTATATATAAGTGTATTTAAGCAGCATTTTTTCTTTTATACATGTTTCATTGAATTGAACAGACAATTCCTGTCTGACAAGTCTTTCGTCGATCCGTTCTAATCTTCGGGCCATCCTTCTGGTGTCAGGGTGGAACTGATATACCAGTCCACCGAATGTTTCGTCACTAGCGCTTTCGGCAATGCACTTTGCCATCCTCAGGTGGGAAAACGATGGAATAGTTTTCATGTCTCATTTTTAACGAGAACGAGTAGAAGCAAGGAATTAGTGGGAGGTAATATCAATTGGTAGTGGGAGGTTTTTGGAATGGTAGTAGTTTGAACAAAGCAGTGGTGATTTTTTGGAGGGGGGCACAGGTTGTGATAAGGGGGGGGGAATAATGGAAGTAATGTAGGCAGAAAATTATAAGCATTTTAGGATATATATATACACATACATTTACTATCACTAGATCCTGCTTTTGTGCAAAAATTTGATTTATATTCATGAAAACATGTAAAAATTAAAACATGCATAATAATGGATCTGTGAGACTAACTTGCTAACCATTACACCACATTTATTTTTATTTCCCTTCCCTCTACCGTCAATGTAGTAGAAACACACTGACTATTTGGTACAGAAAAAATTCTAAGTAAAATGGTCAGTAAAGAAGGTCATGCTGAAAAGAGAAAAATTGTAGGGCAGACTATAAATATGAAAGATCAAAGGGTTCATTTATTGGTCTAATTAATCCGTTGTAATAAGGGGTATAATTTCAACACTTACCCAAGTTGAATACCCCAATTTAGACAGGTCAAGTGAATAGGAGATACAGAACCTCCTGATACTTAATGAATTGTAAGATAGTTGAGAGGAGTTTTCAAATTTCAAAAGAGGATACCCTAAGCTTTTAAAAAGATACAAAATTTAGCTTGGTAACAATTTTTTCTGATTCACCTTCTTATCTACCAGACTAGATATGTTTTAAATACCCCTCCCCCATAAAAAATTTCCCCCAGGGTTTCAAAAAGAGAAGCTCTCAAATTTCAAAAGATGATACCCTATATAAAGAAAAAGGTGCAACTGTAAACAGTGCTTCCTATTTCCAACTCCTTAGGCCAAATTCACCTTATTTATTGAATGACCCTTGTATATATAAAGAAAAAGGTGCAACTGTAAACAGTGTTTCCTGTTGCCAACACGTTAGACAAAATTCACTTTATTTATTGAATGACCCTTGTATATATATAAAGAAAAAGGTTCAACTGTAAACAGTGCTTCCTATTGCCACACCTCAGACAAAATTCACCTTATTTATTGAATGACCCTCATATTCATCTCTTAATGATCAAGTGAATGTTTATTCCATGGGAGCAAACAAAACTTCTATATTGATAGGGCCTATTTGCTGGAATCTTAGAGAATTAAGACAATCCAATTTCTTCCCATTCTAGTTTCAGTTTCTCCGAAATTCAAACAGGACATTTACACCATTTTTTAATAAAAATAAAAATTAATTATTTTTTACCTTCAGTCAAAGGGAAGATGTTATTCATACGCTCTCTGGCAGTTCGTAATCTGTTCAGTTCCCCAGCTTGACGTAAAAGTTCTATCAATTCAACGTGAGGCTGGTAATTGTATGGATAACTTCGGATCTGGTAAAGAAAAGAGAAAAGAGAGAGAAAAAAAAAAAAAGGTTTTCATTAATTGCTGTTGCTTTTCTTTTCAGGAAGTATTCAACAAAAAAAATGCGGAGTAACAATAATTTTCATTTCCCTGAATTTTTTTAGATGAGGTTTGATAATTAGTATTATTTGGATTATTCGGACTATTGTCCTCATCTTCATTGTTATCTGTACAATGTTTCGGCCGATGTGCCCTCCGGCCTTCTTCAGGTATTTCTTGTTGGTTCCCAACCACGACTGGTTTCCCGAGTCCAAGAAGGTTCCCAGAGTCCGACAAGAAATACCTGAAGAAGGCCAGAGGACACATTGGCCGAAACGTTGTACAGATAACAATGAAGATGAGGACAATAATCCAAATAATACTAATGATTTTAATATTTTAGTTTTAATCTAAATAAGTGACCGGCATTAAATAACTCTAAATGGGTTGATATGCCATAAAACAAAACTCAATAAATTACACTTAGATTTATTGAGGTTTTTCTAATTTGTTCATCATAAACAATAACAATTATTTTCTTGTCCTGTCAGCTGGGATAGTAGAATACGCCAACTGGATCTCTGCAGAGGGTAAGACCACCCCCCGCCCCCAATGGTGCCACCTGTTGGCCATAGGTAGCGACCTGTAATGCCTGAGGACAGAATTGTAGTGGCTGAGCAGTCTGTGAACCAGCTACTAAGTGATATCGACTGAACTTGCAAAAAGGTGTCAAAATTAGGGTGACCTAGAAAAAACAGAACCCAAATTATTTATCTATTTTCCCATTAAACTAACCTTAAACCCCAATCCTAACCCCTAAGCCTAACCCTAAACCCCCATAGTTAAAATTAACAGTTTTATTACAAAATTTGTGTGTTCTGTTTTTTCTGGGTCACTCTGTATACCGGTGACCCAGAAAAAACAGAACCCAAATTATCTATTCATTTTCCCATTAAACTAACCCTAAACCCCAACTCTAGACCCCCATAGTTAAAATTAACAGTTTTATTACAAAATTTGTGGGTTCTGTTTTTTCTGGGGCACCCTAATTTTGACACCTTTGTGCAAGTTCAGCCGTGATATCATGACATGCAACACTCCAAATCAACATCTACTTGAGCTAGAACCGGCACTCAGAGAGGCCCAATCCGATCAATCGTCTGGTCATATCAAGCCCTAGCACCAAAACAATATTTACCTACAAACTATTCACTGTAGGGCCGGGTTAGCCCAGTCGGTAGGGCGTTCGGCTAGAACCCACAAGGTTCTTAGTTTGATATCCCCACTAGCCAACTCCGCGTATGAGTAGCACAGGGATCTGTGTGGTAAAGGAGCTGATGGTAGGTGTGGCGCTCCACCTCAGACGCAAAATAAGTCTCCTTGGTTTAGCGATAGTGAAAAGGGGATAGATTCCCTCACTGATTGGCTGATACCGACTTTAGGCCACCCCAATGACTTATTCACTTAAAAATCCTGTATACAACAAAAATGAATATTTGGCAATAAATATCCCACAGGGGTTGATATGCCATTAAACAAAATAACCATCTCTTCTTCCAACTTTCTTTTTCTTCTACTTCCTTATTTACTTGAATTCACAGACAAGCAAAAGGGCTTAAAAATCATATATACAAAAATGAATAAGATTTTGCATTAAATAGCCCACAAGGTTGATATGCCATTAAACAAAATAACCAATCTACCAACCATTTTTATCTCCAGCTTAAATAACCAAACCCTAATTAAAACTATGATTAATATGAATAATTAATTTAAGACAATTGTTTTGAAGGTTGGGCATTAGAATTCTTATATTTACCACGTACCCCACATTGTATGGGTTAGGCACAAGGCCCTATTAATGTTGGACCACCCACGAACCGAAGCTCATGGGAGGCAGGTGCAAAAAATGTGTTGATCCCATTGACATTCCCCCTCAAGGGGGGCATCTCAGGCACCGGGCAATAAACCCAGCCCCTTTAAATCGATGGGGCAGGTGTTGCCTGGTGGGGGGGATGGCCCCCTGGGATCAATGACATTAATTTATGCGCTCCAGGGCTGAACCCACCGGACCCTCCAGTCAAAACCCTGTATGATAGATGACAGACAGACTAACTTCAATTATAAAGGTTATGACTGACAACATATCATTGAGAATACATTTTTAAAATTGTATTTGAATATAGCCACACATTCTGAAATCTTTCAGTTAGCTAAGGAAAATATTCATTGTGTTTATGAAAATGTACATATATAAACATTGGGTAATACTTGCAAATCATACTCAAAATCACATGACCCAGAAAAAACAGAACCCACCACTTTTGTAATAAAACTTAATTTTAACTAGGGGAGTTTAGGGGTTGGGGTTTAGGGTTAGTTTAATGGGAAAATAAATAATTTAGGTTCTGTTTTTTCTGGGTCACACTGTATACAAGGTGACTCAGAAAAAACAGAACCCACAAATTTTGTAATAAAACTTTATTTTAACTAGGGGGGTTTAGGGGTTGGGGTTGGTTTAATGGGAAAATAGATAAATAATTTGGGTTCTGCTTTTTCTGGGTCACCCTGTAATATCATGGGATCTTGAGTATGTTGCAAGTTTTACCAAAAATTGCTGGTTGGTTGGTTGGTTGGTTGTCTTGTTTTACGGCATATCAAACCTTTTCAGGTTATTTAATGCCGAATCCAGTCATTTTGATATTCAATTTCTTATAAAAATCGACTCCAAAATCCAAATTCACACAGATAAATTATGCTATATCAAAACACTTATGTCCCAGCTCATAAGTTATATAATTTTAAAAAGTAAATTGTTAAAATCAGTTTTACTGGAAATAGGAGGGGGGGGGGCAATAACATTATTAAAAAAAATTTTTAAATGTTTAATGAAAATAAAAATTCAAATAATCATTGGAAAGAAATCGATAAAGAACAATTAATGAATACGATTTTTTTTTTTTTTAATGAAGAATTTAGGATTTTAATTTATTTGAAACAAGTCAAGCCAAAACAAAACTCATGTCTCTTTTAAAAGACAGGATAATCAGTTCCATGTTGGGCGATACCAAAAATAGCGCCAAAAGATCTTAGTTCAAAATTTTCTATTTATTTATTTATATAAATAAAAATATATCTATAGTTTTTTTTACTGTTCCACATAGTGAAAGGCATTTTTTTTTTTTTTGCAAAATAAAAAAATAAAAAAAAAAACGAGGGGGGGGCGGGCTCAAAAAAATCGCGTTCTTTAATTTCATTTTAATTTTTGATCTCCCATTATCGGTAAAAAGCCTTATAAGAAATTTAACAGCATGTTTCTTTTTTTTTGTTTTTTGTTACAGAATAAAAAATAAAATTTAAAAAATAAAATATAAATAAAACGTTTACTCCATAAATGAAAACAACTTTTGGCCAAATTTCGAACATTCCGGTTTTTCTGGAGACATGGTCACGTGACCTTTCTCTTCTCGAGCTGATGATGCTCCAATGTTGATATTGGATTCGGGAAAACATTTCTTGAGGCGACGACAATTTCGTAAGAGTCACAGAGATATTGTTGTAGTGTTGTTCCCTTTTTATTTTCTTCTTTTACCCTTGCTTTACACCTCTTGCAAATAATTAAAAGATTTTTTCCTTTCTTTTTTGTAAGAGACTCACTCAACGCTAATGAAAAATTAACACTTTGAAAAAAAAAAAAAAATTAAATTACGTTTTCAACTTAACCGTGTTTTTCTTCTGATTTAGCCCCAAACAATGTGTCGTTAACTACACGTGAATCTTTTACGCAATTAAAGATAATAAGTTTAAGTAATAATATGCAGCAGCAACAATAATAATAATGATAATAATAATATGCAATAATAATAATAAGGATAATAATAGTAAAGGTTTGATTTAAAACGTCATGTGCTCCCGGTAAAAAAAAAAAATTATATTTCAAAATTGCACGAGGATAGTAATTTTCGGGGTTATATACGATTTTAAATAAACTTTCATTCATAAACAAAACATATTTCTATTAAAGATGGTTATTGCTAGAAAGAAGAAAAACAAAAGAAACGTGTATCACCCCCAATTCATTACCTTAAAAAACCTTTCAAATTAAATTAAAGCAATACACAGTAGTAGAGTGTACCTGTACGTACACAAAACACCTTTTTATCGCTCAACATTTTTTCAAATATAAGTACAGATATGAATGCATAGGAAAATGCAAATCTTCTGAAATATATCAAAGAATTTATCTAATGAAAAATTTTTAAATAAAAAAAAAGGTACATTTATTGTAGGTGTTCTACCTATTGTTTTTGTTTTGTAATGTAAGAAAAGAAAGTGTTCGTACCTGTTCTTCCAGGCAGCGTATTTTCTCTTTTTCCAACTCATCGTCATCGGAATCGTCTGTACTACTCTCTTCTTCTTCATCAGCATCCATTTCTTCTTCCTCCTCGGTTTCTTCGTTGTCCTCTGGATCCATTTCCACTTTCTCTTCCATTTCCGAGGAAACCTTCTGGTCTTCCACACTTGCCTCGTCCGCCATTTTCAAATCAAACCATGTGCGCCTCTTTTGACTGAAGAACGGCGAAATTAAAGGGAGGTA
Source organism: Doryteuthis pealeii (assembly GCA_023376005.1). NCBI lineage: Eukaryota > Metazoa > Mollusca > Cephalopoda > Myopsida > Loliginidae > Doryteuthis > Doryteuthis pealeii. Next base: position 27,126,964 of record CM042176.1, on the reverse strand, counting down.
AATCCAACCTTTTTATTATATTTTACCTTTTTTCTTTCTTTCTTTAGTTCCAAAATAAGAGAAACATTGATTTCTATCAAATTGCAGATTTTTGTAACCAGAGATTTTCCTCACCTCAGAAATGATTTTTTTTTATTTCGTTACTTCCTGTATGGAAATTTGACAAAGATTTTTTTGATCATTTAATGATTTTGGTACGGTTTTTTGTTTTTTTTTATCTTTATAGTTTTTCTTTCACAATATTTGAGCTGGTTAATTCTCCAATGTTCAAAGAGAATATATACCTTATCGAAGAAAAAAATTATTTAGTTATAAAAAGAATTCTGATTGATAAAAATATTCGTAATTAGAACATGCTAAAAAAAAAAAACGAATCTAAAATCATATCTGAAAATTATAAACAAATTTAAAATTTCAAATAATATTATATCTCTTTATTACCTTCAAATTTATATATAAAAAATAAAATAAAAATTCTGTGCTAAGGAAACGGTAAAAAAAAAATTAAGAGAGAGAGAGGGGGGGAGAGAGAAGTCATTCCCTTTATTAACCTGTATCTATCAACAATTGCTAGTAGCCATGTTTATCATGGAAAATCTTTTTCATGCCATATGCGTATAATATAAATAATGCAAAAATTGAATATAGGTATGGTCAAAATTTCACGTGTTTTTGTAAACTGCCCCCCACCCCCTGAATTAAAATTCGACAAAACTCGAAAAAAAAAAATGAATGAAATAATTTCATTCATTTTTTAATAAAACAAGTAATTTTTACATTTATCTTTTTAAATTTTTTTCATTCATTTTTTAATAAAACAAGTAATTTTTACATGTATCTTTAAAAAAATTTTTTTAAAAGTTCCTCTTCTTCATAACGCAACAATAATTTCATTAAATTTCATTGAAATTTAATGAAATTATTGTTGCATTATAAAGAAGAGGAACTTAATAAAATAAAAAAATTAAAAAAGATACATGTAAAAATTACTTGTTTTATTTACAGTCTTTCAATAGGGAGACTTTTATTTCTCTGAATTTTTTTTTTTTTTTGCATAAACAAAACATATTTTATATATTTCTTTTAAAAATGGTCATTGTTAGAAAGAAGAAAAACAAAAGAAACGTATATCACTCCCTATTCCTTGCCTTAAAATCTTTCAAATTAAAGCAATACACACACAGTAATAGGTAGAATTTTATAGATTAAAATCTTTATCTGTCAAAATGGCGCATTTTTGCCGTTTTTTTTCTCTCTTGAAGATGTGTTCTTTTAAACATGATTTATTTCATTGTTGAAATTAAGAAATTCATAGAAAAAAATATAAGGAAGTTTAAACTGTTCTGAAGGAAAATAAAATAAAGTAAAATAAGTGACAATTTTAAACTTTTTATATAAGTTAAAAGAAAGGGAGAGGTGCAGTAGTACCAAAATTTTGGTCACACCTAAATAGAAGGATTAATAAAAATCCTGTTGTCCGTTTCAATTTTGAAAACATCTTTCTTTTAATTTTTTTTTCATTTTCTCAATTAGTTGTATTGATTTCTCTAAATGTTTGAGATAAGGCTTGATGATTAGTATTATCTGCGTTATTTTGACTATTGTCCTCATCTTCATTATTATCTGTACAATGTTTCGGACGATATGCCCTCCGGCCTTCTTCCAATTGGACACATGGCCTAGTGGATAAGGTAGTTAGGTTAAGACTGTTCTAAGTGACAGTTATCTCTAGATTGCAGGTTCAATCCTGATCAAGGGCAGTAGTAACATAGTATTATTTGCGTTATTCGGACTATTGTCCTCATCTTCATTATTATCTGTACAACGTTTAGGTAGTTAGGTTAAGACAGTTCTAAGTGACAGTTATCTCTAGATTGCAGGTTCAATCCTGATCAAGGGCAGTAGTAACATAGTATTATTTGCGTTATTCGGACTATTGTCCTCATCTTCATTATTATCTGTACAACGTTTAGGTAGTTAGGTTAAGACAGTTCTAAGTGACAGTTATCTCTAGATTGCAGGTTCAATCCTGATCAAGGGCAGTAGTAACATAGTATTATTTGCGTTATTTGGACTATTGTCCTCGTCTTCATTATTATCTTCCAATTGGACACATGGCCTAGTGGATAAGGTAGTTAGGTTAAGACAGTTCTAAGTGACAGTTATCTCTAGACTGCAGGTTCAATCCTTGTCAGGGCAGCAGTAACATAGAATAATAATTAACACAGCTTAACACCTGTACCCCAGCTATGGTTAGCGGAATGAGAACAGGATACCCCTGTGGACTGAATAAAGGGTTAGGTTCAAAGTTTCGTGATGGCTCCCGATTACAACAATTACGAAAAAGAAAGTTCCCGAGTCCGAAAAGAAAGTTCCTGAGTCCGAGAAGAAATACCTCAAGAAGGCCGGAGGGCATATCGGCCGAAACATTGTACAGATAACAATGAAGATGAGGACAATAGTCCGAATAACTGACAGGACAAGAAAATAATTGTTATTGTTTATGATGAACAAATTAGAAAAACCTCAATAAATCTAAGTGTCATTTATTTAGTTTGGTTTTATGGCATATCAACCCATTTCGAGTTATTTAATGCCGGTCACTTATTCAAATTAAAACTAGAATATGAAAATCATCAGTATTATTTGTATTCTTCGGACTATTGTCCTCATCTTCATTGTTATCTGTACAACGTTTCGGCCAATGTGCCTTCTGGCCTTCTACAGGTATTTCTTGTCGGACTTTGGGAACCTTCTTGGACTCAGGAAACCAGTTGTGGTTTGGAACCAACAAGAAATACCTGAAGAAGGCCGGAGGGCACATCGGCCGAAAAGTTGTACAGATAACAATGAAGATGAGGACAATAGTCCGAATAATCCAAATAATACTAATTATCAAGCCTCATCTCAAAAATTCAGAGAAATATTGGAGATAACAATAAAGATGAGGACAATAGTCCGAATAATCCAAATAATACTAATTATCAAGTCTCATCTCAAAAATTCAGAGAAATGGTGTAGATAACAATAAAGATGAGGACAATAGTCCGAATAATCCAAATAATACTAATTATCAAGTCTCATCTCAAAAATTCAGAGAAATGGTGTAGATAACAATAAAGATGAGGACAATAGTCTGAATAATACAAATAATCCAAATTATCAAGGCTCATCTCAAAAATTCAGAGATATAAAACCAAAAATCTTTTTCTAAAAATTTCCTGCCTGTAGAAAAAGCACATTTCATAAATTCTAAAAATAGACCTAAGGGAGTTCAGAGGAGAGTTACTAGGGTAATGAATGATTTTAAAAAAACCTTTTGTATGAAGAAATACTTAGGAATATTGACTTACCAAGTTTGGTTTATCGACGTACAAGAGGGGATATGATTGAAGTCTACAAAAATACACATGGATTTTATTCAATGAACTTTGACCTACTAAACATTGCTCAAAATATCAATACCAGGGATCATAAATTAAAACTCTTTAAAAAATGTTGTAAAGCAAATGCAAGACAAAATTATTTTAGTAACAGATTGGTGAATACATGGAATAAACTACCATCATCAATAGTGAATGCCTCGTCTCTAAACTCCTTTAAGGCAATGTTAGATAATCTGTGGAAAGATTATAAATATTCTGTGGAATTAAGATGAATGTTTATAAGAAATAGCTGACAGGTCTCAGACCTAATATACTAGCTGAAAATATATTATTATTATTATTTACTCCTTTTGAGTATTCACAGCAGCATTAGCTGATGGTCTTTCACTGGAATCTGAGTGACAGCAAGTCTCCTCAGGTCTCCAGGCCTCTTCTGAGTATTCTGGCAGATTGCAGCAGTGCAGTGTTCTGAATGGTTTCAATCCTTCCTCTGATTTCCAAACTTTCCAAACCCTTTTCTAATCCTTTTGGGACTGTTCCAAGTGCACCAACTACAATTGGTATCACTTTCACTTTCATGTTCCATAACTTTTTCAGTTCTCTGGCAAGGTCCAGATATTTGTCCATTTTTTCATTTTACTTCAGCTTCATCCTGTGATCTGCTGGCACTGCAAAATCCACCAGTTGACAAGTTCTGTCAATTTTGTTTATCAACACTAGGTCTGGTCTTCTTGCTGGTATAAGGTGATCTGTTTTTATTTCAAAGTCCCAGAGAATTTTATGCATTCCGTTCTCAAGAACAGATTCTGGTTTATGCATATACCATTTTGTTGTATGGTCAAAATTAAATCTTTTGCATAATTCCCAGTGGATTACCTTCCCAACCCAGTCATGTCTAGTTTTGTATTCTCGTTGTGCTATTTTGCTACATTCGCAGAGTTTATGGTTTACAGTCTCATCTCTATTACCACATAATCTACATTCACTATTTTGTTGGGTCTTATCAATTTTCACTTTGATGTAGTTTGTCCTTATGGCATTATTTTGTGCAGCAATTATAAGTGATTCAGTTTCTCTTTTGAGGTTTCCCTTTCTTAACCATGTCCAAGTCTTTTCATGTGCAACCTCTTCTATTTGTCGTTTGAAGCATCCATATAATTGTTTTTCTTCCCATTTTTGTTTTCTAGTCTTTGTTGTTTTTCTGTTTGTCCATCTGTCGCTTCTACTATTGTTGGCCGCCATAAGTAATCTGTCTTTACTCTTTTTTGTGTAGTCTTCGAGTTGTTGGATTGTGGTTTCTACACATTCCTCTATGTTGGTTAGACCTCTTCCCCATTCCTTTCTTGACACATATAATCTATCTCTATCATCTCTAGGGTGGAGAGCCTTGTGCATGGTCATTAATTTTCTCGTCCTTTGGTCAATCTGTCTGAGTTCTTCTTTTGTCCATTTTAAGAATGGTCCTGAGTATCTTATAATAGGGACAGCCCAGGTATTAATTCCTTTGATCAGATTTCTGCTGTTAAGTTTGGTTTCTAGAAGTTTTCTAGTTCTCCTGAGATATTCTTTTTTAACTTTTCCTTTCATTTCTGCTTGCATGATATTGTCCGCTTCTAAAATTCCTAAGTATTTGTAACTTTCATTTTCATCAAGTGATTTTATAGTTTCCTGATTTGGTAGTTGTATTCCATCTATTAGTTTTCTTTCACCCCATTTTATTACTAGCATAGCACATTTTTCAATTCCAAATTCCATCCCTATATCCTGGCTATATATTCTAATAGTTTGTACTAGGCTCTCCAATTCTTTTTCATTTTTTGCAAAAATTTTATGTCATCCATGTACATAAGGTGGTTTATCTTTTCTTGTGAGTTAGTGAATTTGTATCCCCCTGTACATTTTTTAAGTATATGACTGAGAGACATCATTGCTATAATGAACAGTAGTGGTGATAATGAGTCTCCTTGGAAGATCCTCTTTGGATTTTTACTTCTGCCAGGGATTGTTTTCCGGCTTTTAATTGAACTCTCCAGTTTTCCATGGCTTTTTTAATGAAGTTTATAATGTTGTTGGAAATTTTGTACATTTGTAGGCATTCTAAAATCCAGGTATGTGGGACCATGTCATAGGCTTTTCTGTAATCGATCCAGGCCATTGCAATATTTTTCCGTTTATCTTTTACTTCTTTAAGAATGTATTGGTCTATATAGAGTAAGTCGTGGGTTCCTCTTTTTCCCTTGCAACATCCTTTCAGTTCTTCTGGGAGAAGTTTCCGCCAATTGAGTGAAAAGTATACTTCTCTTATAACAGCAGTTAGAATTTTCCACATCATGGGTAGACAAGTTATTGGTCTATAATTGCTGGGGACATTTCCTTTTTGTGGGTCCCTGTAGTTATCCCTTTTGTCATCCATTTGGGTAATTCGTTTCTTGTAGGCATCTGTTCAGTTGCTGGGCCATTCTTTTGTGGATAGACGTAAATTTTTTGAACCAGAATCCATGTATGCCATCATGGCCTGGTGTTTTCCAATTTGCTACTTTCTCGTATTATTATTATTATTATTATTATAAGTTAGACTAACATCAAATTCTTATTTAAAAAAACCCCTGCCCTCTTTGGGATAGAAATTAACAATTTAGAATTAGAGGGATAGATAAAAAGGAACCAATAGTTTAAGAAGAAGTGGAGAGAGAGAGAGAGAGAGAGAGAGGGTTAATTAGTAAAAGATCCCCAGACAAGACAGTAACAGCCAGGCCATAGTTGACAGCACACATAAAGGTTATCAGTCTAAGAACTTTACAGCGGTAACTAAGCATTATCCTCTCAGAAACGTTGGTACTCATAATCAAGTAAGCTTTTTAAATAATATCAAAATATCTACATTCACAAATTAATAACCACACAACATGTCTTTTGTAAGCTATTGCTCATTAACAATAATAATAATCTATTGGTAATCTGAACATTAGCTATATAAATGAGAGTAACCTCCCCCTGTTTTATTTCACTTTGAGGAAGCCATATGTTTTGGTCGGCCATTTCCATTTCACCGTAATCAATACAACTGCATGTTTTAACACAAAAATATCATAAAATGTGTTCTTAATTACAATTAAGTTCATTTCAAATAATGCGCAAGAACACATTTTATGATATTTTCGTGTTAAAACATGCAGTTGTATTGATTGGAACAAATTCATATTTTCAGTGTAGATTTATGGTGAAATGAAAACGGCCGACCAAAACATATGGCTTCCTCAAAGTGAAATAAACATGGGGAGGTTACTCTCATTTATGTAGCTAATGTTAAGATTACCAATTTATTATTATACTAAAGCTAAGCGATTCAACTTTTGTTTCCTAAAGGCTGTTTTGCAGTTTAGTTTAATGACATGAAAGTTATAATAAATTATTCCTTACTTTTAGGATTGAGATATGTTTAAAAAAATTCCATTTTAATCAGTTCTAATTAGTCGTAATTTGCAATCAAGTCAAAAACTAGCCTGTCCCTTACTTTACCTTCTGCCTATCACTTTCCTCCTTTCTATGTATCTCTTGATTACCTCCTCATTATATATGTTAGTTTCTCTGGGAGAGTAGAGAGAGAGAGAGAGAGATGGGAGAATTTGAAATGTATTTGTATGTTAAATTTCACAAGCAGCAAATGTTTCCTTTCTTAGAAATCTTAGAAAATGATTTTAATGTTTGTCTGTCCGTATTTATTTTTTAAAATTTAATTCGCTTTGCAAACTCACTTTTCCCTAATCTCAATTATCTGTCCAGAGCTCAATGGGTGATCCAACGTAATCAAAGGGGAAAGTGATTGGCAGAATGTAAAGTAAGGGACAGGTCAGTTTTTGACTTAATTGCAATCCGACTCGTGTGCCTATCCCTTACTATTCATTCTGCCTATCACTTTCCCCCTTTCTATGTATCTCTTGATTACCTTCTCGTTATATATGCTAGTTTCTCTGGGTGAGGAGAGAGAGAGAGAGAGAGAGAGAGGAGAGAGAGAGAGATGGGAGAATTTGAAATGTGTTTGTATGTAAAAGATTTCATAAGCAGCAGCCCGTAGCTTAAATTAGGTCAAACCTTCCCTTTCTTAAAAATCTTACAAAATGTTTTTAATGTTTTGTCCAGCCTTATTTATTTAAAAAAAAATTTAATTCGCTTTGTAGAATCACTTTTTCCTAATCTCAATTATCTACCCAGAGCTCGATGGGTGGCAAAACGGGTCATATTTTGTCTAGTATCTTATTATAATGGAGATTGTGTGTTTTTTCTGTCTGTAACCGAAACTAAATCACTATTCAAGTCACAATTCCCTTAGTAATTGACGTCACATTCACCATGAATTTATCCTTATTTTAACCTCAATTATTAATAAAATTGTTTTACATTATTTATACTGTTAACCATATCTACATACTAATAACATGCAATTGTATTTATATATACAACAAAATAGCAGTTTACAGTGTGAACGGGAAGGCTAATTTGCATATTGATATTAAAAATGTGATTTTAATAAATATGTGCTCAGTGTTATTGATTTCTAACTGTTTGGTTTCATTTTAATGAATATAAGCAAAAATCTCTTCAATTAATCTTAAATGAAATCCATTAACAATAAAAGATAACTGTCATTTTATTCTTTACTTCTTAATTTAACTAAATACTTAAATTAGAAAAAATAACAATGAAAGACAAGAGTGATGGAAGAGTAAATTTCAGTTGTTCTATTTTTCGATTATACCCTCCTCTGTTTCAAATCTTTTTATCTGCATTCTTATTTAGTTTCATTAGCCTTTCTAATTTAATACGATATTTCATTACATTAAAACTTAAATACTTGCACCCTACGGAGGGTGCATATATTTGCTAGTATATATAAAAGACAATGGGCGGTGTGAGAGAGAGTCATAGGAATCTATGCTGTTAGCATAACTTGATGCTGATGATTGAATGTAAACTAGAAAAAAAAAAGGTTTTAGCTCAGTCGGTAGAACATCCACCTAGGAACCAGAAGGTTCCTGGTTCAATACTAGCCCTCGCCAACTCAGCGTATGAGTAGCACAGGGATCTGTGCGGTAGAGTAAGGAGTTGATAGGAGGTGTGGTGCTCCACCTCAGATGCCAAAAAACAATCTCCTTTATCTAGCACTAGTGAAAAGGGGATAGACTCCCTGGCTGTCTGGCTGATACCTACTTTAAGCCACCCTGACGACTTACTTTACTTACATTTGTTCAAAAAGTATAAAAACTGAAACTTTTTACCAAGATAGAGATGAAGGTAATTTATGAGGAAGTGCGTCCCAGTCTCCTGCCTCAAAAATTGCTACCCGATGACTATTAAAATAACGACCCAGCTCAGTCTATTCAAAACTATCCATCTTCATATCTATCTATCTATCTCAATTTGTTCATATTTATCTATATTACTTTAAATACTAAGATTTTTTTTTTATTTATGTTTGTTTAATGTCTTGTTTTTAGTTTAAATAAACAAGAATTACGACAAAAAAGATGTGACCCCCCCCCCAAATACATTTACTTGTCGAAAATATCTATCTATCTTCATTTGTTCATATCTATCTATATTATTTTGTTTGATTATCTATCTATCTATCTCAATCTATTCAAAACTATATATCCATCTTCATATCTAAACAAGAATTACGACAAATTACGATAAATAAACAAGAATTACGACGAGCTGGGGTTGTTATTTTGATAGTCACCGGGTAGCAATTTTTGAGGCAGGAGACTGGGACGCACTTCCTCATAAGTTACCGAGATGAATAATAAATGAAATGTTTATTTTCTTCAATACACATATTCCTGTGAGTTTTCCATTGGTTGAAGCATCACTGAAACTCATCTTTTGTGTGAAGTTGTGCTATCATACTTCTTTCAATGTCCTGTATGTGGGGATTAAATGTGGTTGAGAATAGAGGAAAGTGTGGATATAACAACACAAACAGCATAAATTCAATTGATATTTCGCCTCATTTTGGATGAAGCTTCTTCAGAGCTTTAATGACATAAGTAAATGTACATTCGCTTTTATAAGTGAAAGGTGAATGGGTGAGGGGTGAGAGAAGGTCGGGTGGGGTTGGTGTGTAGGGAGTTTTATTTTTCTATGGGGTCAATCGGTAAAAAAATAACAATCTCCCATGAGCTTTCACCGGAAGAACTCTCCGCGCATATGCATAAAAAAGGACCCACTTCCGACCCCCAAGAGGATCTATCGGTCATTTGAGTTTAGGCCTTAACTGTGTTTAGTCACTACGATTGGCCAGGGAGATATTTCCTTGGCATGTGGTGGCTATGGGCGGTGAATAAAGCCTAAGCCATAAAACCACCCTCAGTCTTTGTCTCTTTCTTTTTATTCATTGAATTCCTTCCTTTTCAGCACGACCACCAAAATAAGATGGCGTATTCAGCAAACCCTGAGAACACACACCAAGAATAACAACAGCTATCTTTTATAACCTAAAATATTAGACCTCTTGCTATCCCATATATACTTACCTGGCCTTCAGGTCCTGTGTCAAGTGGCTTCAGCCATTTTGAGTAGCAAGGCGGGGTTTATTACCCAGTGCCTGAGGCACCTTAAAAAAGGAATTTTTGTTCTTGGATAGTATATGGTATTTCTTAATTACTTATACTATAAGAGTATAGAAAATGGCTATTATTCCCTTCAAACTTTGCTTTTCTGACTTGGATAACAATATTTAGAAATTAACCTATTTTATGTAAAAAAATAATTTTTTAAAAAACAAAAAAACTTTCAAATTTATACATTTTCATTTACATAAGACTCATATGAATAAAAATTTTAAGATTTATGGTGCACTCAAAAACAAACCCTTTTATAAAAGTGTTTTATAATTTGCTTGAAGCATTGTGTTTATATTAGTTGTGGTGGATGGTTTTGAAGGTTGTCACAATGCAAGTGTAAAGAAAAATAAGGTAACTATGGTGTTGTTTGTTAACCTGTCATTTATTCTTAATATTTAGAGATAAAAATCTCTTCTAATTTTTAAAAAGTGGTAGACCATGCCTGGAATGATAATCAAACACACACACAATAAAAAAAAAAAGAAGAAAAAAAAAGAAAAAGAAAAAAAAAGAGAAACAGACAGGCTAATGCTTAGAGGGTAAGCCAAACCTGGAATGATAATCAGACACTGTTGAACAGACACACACACATAAACACACAAACACATAAACACATAGACACACACACACACACACATAGACACATGCGCACAGAGAATTTGGAAGATATGAGACACAAAACAAAATGGACGGTTACTAGCAACAGCTTCAGTTTCAGAAATCTTCTGTAGAAGTGATTTATCATGAAATATTAAGAATAAATCACAGGTTAACAAACAACATCATAGTTACCTTATTTTTCTTTACACTTGCATTGTGATAGCCTTCAAAACCAACCACCAAACTCTTTTATAATAAAAGGGTTTGTTTTGAGTATATCAGAAATCTTCACTTAGCCATTTTTAGAATTTAATTCATAAGAACTGAATTAAGTGACATAGGAATTCAAATTTGAATGTATTTATATTAAATTATGCAAAAATATATTTATTTTTTTTATCAGCATTTGTGCTAGGCTTAATTTTCTTAAAATTCCAAATTCTTGATATATAATGGAGTTATAAAACAAGATTTTTTTCTCAGTCATTCCTATAATATCAAGAAACATTATCATCTTAGACCATTGTTAAAACGAAAAATAAAAAAAAAAAGCCTCTCAGAACGTCTAGTATTTGCGTATCAAAATTCTAAAATTTTACTATTTCGTTAATATTATTTTAAATATGATTTCAAACAGTGGTCATTTTACCCATCTACCAACAGGAAAAATATTTCTTTCACAAGAAGGGGACACCCGGGATTGAACCGGGGACCTCTCGATCTGCAGTCGAATGCTCTACCACTGAGCTATATCCCCATCCGACAATCGTAGAACAGAAACTACTGATTATAATTTTGAATCCAAGATATTTCTTTTTGTTTATTTTATATTTAAATGTTTATTTAGAATTTTAAAAGGGTAAAATATTTAAAATGAGTTAAAATAAAAGTGAACGATGATAAAATATATGAGAAAAAATAGATATAAATTTAAAAAATGTGTCTTGTTGATGTTTTTAAATTTAAGCATCTTAGTGGGTGGGGCGAACTCACTATTACTGTATTACAATAAATGGATCGGTTTTTAAATGTTTTAAACAAAATTATAATACTTTAAATCAATATCTAATTTGTTTAGGTATTTTAAAATGTTTTTACTTTTCTTAACACAAGATAAGACATTTGAAAAAATAATATAACCTTTTTTTTATTCGTTTTTTAAATTCAATGAATTCTACCATCAATACAAAATAAGAAAACTATCATTTTGCCTTTAAAATATATATTTTTCTTTTACATTGAATTTATTTCTACGTTTGGTTTTTAATTTATATTAATCATTAGTAATTTATAAAGATATATCGTATGTCTAAATAAAATAAAATGATATAAAAAAAAAATGAATTATAGTCGGAAAAAAAGGACGAAATATTATATTTTCAGAAATTAATATTACTGGAGGCTTAAAAAAAATTTAAAATATAAAATCTATATTATAAAACGGAAAATAATTAAATAAGGAAAAAAATGACAAATTCCATAAAAAGATAAATTTGGCTTCTTCTTTTTTAAATTTTACAAATAATTCTTTTAACGGTCAGCTTATGTTTGTATTTTTTTTTTTTTTTATCCCAATGGATTCATTTTTTAGGGGATTTTTTTTAGAATCAGATATATAAAATGATATATTTCTTGAGAGCACTTTTTAGAAGAAGAAACTAGTTTAGATTCATATATAAATCAAATTATAAAAATATATATACTCTCATTATTAAATTGCTTGCATTATTTAACATATATATTTGTAAAAATCGAGTCGTTTTCATCGGTGATCCTCGGTAGTATAGTGGTAAGTATCCCCGCCTGTCACGCGGGAGACCGGGGTTCGATTCCCCGCCGGGGAGGCCAATTACTTTTGGAATAATTTTTCAATTGTATTATTACAGTTACATTAACCTTATCACTATTTTTTTTTTTTTGCTGTCTTTTTTTATTTTTATTATTTTAAAAAAATTATCTATATTAATAAACTTCATCGAAAAATTATCGTATACTTCTTTAGACCAAGCGTGATATTCAATTCATTCATTTAATACTTATGCTGCAGTTTGTAGATGATACATTAATTAATTTAATTGTTTATATCCACAATAATCAGTTGTGTAGAGTCGAAGATTAAATAGAATAATTCTGTAGTAGTTGCCTGAACACATTTATATCGAGGGAGATCCCCCCTCCCATTTTAACTGCAACAATTTTATTTTATATTACTGCTAGTGTTTTGTTTAGTATTAGTAACTATTGAATAGTTATTTAGTAAATAGTATTTACCAAGCTTAGTTGAGAAATATGGGGCACCCAGTGAGAATCGAACTCAATAACAATGGTCTGCTAATCTAGTTTGGTAACTATTATACCACGTGCTCGAAAAAGTGTGGTGCTTTGTTTATTGTTACTTAAAACTATATCATATACGATAGGTACCACCAATTTTCCCTGTGAAATTTACTCCCCCTATATTTAACACAATGAAACTTGCATAAAGTTTAATATTATTTTTAATTTTTTTTTATCTAATCAAAAGAAGAAACATTAAAAAAAACTCCTGTTGATTAAAAAAAAAAATTCAGCTACGGAAATAATGAAAATTATGAACGAAAAACAATGTTTACATTTTGCACCGTTAAATCAATTAAAATTTTACGTAGCCAAAAACAAGTTATGACTAGAGGCTTTTTAAAAAATTCTATGAAAAATAAATTGCATGGTCCAATTTTCATGAAAATTTCCATAATTAACTATCTTTGGATGTAAATATGTCTGAAATAGATGAATACAGAATTCTGCTAAAAATATCAATAAAGAAATTGTCCCTGTTAAAAAAAAAAAAAAAAAAAAAAGGACTGTTTTACTTAGTTTTCAAGATAACGGTAAGTAATTTTTCTCCAATCGGAAAATTTGATCTTTGAATTAAGCTGTTTTTCTTTGTAACAACTCTCTATGTTCGTTATTTCTTATTTGCAAGATTTTTTTTTTAAGTTAAAAAATATTTACATTTCTTCTTCAATATGGCCTAAACTGATCACGTGACCTATTTTGGTGGTACCTAGAAAAATTAAAATATATACATTGGACTTCATTTCATATTCCGCTAACATCTGTCCGGTAGACTATGGTAAAAAATTTACGCCCCTGAATTCACAATCTACCTAAAATAACCCTAGACAGGTCGGTATGTAAACTTTACATACTGTTAAAATCAAGGTAATGAAGGACTATTTGCTCGTAAATTCCTACCATGAAATAAACTGAACCCCCATTTTATGTCCGTTTTTGTATTAAATGTTTTATTTTTCTTGCACCCGTTATTTTACAATACTGAATATATTTTATTTATTTTAATATTCATTTCAATGTGCATATTCTAAAAGTTTTTATTTTGTGAGAATGGTTAGTTTTAAAGTGGGGGATCGTTTTACAATTTAGGCATGAATTGGATCCTCCTTTTATGACTGTAATTTTGTTTTTTTGTCGACGATGATTAAAATCTGACGTTTTTATTTTAGAGTACCAAAGCCAAAAAGAAAAGAAATAACAACAACAAAAGGTAATATTCAACTTTTTACTCGTAAATTCCTGCCATAAAATTAGGCTTGGGCATTTTATGGTAGGAATTTACGAGTAAAATGTTGAAATGTAAAAACGAGCCCCACTTTAAAACTAACCATTCTCACAAAATAAAAACTTTTAGAATATACACATTGAAGTGAATATTAAAATAAATAAAGAAAATATATTTAGTATTGTAAAATAACGGGTGCAAGAAAAATAAAACATTTATTGCAAAAACACCGACATAAAATGGGGGTTCAGTTTATTTTATGGTAGGAATTTACGAGCAAATAGTCCTTCATTACCAAAATCACTTAGTCAATTTGATAGATAAACCAGCTCAAGAAGCTCACTGTCAATCGGCTGAAATATTGAAGAACTTCAACCAGTTCTTTGGTACCTTGACTTACGAGTTTAATTCGTTCCGCTCGTAAGTCAATTTAGTAGTTATTCTGGTTTACCTTTTAACCTCATCATATTAGGTGGTCGCACTGAAAAGGAATTAAAGGAAAGAAAAAAAAAAGAGACAAAGACAAAAGGTAGTTTTAGGATTCAGGCTTTATTCATGGGTTATAGCCACCTCGCGGAGAGGAGATTTCTTCCTGTCCAGAAATAGTGTCTCGTCTCAGTTTTGGCCCACGTCCGAATGGCTGAGAGATTATCTTGGGGGTCGGAAGTGGGTCCTTTTCCCCGCACATGCTCGAAGGGTTCTTCCGGTCTGAAGGCTCATGGGAGATTGTTATTTAAAAAAAATCTTAATTTTATTTTATTCCCCACTTGCTCCAGAAGATTGGTTCCAATACTGTCACACTGACATCTTTGCACTTCAACATACCTTATATGCATTTTCCTATCAACCCTAGCCCTATTGGCTGGGACTTTAGAATATACCAACTACTATTGGAAATTCCATAGCTAATTATCTCCCCCTGCCGCCATGAGGCGCTCGCTAACATCGTATGTTGGCGCCAAATACCAAAACTTCACTTATCAGGGAACCGTTACGAGAGAGAGGGAAGACGTCAAAAGAAACGCTCTCATCACTTAGCCAAAAACAGGGCTTACTTATCGCAAAGCAGTACTGGAGAAGAGACATAGGACACCAAGCTCTTATTACCAAGCCCCAAAACAGGGTCCACTTATCACAAGAACTTTACAACCAGATTCCTTCTAAGGCATAGTATCTGCATACTGCACAAAGGCCGGTACTACTGCACACTGACCAAAGGAAGAACAACTACCGAGACGAAGCGTCCTTTCTACATTTCCCACCGACGAGAAGAAAACTGTGTTATCACCAGTACTACAAGAAATTCCCCCACAGATAAGTCTCGTAGCAAATACTATTAAATTTGCAACAATTTATGTAATTTTTTGTCAATACAAGTGTCTGCATTTACTTCCGTGTTTGTTCCTTCTTTGTCCGACAATTTGCCTACAACTACGGAGAAATAAGGGCTCCTTCGAATCCGTAAATACTCTTACTACACCTCTGCAGAGGGGTAAGCCCCCTTCCAATGGAGCCACCTGTTGGCCGTGGGTGGTGACTCATGATGCTTAAGGACGGAATCTTGTTATCTGAGTAGACCATAACATACATCACCCCACTTTTATCAATACTTAGGCTAGACGGGTGGTAGGGGAAGCCCCACCCGATCAATCGGTTGCTCATGTCAAGTCCTGGCACCTATATGATTGTCCCAACCCTATTGCTCTTATGGCAACCCTAAACCCTATTTTCAGTTCTGGAGCTCAATGAATGTGGAGCATCCCTTCATCATCATTTCTCCCAGATCCACTCCGGCCGGAATGGTAGTACCTGTTAGGGTCCCATCTATGGGCTAAATAGAAACAAATGAGTTTAAAAGAAATTGAGAACCCAACAAGAATGGATAAAACAAAAACGCCAATGGGTTGACATGCCGTAAAACACAACCAAACCAACCAACCAACCGATGAAGAATGAATAAAACAAAAATATCTTTGGCATAAAATGACCCAAAATGGGTTGACATGCTGTAAAATCCAACCAACCAACCAACCCAACCAACCAACCAACCCATGAAGAATGAATAAAGCAAAAACATATTTGGCATAAAATGACCCAAATGGGTTGACATGCCGTAAAACCCAACCAACCAACCAACCAACCAATCCATGAAGAATGAATAAATCAAAAACCTCTTTGGCATAAAGTGACCCAAATGGGTTGACATGCCGTAAAACCCAACCAACCAATAACTAACCTATTAACACCTATAATTATTTGCAATCATTATTGGAGAAAATGTAGTCCCTTGGAGAAGGTTTGATTGATGTTTCGACTTTATTTATTAAAAGATTTCATCAGAATGAATTTAATAAAAATAAATTTTTTGGAATGATAGCTAATGAGTAAAAGATAGGGAGGGGACATTTTGTCGGATTTTTTCCAAACTGTTGTGAACCATTCTTTATTATTGCCACAAATTTTATGAAACTTCAATGACTTCGACACACATAGGAAGTGATTATTTTTTTCTTGATTATTCTTGTCAAAGTTCCCTTAGTTCTTTTAATGCCTTATTAAAATTACTAGCAAATATATGCCCCCTCCGGGTGCAAGTATTTAAGTTTAGATATAATAAAATATCATATTAAATTAGAAAGGCTAGTGAAACGGACTAAGAATGCAGATAAAAAGATCTGCAACAGAGGGG
This sequence comes from Doryteuthis pealeii, assembly GCA_023376005.1. Taxonomy (NCBI): domain Eukaryota; kingdom Metazoa; phylum Mollusca; class Cephalopoda; order Myopsida; family Loliginidae; genus Doryteuthis; species Doryteuthis pealeii. Next base: position 27,110,104 of record CM042176.1, on the reverse strand, counting down.
GGTATAATCGGAAAATAGAACAACTTTGAAACTAACTATTCCATCATTTTCCATTACTCCCCCCTTTCATTGGTAAATTTCCTAATTTAACTATTTAGTTTAAATAGGAAGTAAAGGATAATATTACAGTTATTTCTTCTTGTAAATAAATTTCTTTTAAGATTCATCCACGAGATTTTTTGTTATATTTCTTAAGATAAAACCAAACAATTAGAAATCAATAATACAAGCACATATTTATTAAAATAAAATTTTAAATATCAATATGCAAATTAGCCTTCTCGTTCAAACTGTAACCGCTATTTTTGTTGTATATATAAATACAATTGCATGTTATTAGTACGTAGATATGGTCAACAGTATTAATAATGTAAAACAATTTTTATTAATAACTGAAGGTTTAAAAGAATGAAATCATGGAGAATTTGAACGTAAATAATTAAGGGAATGTGACTTGAGTAGTAATATAGTTTCGGTTACAGACAGAAAAACACACAATCTCCATTATAATAAGATATTAACAGAGTATGTCCAAAAACAAGGTTATGAGTTCCATGATTTTGAAAAACCGTATCAGAGTTCGAAATAATTATATCAGATTTCTTTGAAAAAGAAAAAAAAAAAACAAAACAAAAAAAACCAAGAAAAAAAAATTTCTTGGCAATTCAATAAAAAGTTTGAAAAAGAATAATATTATGACATTTTTTAGCAGAATTCAAAATTCATGGTATTTTACTAAAATAATTCACGTTTAGAAACTTGTAAAAAATCTTCTGATATAATTATTCAGACACTAATCTTTATAGAAAAAATTTAAAACGTTTTTCATCGCTTCATTTTTTCAGATTTCATAAAATGAAACGTGGTGTGTGAGTGGGGGTGGGGAGAGACCTCGTAAAAATATTTCCCCTAAATATTTGAGTAAAAACCTATTTTAAACACAATTTCATCAACAGGTGAATAAGTATCGAAATTTTCGTGAAAATTTGACTCTTGAATGATTTTTCATAGAATTTTTTAAAAAGTCTGTAGTCATAATTTGTTTTTGGCTACGTTAAATTTTAATTGATTTAACGGTGCGAAAATGTGAACATTATTTTCGTTCATAATTTTTATTATTTCCGTGAGCTGAATTTTTTATTGAATTATCAGGAGTTTTTTTTAATGCTTTTTCTTTTGAATGGTTAAAAAAATTTGAAGATAATATTAACTTTTATGCAAGTGTTAAATACAAGGGAGGGGTAAATTTTACACGACTGATTGGATATCCTTAGGGTTCGAAAACAAAATAAGTTTGGGAAAACGGATCAAGTATTTTCGAGGTATATCAAGAAAATAAATTCGTTGGTTGTAATTTATTTAAAATATTTAATCAACAAAAGTTATTTCCCTTGATTCACTAATCAAACTATCTTATGTTCTTTGTAGAAATCCGTTGAAGATTTTTGGATATACCGTAATTATAGGTACTAGTACAAAATAAAAAACACCCTCCGGGCGATGTAAAAATAGATTTTTGAAACATTGCCTGAGGAATGTTTTACAATTTAGGCATGAATTGGATCCTCCTTTTATGACCGTAATTTTGTTTTTTCGTCGACGATGATTAAAATCTGACGTTTTTATTTTAGAGTACCAAAGCCAAAAAGAAAAGAAATAACAACAACAAAAGGTAATATTCAACTTTTTACTCGTAAATTCCTACCATAAAATTAGACTTGGGCATTTTATGGTAGGAATTTACGAGTAAAAAGTTGAAGTGTAAAAACGAATCCCCACTTTAAAACTAACCATTCTCACAGAATAAAAACTTTTAGAATATACACATTGAAGTGAATATTAAAATAAATAAAGAAAATATATTTAGTATTGTAAAATAATGGGTGCAAGAAAAATGAAACATTCATTGCAAAAACACGGACATAAAATGAGGGTTCAGTTTATTTTATGGTTGGAATATACGAAGAAATTGTTCTTTTTTTACCAAACAAGTTATGACTAGAGGCTTTTTAAAAAATTCTATGGAAAATCAATTTAGAGTCCAAATTTCACAAAAAATTTCGATATTTATTCATCTGTTGATGAAATTATGTTTAAAATAGGTTTTCCCCAAAAATATTAGGGGAAATATTTTATCTTAAGAAATCTGAAAAAATCAAACGATTTTTAGTTTTTTTCTATAAAGATAATAGTCTGAATTATTATATCAGAAGATTTTTATGAAAAAAACTTTTTTTTCTTGGTAATTCAATTAAAAACAAACAAAAGTTTGAAAAAGAATAATATCATGACATTTTTCTAGAAAATTCATGTTTTTTTTTACAAAAAAAAAAAAAAAAAAAAAAAAAATCGCGTATAGAAATTTATAAAAAAACTCTTCTATATAGATTGAAATCCCTTTGGTTCGAAAACAAAATTAGGGTTAAATATATTAATCTAACATAAACAAAGGGGAACCACTCTTGACTGATAAATTATTTATTTTCCCATTAAACTAACCCTAAACCCTAACCCTAAACCCTAACTCTAACCCTAAACCCTAACCCTAAACCCTAACGCTGACCCTAACCCCGTCTTCTTTTTTCCTAGTAGATCAATAAATAAATAAATAATCTATCAGTCAAGAGTGGTTCCCCTTTGTTTATGTTAGACTTATAGGAAATAAGCAAAATTAGTTTGGGAAGGCGGATCAAGGATTTTCCAGAAATATCAAGAAAATAAACTCGTTGATTGTAATTTATATAAAAGGTTTAATCAACAAAAGTTGTTTCCCTTGATTCACTAATCAAACTATCTTATGTTCTTTTTAGAAATCCGTTGAGGATTTTTGGATATACCGTAACTTTGTGTGAATAACACGCACTCATATATAACACGCACCCTTTGAACGATTAACTTCTGGAGAAAAAATATTGTGTATAATGTGCACTGACTTGTAAGAAGTCATACCTGGTTAAGGTTAAACTTGCAAATCGTCGTCAAAATTAAAATGGAAACTTATTTGGTGGTGATCCATGACAGTTTAACTACAGTGTATGAATGAATTCTTTGGCGAATTGGGTTACGGTTTAGGGGTTTGGGGATTAAGGTTGTTTTTAATTAAGTATTGCTTAAAAAAAACACAACAAAAAACACAAATTACTATACGTTTAATGTTGAAAAATAATTTTTTAAAACCAAGTTTAATTGAAATTATATATAGCAATACTAACACAAACAACTGAGACTAATGTGTCTACCGTTGGATTCAATAATTAATTTCAATGGTTAATTAAATGTATAGTAATTTGTTTGTTTTTTAAGCAATACGTAATTAAAAACAACCTTAATCCCCAAACCCCTAAACCGTAACCCAATTCGAAAAAAAAAAAAAATCATTGATACACTGTAGTTAAACTGTCATGGATCACCACCAAATAAGTCTCCGTTTTAATTTTGAGGACGATTTGCAAGTTCCGCATTCCGCATTCCCCAAATGTCCGGAACTGGAACCTCACCATCAGATAGAGTTTAACGTCATACCCAGGACAATAAGACCCTCAGTCACTGCCTTCCAGCACATATACGATAAAAAGAGTTGGGGGATTGCAAAAGGTTTGGGATAATCGTATAGGTGCTAGGGCTTGACATGACCAGCCGATTGATCGAAGTCGGTGTATTCTAAATTCCCTGCCGACAGGGCTATAGATACAGTATAGTGTCATACTTGGAATACCCCTTTTGATGGGTTTTACGGGGATATGGACGGTGTTTTATAAGCACCACCGACAGTGAGGGTTTTTTGGTGTGCGCGCGTGTGTGTGTGTGCCTGCGTGCGTGTGTGTGTGTGTGTGTGTGTGTGTGTGCATATATATATCCCAAATACTCACGCATGCAAGAATTATATCAAGTGCTTTGGCATTGCCCCTTCCAGCTGGGAAAATTTGGCTCAGGACCACCCTCGGTAGCGGTAGACTCTCCGTAGAGGACTGTTCATGTCAGAAGCCACCCTGACACAACACCATAAAGCAAAGAGGTCCAGAAGAAAGCAGCAACAACAAAGCACTGGCACATCAACATCTTCAGGGACAGCCTTCACGTGCAGCATCTGTGATCGAGAATGTTTTTCAAACATTGGACTTCACAGTCACAGGAAACGCTGTAACTTCAGGGACACAAAAACTTTATCATAGTCTTCAGAGACTGAAATGCCAATAAATAAACTCACTCATACAAATTCCTAGGAACTTCTTGGGACATATAAAATTATTTCTTGATAATCTTTTTTTTTTTTCAAAAATATTTTTTAGATTTTTCGAACTGTTGTCCTTATCTTTATTGTTATTTACACAACGTTTCGGTCGATGAACCCCCCGGCCTTTTTCAGGTGTTTCTTATCGAATTCGGGAACCATCATGTCGGAATCAGAAACCTTCACGGATATAGGCGTTGAGTTAATACAGTTCTAAATGACAATCATCCAGAGGTTATGGGTTCAATCCTGACTACAGTGCTTAACACCTCTACTTGTTCATGGTTAACGGAATGAGAACTATCCGCCCCGATGGATTAAATAAAGGGTTCGGCGAAGGCTCCCGATTCGGACTTGATGGCTCTCGAGTTCGACGAGAAGGTTCGACAAGAAACACCTAAAGAAGAGTGGAGAGCACATTGACAGAAAAGTGTATAACTAATAAAGATGAGTACAACAGTCCGAAAGTTATCCACGTCTTTATGTTGTAATTGGGAGCCTTCACGGAACATTGGCATGAAGGCTCCCGAGGTCGACAAGAAACACCTGAAGAAGACCGGAGGGCACATCGGCCGAAACGTTGTGTATATAACAATAAAGATGAGAACAACAGACCGAATTGAATAAAGGGTTCGGTTCGAAGTTCCGTAAAGGCTCCCGATTACGACATGAAGCCTCCTGAGTTCGACAAGAATGTTCCCGAGTTCGAAGAGATGGTTCCCGAGTCCGACAAGAAATACCGGAGGGCCCATCGACCGAAACATTGTGTATATAACAATAAAGATGAGGACTACTTCGGACTGTTGTTTTCATCTTTATTGTTATATACACGTTTCGGCCGATGTTCTCCAGTCTTCTTCAGGTGTTTCTTGTCAAACCTGGGAGCCTTCTCGTCGAACTCGAGATCCTTCATGTCGGAATCGAGAGCCTTTATGGAATTTCAAACCGAGCCCTTTATTTAATCCATTGGGGTTGACAGTTCTCATCCCGTTAGATCGAGTAGAAGTGTTAAGCAAGTGTTAAGTCTTCTATGTTATTTTCGCCTGTGGTCAGGATTGAACCCACAACCTCTAGATGATTGTTATTAAGAACTGTATTAACTCAACTCCTATACCCGTGAAAGCTCCCAATTCCGACATGAAGGCTATCGCGTTTGATAAATAGGCTCCCGAGTTGGATAAAAAACGCCCGAAGAAGGCCGGTGGGCTCATCAGCCGAAACATCGTGCAAATAACAATATAGATGACAACAAAGATGAGGGTTATCCTCATCGTTGTTGTCCTTTCTATATTGTTATTTGTTGTCCTTATCTGTATTGTTATTTTTTTATCCGAAAAATCTAAATAATACAAATTATAAAGCCTTATCTAAAAAATTCAGACAAGAAACACCTGAAGAAGGCCGGAGGGCACATCGGCCAAAACGTTATGTATATAACAACAAAGATGAGGACAACATTCCGAAAAATCTAAATAATACATATTATTAAGCCTCATTTAAAAAATTAAGATATATATATATATATATATATATATATATATATATATATATATATATATATATATATATATATATATATATATATTTAGTTTTAATTTCTTTATTGGATTTTCTTTTCTTCAGAATTTCTTTCTTTGGTTTTCCTCTTTGATTTCTTTGGTAACTTTTTCTACTTCCAATTTATTTGAAACCTCAGCTACAGTTTTTAAATCACCACTCAATGATTCTTTCTTCTCTATATGGGCTTCCATATATACACTAAAGATATCCGAAGTTAATATTCCCACCATGAGGATATTCTTTATTATAAACGCTGAAAACCTTTCGTGAAAAATTGACCAGAGGGCAAGACGAATACCCATAAAGAAAAGGTTTACCAGTACAATCTGGGTGACCTTCTGCACAAGGACTAAGTGTCGAAATATCCGACGGTCAAGGGTCAAACCACGGTAGACTATTGTACAAGGAAATACTGGTATTAACATATTGATCACGACAATTCCAAGTGTAAGTTTTATGATGATTTCCCGATGTCCGTTCCAATGAAGATGTTTTTCCTCTTCTTCAATGTACATGATTTCAAGAAGATCCATTGTGTCCAAAAGGTCAATGGTGACCGTAGCGATGACCTCATGGATAAACCTCTTCATTTTACTTTCAACTGAATGGTGCATCCCAGACACAAGCAGTAGGAAGAATATTATAGAGGTCATTCCAATAGCCATTTGCAGACCATTCCTACTACGACCAGTTCCTGGTTTCCACTTCTGGCCATAATTCTCACAAGTGAAAATCACAATAATTTTGGCTGAAGTAACCGTACCGTAAATAAACCAAGCAAATGGACCCCAAGGGAAATAGATTTTAGATTTTATACAAAAGTTGTGGAATAGCGTTATTTTATTGGTGTTACAACTTGGTTCTCTTCTGGTCTCGTTCGACGGGACTTTCGTTGATATGCTGTCATGTTTGAGTGTGACTTCCGGTGATATTCTGTCGTTTCTGAGTGGGACTTCCGGTGATATTCTGTCGTGTTTGGATGGGACTTCCGGTGATATTTTATCGTTTTTGAAAGGGACTTCCGGTGATATGCTGTCGTGTTTGAAAGGGACTTCCGGTGATATTCTGTTATGTTTGAATGGGACTTCCGTTGATATTCTGTCGTGTTTGAATGGGACTTCCGTTGATATTCTGTTGTGTTTGAATGGGACTTCCGGTGATATGTTGTAGTGCTTGAATGGAACTTCCGTTGATATGCCGTCGTGTTTGAATGGGACTTCCGTTGATATTCTGTCGTGTTTGAATGGGACTTCCGTTGATATGTTTTCGTGTTTGAATGTGACTTCAGGTGATATGTTGTCGTGCTTGAATAGGACTTCCGTTGATATTCTGTCATGTTTGAAAGGGACTTCCGGTGATATGTTTTCGTGTTTGTCGGCTGTTATGTACTTGTAGGTTTTGGCATGATAAATAAAGAAGATGATGACCGATGTCCAGTCGGGAATGAAGACTGTCCACCAAAATGGCGTCTGAATGTAGGAGACCAGAAGATAGTCAAGATAATGTGTCTGACCAATGAGAAGGATCATGCAGAAAAAACGAGAGAGAAATTGGTTGACTTTATCCCAGAATATTGAGTTGCGTTTTGGGGTTGATTTTGCATTCTTTTCATTGGTCACTCCCTGGCATACCTGTCGAAATATAAATGGAGTTTAGTATTAATGTTTAACTAGCAGGACCTGTAGATATACTACAGTATGATCATTTAATGATTGCAACGTTTGATATGTTTACTTAAGAGCTATTGAAATACTTCAATATGTAAAAAGTATAATAATCTTGATTTAACTCTGACTTGAGAGGGGTCATATTTCCTCAACTCTTCCTCTCTTCCTTCCTTTCTTTCTTTCTTATTATATTTTTCTGTGTAGCATGTCCTTTTTCCTCCCTTTCGTTATAATAAAAACGGAATGGTCCATTATTTAGCTCTGGTGACAACACCCATAAGAATTAATTAAGGAATACGAGTATTGAAATAATAATAATAATAATAATAATAATAATAATAATAAAGAAAAAATGTGGGAAAAAAAGGAAAAAATAGAAAAAAAAATGGACAAATATCTGGACCTTGCCAGAGAACTGAAAAAGTTATGGAATATGAAAGTGAAAGTGATACCAATTGTAGTTGGTGCACTTGGAACAGTCCCAAAAGGATTAGAAAAGGGTTTGGAAAGTTTGGAAATCAGAGGAAGGATTGAAACCATTCAGAACACTGCACTGCCGCAATCTGCCAGAATACTCA
>CM042176.1:27067068-27097068 GCA_023376005.1 Doryteuthis pealeii | reverse complement strand
CTAGATTTTCACTTCTTATCGGAGTGCAATGAGTGCAAGAAATGTGTTTGTTCTCAAAATAGATTTATTTTTCTAACGTCTAAAGTCAACAAAAAAAGAGAAAATAGTTCTTACAGGCGGCGACAGAGGCAAACGTTCACTTCTCTTTTTAGCAGGACATATTACTACGCCCACTCGGAGAGTAACACAAAAAAAGTGCAAGTTCATCGTTAATAAATTAGGTCATCATTTCTATTACGATTCGTGTGGCCATTTTAGTGCTGTATGTGAAAGTAGTTTTACAGTAGTGATCCCTGTGGCATAAAGTTTGATCCTTTCCAGTAGGTGAAAGAATTTTTACAGTAGAGATCCCCTGTGGAATAAAGTTTGATCCTTTCTTGAAGTAGAAACATGTAGTATCAGTTCTAATCCTTGTCGGCCGATCCTCCCGGAGTTGTATCAGTTTATCCTGTTTGAAGTAAAGAATTTGTTGGAATATTTTGTGATATAAGATGTGCTCTAATTCCCCCCCACCCTGGATTTATACACTAGCCAAGATCACGTGATTTACTCCTCCAGCCAATCAAGAAGCCATACTGCGTGGCTGATACATTACTTAAACACGGATATTTTCCACAGTCCACTTGCAATCATTGACGAAGGGACTGAGGAACTCTTTACCAGGAACTGATGACTCTTTACCATAGTGATTCATTATCGAGGACTCTTTACCAGGAACTGAGGACTCTTTACCATAGTAACCAAAGGATTCATTATCGAGGGACTCTTTACCAGGAACTGAGGACTCTTTACCATAGTAACCAAAGGATTCATTATCGAGGGACTCTTTACCAGGAACTGAGGACTCTTTACCATAGTAACCAAAGGATTCATTATCGAGGGACACTTTACCAGGAACTGAGGACTCCTTACCAGAGTAACCAAAGGATTCATTATCGAGGGACTCTTTACAGGGAACTGAGGACTCTTTACCAGAGGAACCAAAGGATTAATTATCGAGGGAGTCTTTACCGGGAACTGAGGACTCTTTACCAGAGGAATGAAAGGATTCATTATCGAGGGACTCTTTACCGGGAACTGAGAACTCTTTTCCAGAGGAACGAAAGGATTCATTATCGAAGGAGTCTTTAGCAAGGATCCAATTCCACTGGACAAGCGCTCTTGCCTGAAGGCCAAAGAATGGCCCATAAAAACTTAACAGAGTTGTATAATCATCAAAGTTTATCCTGTATTGAAGTAAAGAGCTGTACAATCCTCGTCTGCTAGTTCGTGCCTCCAGCGAGCAACTTAGAACAATATATCAACGCCTTTAAATAGTAAGAAATTGACCTTGTGTCACATCCTGCTCGCGCGGAGGGGTTGATAAATATACATACTTGCGACCGATTGTTTCATAATTCATTGGTAGCCTATGAATTGTGTAAGTAAGTGTAGTTGAATGTTGAATCGAAGTTCGTTGAACATTCAAATAACGTGGTTGAATGGAAAGTTACTGTTATAGTTATTGGCAGTATTTGACCTCGCGCTGACCTACACACCGACTTCTGATTGGCTGAAGGGAGGCGTGAGAACAGAAAGCTATTACCTCCCATTTCGCAACCCATCCAATAAAGACAAGCAAGATATGCTGGGTACTGCTGATGAAGTAAGTACAAACACATAAACGACATTCTCCTATGGACTCATACGCATGGACACACCAGTGTTGGCCGACCAGCAAAAAACTTACAATCATCAGCTCTGTGCGGAAATTGGGAGCAACTGCAATGGACAATAAAGACGGCTGGAGATAGATAAAGAGAGAAGAGAGAGAGAGAGAGAGAGAGAGAGAGAGAGAGAGAGAGAGAGAGAGAGAGAGAGAGAGAGAGAAGAATCCGTACTGTCAGTACACCTCGATGGTGATGATGATGATGATTTTCGTATAGATACTCTTAAAAAGATATGGTCGCAACAAGAATGTGCTGACGTATGTGCTGACATCAACGGATTTATGGACTCCTACACGTGGGCACACCAGTGCTGGCTGACCAGCAAAAGTTTACAATCATCAGCATAATCATCAGTGAACATTGGGTGCAACTGCGATGACCAATAAGGACGGATGGCGAGAGAGAGAGAGAGAGAGAGAGAGAGAGAGAGAGAGAGAGAGAGAGAGAGAGAGAGAGGAATCCGTGCTGTCAGTACACCTTGATGATGATGATAATGATGATGATGATTTTCGTATAGTTACTCTTAAAAAGACATGGTCGCAAGAAGAATGTGCTGACGTGTGTGCGGACATCAACGGAATGTGCTGTCTTTTCACAGGTCGAGCAGTTTTGCATTATGGACTCCTACTCGTGGACACACCAGTGCTGGCTGACCAGCAAAAACCTACTATCATCAGCATAATCCTCACTGGACATTGGGTGCAACTGCGATGACCAATAAGGACGGATGGCGCGTGAGAGAGAGAGAGAGAGAGAGAGAGAGAGAGAGAGAGAGAGAGAGAGAGAGAGAGAGAGAGAAGAATCCATGCTGTCGATATATCTTGAAGATGATGATGATGATGATGATGACGATGATGATCGTCGCATAGATACTCTTAAAAAGACATGATCGCAAGAAGAATGTGCTGACGTATGTGCTGACGTCAATGTAATGCGTTGGCTTTTCATTGATCGAGCATTAATTTTGCTTTAATTCGAAACTATTTTTACTTTTAATTTAAAACGAAATTCTGACAATATTTTAATTTTGAAGTTGTTTTAATTATTAAAAAAAATGAAGTCATTTTAATTTAAAAATCACAAATTCATAATAAATTATTTATTTTACAAAAGGAAATGATATTATTACAATTAAGGAGTAATATACCATGGATAAACAGAATAATGCAGGGCAATAATACAGTGTATATTAGGGACGTCCAATCTGACGTGAGCCCCCCCCCCCCTGTATTTAACACAATGAAACTTGAATAAAGGTTAATATTATCTTCGTGAAGATTTTACTCTTAAGTGGTTTTTCATAGAATTCTTAGAAAAGCCTGTAGTCATAACTTGTTTTTGGCTACGTTAAATTTCAATTGATTTAATGGTGCGAAAATGTAAACATAGTTTTTGTTCATAATTTCCATTATTTCCGTAAACTGAATTTTTAAAAAATCATCAGGAGTTCTTTCTCTTGAATGGTTCAAAAATTTTGAAGATAATATTAACCTTTATTCAAGGTTCATCGTGTTAAATAAAGTGGGGAGGGGGGTAAATGTTACACGTCAGATTGGACGTCCCTGGTGATCATAAACAAGTTAATTTTTATCCGATTTCAAGTAGTCATAATACCAAAACATATAAGCATATTTTTATGGTGACACCACTCTCATTAGTTCAAAAATATTTATATTCTCTTGCAACAATTAACAGCCAGGATACTGTTTGTTTGTTTGTTTGTTTTGTTTTGTTTTGTGTATTGAGAGAGGAGAGCTACCTCGTGCAACACGGTGTGACAGAGAGAGTGGCGGCCGTGAAGACTTGCCGTATTCTCGAAGGTTTGAGAGGCTAACCGGTGTGATGGAGAGAATATCTGGTATCGTCTGATTTCTTGGGGAGAATTTCTGGTCGCCGTGTACCCTTGGAACTGGTCCGGAATCAATCTGGCGGTTTTGGTATTTTGCGCCAAAACTTCTGGGCCCATCACGTGATTGCAATATCCAATCACAGAAAGACTCTCTTTCACTTAACCCCACACAGAAATAAAGGTATTTTACTGACCCAACACCATGAAATATATCAAATTAAAAAATACTAACGAAAGTAAATGAGAACGCATATAAAGAAATTAGACTTATTTTAATTATATTCTAATTGGTTTATATATAAAATCATTCATAGGATTGATTTTAATATGTTGGAGAAAAAACAAACCGATATATCTGGGTTAAGGGATATATTCTGAAGTTGATATTTGGTATATTATCGCAGTAGTCGTTGGTACGTCGAATAGCATATATCTTCCAAGCAGTCGTGGTGTCGTCTAGCGAGTAAGTTAGCTTGTAGGCATTAGGCTTATTTTCCCAGTACCCCACGCGTACCGAGTCAGGCACGAAGGCCCTATTTATGTGGGACCACCCACAAGCCGAGACTCATGGGTGGCGGGTAGAAAAATTGCGTCGATCCCGTCGGCATTCCCCCTCAAGGAGGGCGCCTCAGGCGCTGGGCAATAAACCCAGCCCTGCCGCTTTAAGTCAAGGGAGCAGGTATTGCCTGGAGGGATGGCCCTCTGGGATCGACGCTAATAATTTACCATCTCACCGGTCCAGTGGCCGAAGCTCACTGGACCCCCGTCCCGAAAGACGGGTTGGAGGCAATAGGTATAGGACCAACACAGTGTCGACTATTTATACATGACACTGTCCAATCAGATTATAGTGAGGGTACCAAGATATTTACATATTCATTATATCACAAACAAACAATAATATTAGAGATCAATAGCACCAAGTAATTATTTATTTAATCCGGTTTTATTAAAAACAATATGCAAATTAAGCCCACCATATATCATGTAACCGTTTATTTTTTAGTGATATATAAGACATATTCGAGGATTTTAAACGCACTAATAACATGGACATTTGGGGCCTGTGTTTGTTAATGTAAATTAACAACATTGATCCCAGGTGGCTATCCCCCCAGGTAACACCTGTCTTGATTTAAAAGGCAGGGCTGGGTTTATTGCCCAGTGCTTGAGGGGATGCCGACGGGATTAACGCATATTTTGCACCTACCACCCATGAGTCTCGGCTCGTGGGAGTCCACATAAAATGTCCTTGTGTCACGCCCTCATAAGTGGGATGAGAGGCAAGTACCCTAATAACACGGGCCCTTCGGTTCCTATGTATCCGGTGGCTTCGGTCACTGGACTGTTAGTGACATTAATGGCGTGATCCCAGGGGGACAGTCTTCCATGCAACACCTGCCCCCTTGATTTAAAGGGGCAAGGCTGGATTTATTGCCCAGTACCTGATCCGCTTCCCTTGAGGGGATTTACGCATTTTTGTGCCTGCCATCCCATGAGCTTCGGTTCGTGGGTGGCCCCACTTTAATTGGACCTTGTGTCTGACCGGCATAAGTGGGATGCGCAGTAAATATCACACTAATAACATGGGCTGTTTTGAGGCGTAGAGACATCGTTAATAAATATGATCTATTCTATATGTAAGGGACTAAATAGAGTAGTCTCCCTTGTCACAGGGTTTGGGTAATCTCCCGTGTCAGGAGTCCCTTTTTGGTCACGTGACATGGGAACCCCAAAAAGATGACCCTCTTTGCCGGAGCTGACTGGACGAGTACGGACATGCTGGTCACCTCTCTCCAGCACGCACATGGTGTATACCATATGGTACAGGCCCCACATATAGTAAGTGGTTTCCACCTATTTCGTCTCTCTTACACTGCTATGTATGTTTGGACACTTGTGACTTTGTATAGACTAGGGACATACAGTATGAGTGGCCAATTCTTTGTCTTGGTCAAGAAAGAGTAAGTCTAAATACGCTTTATAGGCTCGCTTCACAAACAATTTTATATTGTGCCACTGACGAATAAGTGTGAAGTATTCACAAATATAGCAGAAAGAACTTGGGTTGTTCACACATTGATGTCACCTTGTATCCATGATCAAATTTGACAGAAAAAACAAACAAAATTACATATACAGTAAGATGGTTTCCACCTATTCTGTCTCTCTACACTGCTATGTATGTTTGGACACTTGTGACTCTGTATAGCCTGGGGAAAAGGTTACCCTATATTTGTAAATTAAACATTGTATGAATGTAATTAACGCGTTTGTTGTTATCCTACTCAGTATTCCTCGTTGGGGTACTTTTCCTTTAAAGTAACCTAATGCTTTATAAGAACAGGAGTTCATACTCCGTGAACTTCTTATAGTAGCAAAACTGCCTCAACTTTTGGGAAGCTCACAGCGAAAGTGTGGGACAACAGCAGGCTCACTATCCGTACAAAGGTACATGTGCTTAGGCATGTGTTATCAGTACCATCATGTATGGAAGTGAAACATGGATCCTGTACTCCCACCAAGAGTGACGACTAAATAGCTTCTACCTTCACTGCCTTAGACATATACTGGGTATCACCTGGAGGGACAGGACACTAACACAACAGTTCTAGAAAGAGCTCAACTATATTTGTAAATTAAACATTGTATGAATGTAATTAACGCGTTTGTTGTAATCCTACTCAAGTATTCCTCGTTGGGGTACTTTTCCTTTAAGTAACTTTTTTTCCCTCAAAGACTAAAATTTGACTTGAAATAATGAGTTTATTTTTTTTTTAGAATAATTATTGGCGGGATCAATTTGTTATTTAATTGACTAAAAATCAAAACGAATGACTGAAAATGGGATTTATTAAAAGTGAATTAATAATAACTTCAAAGTAAACTTCGGCATATAAAAATATACTTGATTATAGCGGATACAAATAAAAATAAAAGTGTATTTAATAAATATTTTCTATTCAATTTCTAATTTTGAATACAGTTCAGTATACTATGAATTAACAGATTGTCCAATTTTATTAAATAATTCGAGTATTTAGCGTATTTATTTAAATACACCTTCGGTAAAATACGGATAATAAATATTATATTTAATAATAAAAATAAATACAAAAAATAATCAATATTGAAAAGGGTTTAAATTTAAGAATATATATATATACAAAAAAAAGGAAATTTGTTTAAAATTTTTCATTTTAAATTGTGTAAATCGCCCATTCCAGCTTCTACATGCATGAACTGCTTTTTCAATTTATTTTAATGAGACAAATTTTATATAAAAATTAAACATAACAAATATTTCAATAAAACCAATGTCTAAAATTACATACTCCGTGAACTTCTTATATATGTATCAATGCTTTTGACTATAAATTAAATACTCATTGATAAGCTTACGCAATTCAATGGGTATTGTGACGTAAGCATTGACGTAGTTTCGGTTACAGAATTTCGATTTTGCAAGCTCATCGCTAATAAATTAGTCATAATCTATGTACTGAAAAAAAAAGGTGCTTTCCAACACCTGGGTCGTGATTTTGCATTGGATCATAAAATCCTGCAAAGCATTTGTAACGTCCTTTTTAATACCACCAGTCCGTATTCGTGAACTGAAGTCATAGTCGGAATACCAAAAACAAAACTATTCTCCCTTCAGTAATCTGCCTTTGTTTTGTCTAACAGAGGGGAACCGAAATTTGCATACGCCTCAAGTTCGTCTCGCACGAGTGTGACTCCGGGAGTGGCCATGTTTTCCTTCTTCCTGAAATCTTGTAATGCAAGACACGTGACCGCGCCGATTAGACCCCCACCTTGCACCCTGAGGCAAGTTGTTTATCTTGCTTCAATTTGTTTACTGAAATAATTCCATTTCCTTCTATGTACCTCATCACAGACCCCCCCCCACCGTCGCCGCAGCCATAAAGTGAAAAACTTTTTTTAGGTATGTGGTTGATACTAAAATATCACACCTAAACGATTTTGCAGAACATTATCTGAAAGAATTAGATGTTTGGTGATCGTTACTACAGTAATATGTAGTTTTACAGTTACATATTACTGTGTTGTTTAGAAGACTTCAAGAAACGCGCGCACACACGCACATACACACACATAAACACACACACACACACACACACACACACACACACTCTCTCTCTCTCTCTCTCTCTCTCTATATATATATATATATATATATTATATATATCGTTCAACCGTTATTACACAGCCATTATAATAGAAAAGTTGCAGAAACACACACAACCTATCAAATATCAGACATATTCTGCCAAAATAATAATTCAATGCCTGAAGAAGACAACAGATCAGAAACACGTGTCGCATACGTAAGATAAAAAGAATAATAAAAAAATTTTTCTGAGAACATAATACATTTTGTGGACCCTCTTTTTTTATAAAATATTGAATTTTCTCCCGTTGGAACCAGAACAACATTATATATTCCATGTCAAATCATCCAGAAAAAAGTAAAATTGTCACCCACTCACTGAGCAGGAACCAAACTATCCTTTTGGTACAAATAATGTTCAATAGATATGAAATGATAATAGAAAAAAATCTTTGTCATAGATGCAGTGCCACATGGGATATTGATCTTGCTATGAAAAAATAAAAAATCATCAATAACTTAAAATTGGTTAACTTTCAGACTTTTTCGATAGCAATTTTGGACTTCTCGGGCAAAAATGGTATAATAAACCAATTTTAGGAGTATGGAAGGTCTAGAATTCATTTTACAGACAAAAATAGATGACAAAAAGTCGCCATTTTTCGTGACCCTCCTCAAATTTGGAGAGCTAAAAATCGACATAACTCCGCCAATCCTTGGAATCTCAAATTTTGTGGATTGTCTAACTTTAACATAATCCAAACCTATACAAAATTTCAGAAGAATTGGCCGTACGGGTAAGAGGATTAGCGAGCGAAAGTTCATTCATGTCTCAAACCCGGCCAGGGGTTGCTGTTAATTGTATAACCACACTAATGAGAAGTGATACTTCGAAACACGTGTCTGTGGATTACTTATTTATTATATATATGCTCCCACTTTGGTCGAGCACTTTAAATAGGGATTTAATTGCGGATTCGCCGTATCTGGCGCGCAGCTAAACCTCGCTTTGTTTACAAATGTTTAAGACCTCTAGTGAATTCATGTCCGCTTAGAAATGTAGCGATTAAATATTCTCCTATATTTGACAGCTGCCTCTGGCCGTACGGGTAAGAGGATTGGCGAACGAAAGTTCATTCGTGTCTCAAACCCGGCCAGGGGTAGCTGTTAATTGTATAACCACACTGATGAGAAGTGATACTTCGAAACACATGTCTGTGGATTACTTATTTATATATATATATATATTCCAAGTCTGTGGAGGCGCTTGTGGTGTTATTTTTAACTTCAGATATGTAATACATTGATCAGCTCCGGATACTGGATGCTGCTCAGAGACCTCCCAAGTGCAATGAATGATAGGGAAGGTTGGTGAGAGATTGTCATGGATGTCCGTGCTACTGGCGCGACATGATGGTGATAGTGATGGTGAAGCTAGCCTTAAATGGCGACTCACGCAGGTTTTGTTTAAATTCTTTTTCACTAGCTTCTTTCTTCCTTCCACTTTTCCTTTCTCCTCCTTCAGCTTTCCCTTCTCATCCTTTCCTTCTCTCCACCTTTCCCTTTCCTTCGTTTCTCTTCTCGCTGCTTCCTTCTTCTCTCACTGACGCCTGTTCACTAAATGACAGGTAAGTGATTACTTTTATCTCCAACAACTTCACCCACAATGCATGGCATTTCTCTATAAGAAGTCTATTCCCGCTACCTTCTGGCTTCTCATTATTTCTAGCACGTCGGTAAATAATTTTCGACCACAGTATCTATTTAACCATACCTCCCACGCGAGCAGGATGCGACACAAGGTCAATTTTTAGCAGAGTTTTACGGTTTTGAATTCAGAGTTTTCCTTTTCCTAGAGCAGATGCCATACCAAGGTTGAAGAGCCCAGTCTGCCCTACTATTTACTATTATACTTATCATAGCCGGAGGGAGAATAGTTGGATTCATATCTCTCCTAAGAGTGTTAAAGCTGTATAAAAGTGATTAAATGAACTTTTAGAAAAATAAGTGATTAATCATCTACCCTTAGCAGCCGGTGGGTGAGGGGCGAATCAGGCAATACCGTAGATTGGCGCCTAAATTGAATCTCTTTCTAGGGTCACTTGTAGTATTGACCACGGCCTACTAATATATACGGCCTAACATGTTACATAAGCAGGCAGAATTCTAACAGGCCTATTCTATTTTATAGTCAATTTATGACTGTTTCGAAAAAAATGTTAAAAATATACAAACTTGTCTTTTTTCTTCAGAAATGTAAAAATAAAAGATTGTAAACAAACAAACAAAAAATAGTTTTGAAAAAATGATGCAGTTATAGAAAACAAACACACCAACAATTTATCTATGATTTCAGGTTATATCAGAAAAAAATGAAACCTTTTTAATGTGAAATGTATTCCCTGGTCATGGTTGACAATGATAGTAATGATACTACAGAGAAACAGTATTTCTTGAGGAGAACTTATGGTTCCATCTAGCCAAATGTTTGTGCTTTAAGATTTTTCAAACAGACATAAATTGACTATAAAACGAATAGGCCTGTTAGAATTCTGCAGGCTTAGGTGACACATGGGGCCATATATATTAGTAGGCCGTGTTTGACAATCACAGCAGCAAGTCGTTCTATCCAGTTTCTCCCAGAACCAAGATAGATAGATTCAGCAGTTAAGTCTGGCCGCAACGCCATTAAGTTTGTAAATTATATTTTGAATAAATGTTTGTTCTTTCATTTCTTCAGTCTTCTTCATCCATACTTGTATGACTATCTGTTAATGTGGGAAAATATATGGTGCCCAGCAAAAAAAGACTATAGAACCTCGTCGAAGGAACCAGATTTCATGATCACTGGTGACAATCCAATGATCCATCTCAGTTTCTTTTTCTCTGTTCTTTGAACAGTAAAAACGTCCTTTTTACCATTTTTTAACAGTAGAGACTTTGTTTCCTCTCCCGGCTTAGCCATCTATTCAAATACTGACATCTATCTCAAATAAGGTTTTTACCGTTTTGTACACCTTTCACATACTGCTTGTTCATATAACCATACCTTCGTAGGTTATTTAATGCCAAACCCATCCTTGTAGAAAAACAGTTGGTTGGTTGGGTTTTACGGATGTAAACCCTTGTTGGATTATTTTATGCCGAAAACGTTTTGTTTTATTCATTACTGATGGGTATTCAATTTTTTTAAAACACGTTTTTTTTTCAAACTCAGTCTTTTTCTATTCAGCCCATAGATATGACCCTAACAGACACTACTACATGGTTAAAGTGGACCTGGGAGTAATTGCGATGAAGGGGTACTCCATACTCTCTAGAGCTCAAAATGGGACTTCCCATTAGATGTAATTTAACGTCATACGCAGGACACTAGTGGTACTATTTAACCCATAGCTTGGGGATGAAGGGTTCATACTTTTCCCAGTAGTCTAGTCGAAAGTGAAAGTAATAGCGCGAATAGGGTTCGAACTCGTTTACTATGATGTTGTAGTCCAGCACGTTAGTCGCTACATCACGATGGCTCTCTTCTAACCCAATAGTTGGAAAATAAATGTTGAAATAAAAACATATAAGCATATTTTGTATATGGTGAAATTCATAGTTCAAAAATATTTACTCTTGATTAACAGAGGATACTGTTTGTTTGTTGTTTGTTTTTTGTTTTGGTGAGAGAAATATCGTGCAACACGGTGTACAGAGAAGAAGTTCGGGCGTGAAAGACTTGCCGTATTCTCGAAGGGAGCCTAGGTTTGCCTGGCGTGTAGGACTGACCTAGAGTCGAACCCGCTTCCTCAGAATGTGAGAGCTGTGGACGATCAGTGAAATAAGAAATAGCATTGGATGTAGGTGGTCGCGCCTCCGACGAGTGTCGCACGTGCTGCACAGACAATTATGAGTTGAGGACCGGATGTGGTGAAATTGAGTTAAAACTATTCTCACAACCAGGAGAACGACTGCAGTAGTATTTTTAACTGTTCAAGTGTTCTGGGTTTGACGTTAAACAGCATATAATGGGCAAGTTTCAATTTGAGAGCTCTGGGGAGTGTGGAGTACCCCTTCATCGCCATTACTCACAAGTCCACTCTGACCCTGAGTGGTAGTACCTGTTAAGGTATCATCTATGGATTAAATAGAAAAATGAGTTTTAAAAATTGTTTAAAAACTTGAGTTAAAAAATATTTCAATATCCATCAAGAATGAATAAAAACAAAAACATCTTTGGCATAAAATAACCCAACAAGGTTTCACATGCTGTAAAATCCAACAAACCAACCTAACTGTTCAACTCAAGTTTAATCTTATCATAATGGAGATTGTGTGACTGTCTGTCTGTAACCGAAACTATGTCACCACTGACGTCACGATTTCCTTAGTTATTTAAGTTATATTCCAACGATTATTTGATCTTAATTAGCATTTTATTTATTGACGATGTCTCAGTTTAGTTGAGTTAGATTTACCGTAAAACTGTCTATATCATTAACGCATCTAAAATCCTGAATATGTGCTATATATCTCTAAGAAATTGAGATTTACATAGTTTATGGTGGCACATATAATTTGCATAAGGATTTTAACAAAATGGGTTTAATAAACAATTATTTGCTATTACTGATTTCTAATACTATCATGTTATTCTCAAACGTATCTAAAACAATGCTATCTATAATTTTATATAAAAATCAATCAAAATAACATTAAAATAAGTGTAATACTTTTATATTCGTTCTTATTTAATTTCATTAGTCTTTATGTTTATGTTTATGTTTATTGATTTCAACGGCATATCAACCCATCTGGGGTTATGTCATGCCTAACGGTTAGGAAGTAACACATATCGTGTATTTATATTTATACTTTTTAGTAATTGGTTTTAAAATGTGTTAGCATTATTGGGGATTATGTTGTATGGTATTGATTTGTTTCATGTCTATATTCTATGGTATAATTTTATTTCCCTAAAAAAAGAGAAAATATCCTCCATGTTGACATTTTCAAACAGATCTTTCATATTGTTTGCTTTAAAATAACAGTTTCTGATGTGAGCAAGAAACCTGCATTCCATGAATAAGTGTTTAACTGTCAAAGGTGTTTGACATGTTTCACATTGTGGTTGTTGTTCTTGTTTGATTATATAGGAGTGTGTTAGTCTTGTATGACCAATGCGTAATCGGGACACAATGACCTGTTCCTTTCTAGACTTAGTCTTTATAATTTAATATAATATTTTATTACATTAAAACTGAAATACCTGCGTCCAGGGGGCATATTTCTGCTAATTATTAATAATAGAGATTCGCTTCCGGTTTTTGTCTGTAACAAAAACACGTCACTGATTACGTCACATTACCCAAAATCGTCCTAACATAGAATAAATACACTCAAAATTTGAGCATGCAATGTTAGACAGTCCTCATTGTTTTTTAAAACAAGTTTTAATAAATATATGACTGGTATTATATATCTATATATAGTTTGTTTTATTTTAATACATATTTAAAGTTTACATTTCAAATTGTTTTATTTTTTAATCCTTTAATGAATTTGATGAATTTACTTACTTATGATACAAACTCGCTGACATTGAATTTTTAACTCCCACCCCTCAGGCAATATGTTTCAAAAATCTATTTTTACATCGCCCGGAGAGTGTTTTTTTTTTTTTTATTTTGCTAGTAATAATAAAGATTGTTAAATAGGCATTGTTTTGAAAAACGAAATAAATAGACGGAAGTTTCGTTGTAATTGACCCCTAATGTTGTTTATCCTCGTCTACTCTTATGCTGCCTTTTAGGCCTCCAGCTGTTTTGCAAGCTTTATTGCTTTCGCTACATTTTGTGACAATTTACCAGTTTGCTGGGTTTATGCAATGACTAATTCGTCATTTCCCAGAAAGGCAGACTCTCCAACATTTTTTTTGGCAGGTCCACATTATTCGATATGCTCCGATTAATTCGCCATAAAATGTAATTAATTATTTCTCTAATAAAGTAATTCTCATTATTTTGTTCTGTCTGATTTCAATTCCATCCATGCAAAAAAAAAAAAGGTGATTTTCGGATGCTGTCGTCCCAGCCTCCTGCCCTAAATACGCTATGCTAGTGAACCGTGCTAGTTATGAACCATTTAGCGGTTTGAAGGCGTTTTTATCAACAAGTTAATGCGATATGAAAGCGATATTTTACAGCCCCACGCCAAGGTTTTTTATCGACAAGTAATTATAAATACTGTAACTATAAAATATATATTTTTTAGCTTTGGTTTTAGGTTTGGGGACGTTTTTATGACAAATATTTTTTTAGCAGTTTGAAGGCATTTTATCAATTTAATGCGATAAAGAAGCAATATGTCACGTCTTTTTAAATAAATACGATCGAGTTTCGAAAATAAAAGCAATCAATACATTAAAAAATACAAAGGAGGGGGGCTGTAAAATATCGCTTTCATATCGCATTAACTTGTTGATAAAAACGCCTTCAACCGCTAAATGGTTCATAACTAGCACAGTTATTTTATAATTTTTTTTATAAATCTACACTGAAAATACAAATTTGTTCGAATCAATACAATTGCATGTTTTAACACGAAAATATCATAAAATTAGTTCTTGATTGTGCTTGCACATTATTTGAAATGAACTTGAAATTGTTATTAAAAACACATTTTATGATATTTTCGTATTAAGACATGCAGTTGTATTGATTATGGTGAAATGAAAATGGCCAAAACATATGGCTTCCTCAAAATGAAATAAACAAGGGAGGATATATATATATATATATATATATATATATTATATATATATATATATATATATATATATTACAGCACATAATTCATTAGATTAGATTTTATTATGTTTTTCATACAATACAGTGCTATTTTCTTATTTAAAAACAATGTAACAAAAAATCAGGATGTTTTTGGTTGGTTTGGAACGGATTAAGGGCATTTCAGTTTATTTCAATCTTTAAAATTGATTTGATATACGAGGTAATGAAGTTACGAGTGAAACGAATTAAACTCGTAAATCAAAGTACCACTGAGAGGACTGAAACGGATTAATGGCATTTCAGTTTATTTCAGTGGGGAAAATTGATTTGATATACGAGGTAATTAAGTTACGAGTGAAACGAATTAAACTCGTAAATCAAAGTACCACTGAGAGAACTGAAACGTATTAATGGCATTTCAGTTTATTTCAATGTGTAGAATTGATTTGATATACGAGTAAATTCAGTTGAACCAATTAAACTCGTAAGTCAAGGTACCACTGTACTCTTATTGAAAAGTATCTTTATAATGTAATCGTAGTAGTTGGCTTTTGTGTAGTGTTTGCGGAAGTGTGTGTTGGGGGGGATGCATTAATAAGTTCACTAAAGACATTTAACTTTCCAAATTTATTACGACAAAAAATATTATTTATAGAAAAATAAACATTAAAATATTACAGCACAAAATTCATTACATTATATTTTTTTTATCATTTTTTTAATACAATACAATGTTGCTTTTTCTTATTCAAAACAAAATGTAAAAAAAAACAAAAAAACTAGGGAGTTATGGGCGTATTGGCACGGATTAATTGCATGTCCGTTTATTTCAATGGGGAACATTGATTTGACATACGAGGACAATTGAGTTATGAGCAGAACGAATTAAACTTCGTATATCAAGGTACCAGTGTATTCTTGTTGAAAAGTTTCCTTATATGAAATCGTGGTAATTGGTAAGATCAAGGAGATTGTTTGGGCATGCGAGGTGGAGCGCCACACCTACCATCAGCTCCTCACTGGTAAAGATCCCTGTGCTACTCATGCGCTGAGTTGGCGAGGGCCGGTATTGAACCAGGCGCCACTCGTGCCCTGAGGGTACATTTTTTTGCTAGTCTTAATTAGTTCCCTAAACATTTGATGTAATCGTTGTAGTTAGCTGTGTAGTGTGTAGTGTGTATGTGTGTAGAGTGTGTAGTTTGTGTAGTGTGTGTGTGTATGTGGATGTGTAGTGTGTTTGTCTGTGTAGTGTGTGTGTGAGGTAGTGTGTCTGTTGTGTATGTGTGTGTAGTGTGTAGTGTGTGTGTGTTGTGTGTGTGTGTGTGTGTGTGTGTGTGTGTGTAGTGTGTTGTCTGTGTAGTGTGTGTATAGTGTGTGTGTGTGTTGTGTATGTGTGTGTAGTGTGTAGTGTGTGTGCTGTGTGTATGTGTGTAGAGTGTGTGTGTGTGTGTGTGTGTGCGTGTGTGTGTGTGTGTGTCTGTGTTTAGGCGCATGCGCAACAATGGCGTATTCGTAAAATGTAGAATATTTACAGTTAGAGTCAAATTGTTTTCCAGTCGTGAGAAAAAAAAATCAAAAAACCAAAAACAGACAAACAAACAAAGACGCAACTCTTCAAGGACACAAATAAATGAATGCATCTCGAAATACTAAGATGAATTAGTGAAAAATAAATGACCAGTGTGAACATGCAAACTAAAAAACAAAACAAAAAAAAAAAAAAAACAACAAAAAAAAACAAACCCGAACAGACAGAAACGTTCTTTTCCGCCAGTATCTGAAATATGCCGAGCAATCATGTTAGTTCAAGGGTGCCCTATACGTCAAGTTAATCCGGGTAGATCACATACCCGGTGGCGCACCAACGTCGTGATCCGAGGGACCCAGAGCTTGACCCGGCGTCCCCCTCCAGTAGCCAATAAATTTTGATTCGGATTTTTCAAAGCTTCACCTTTAAAATTCTACGCATTCATAGCTCAAGAGCAAAATGCTAAAGGTTATCCAATATATTTTAATGTTATGGTAACACAAAGACTTTTGGGGTAGGGCGATTTTGCGTCCTCCTGAAGCTGTTACATAATTGTTAGTACCCTAACACTTATTTACAGTAGTGTAGAAACCAAAATGGCTGTTATAAGTTGCAGCCGGCAGCCTTGAAGGATTGAGTGACAAGGCTTGACCTCAGTCTTGATCCTCCTTCCGGTGGATACCGTGAGAATCGGTGGAGAAGACTCTCTTCCGGTTTAGATTAGAAAGAGAGTTTAGTTCGGTATCGGCCAAACCACGAAGGTGGTAAGTCGCGTTAAGCGCACTGCCGACTCAATCTGCGCAGGTAGTCTGGTGGGGATTTCGGAATAAAATATGATCTAAAGCAAATCGAAGTCTTGGGTTATCATCTAAAAACTACCAATGACACAGGGCTTCTGATAAAGAGAAATCCCCAAAGGAAGACCAGACACGAAGTCCCCAAGACGAAGTCCAGACGCTAGAAGAAGAACGTAAGATACCAAAGATGAGCAGAAGAATAATAGAAATAAAGAGAGTATACAACAAAGCTGCGTCCTGAGGCAGCTACCCCTCTGTTATATACCCTACCTACGAACACTAATAGGTATGTCCCAATGCTAATAAATACGGAAGTATTATACTGGCTGATTCGTCTTATACCACAACCAGTGGTTTACCTTCTTCACGCCGCTGGCGAGTATTGTATTTTGTTAATGTTATAAAGATTCCATTTCGTTTCCAACTTCTGTATTTCTCAAAAAATACCTGAAGAAGGGAGGACACATCGGCCAAAACGTTGCGTAGATAACAATAAAGACGAGGTCAATAGTCCGAATAATCCAAATAATACAAAAAGTTTGGCATTAAATAACCAACAAGGGTTGATATGCTATTAAACCAACCAACCACTTGAGCATAAATCGAGGGTTAGTCAAATAGTAATATCATTTTGTTTAGGACAGGTATAATTACCAACACAGGAACATGTATCATACATCAAAATAAAGCTGGTCCTCTTTGGAACACATTCCTTCTTCACATTGTCACCGTTTTTCTCAATAGCAATGTTACATCTTCGAATGAAAGCATGTATCCCTTCCCGTAAAATTATGTTAACTGTTCTTTGAGCCATTTCTTCACTACAAATTTGACTTCTTCGTCACTGGAATATTGTTTGTGTCAGATTATCATCTCTTCGGTCGCATGAAAGAGGGTTTGAGAGGCAAACATTATTGAGAGATATGGTGACTATGTGGAGAAGTACGGATGTGATCCACAGAGGACCAGCTTCATTTTGATGTATCATACATGTTCCTGTGTTGGTAATACATGCTCTCATTCGAATGTGGAACATTAATATTGAGAGAAACGGTGACTATGTGGAGAAGTAGGGATGTGATCCACATAGGACCAGCTTCATTTTGATGTATCATACATGTTCCTGTGTTGGTAATACATGCTCTCATCGAATGTGAACATTAATATTGAGAGAAACGGTGACTATGTGGAGAAGTAGGGATGTGATCCACATAGGACCAGCTTCATTTTGATGTATCATACATGTTCCTGTGTTGGTAATACATGCTCTCATTCGAATGTGGAACATTAATATTGAGAGAAACGGTGACTATGTGGAGAAGTAGGGATGTGATCCACAGAGGACCAGCTTCATTTTGATGTATGATACATGTTCCTGTGTTGGTAATACATGCTCTCATTCGAAATGGAACATTAATATTGAGAGAAACGGTGACTATGTGGAGAAGTAGGGATGTGATCCACATAGGACCAACTTCATTTTGATGTATCATACATGTTCCTGTGTTGGTAATACATGCTCTCATTCGAATGTGGAACATTAATATTGAGAGAAACGGTGACTATGTGGAGAAGTAGGGATGTGATCCACAGAGGACCAACTTCATTTTGATGGGATGTATCATACATGTTCCTGTGTTGGTAATACATGCTCTCATTCGAAGGTGGAACATTAATATTGAGAGAAACGGTGACTATGTGGAGAAGTAGGATGTGATCCACTGAGGACCAGCTTCATTTTGATGTATGATACATGTTCCTGTGTTGGTAATTATACCTGCCCTAAACAAAATGGCATTACTCACTCACATAATATCAAGCCACACATAACGCCAACACAAATATGTACATTTAATTTCCACAAGGAAATACATTTAAGTAGATATTTTATAGTTTTCTTTTTCACAAAGTAAATATGTAAATATGGACTGAATGACATAAAACGAAATCATAAAAATAAATAAATTGTGCGTGTGACTCAACATGGACGTCAAAGATTCTTTGAAAATCTTGGACTGATTACAATGATCAATACAGATTTTGCTAAACAATCTTTAGAAACGGGTAATCTGAACATTAGCTACATAAACCTCATATATGGTTCAAATAGGTATGTTAAAAAAATCATTCACATTTGATGTAAATATGCAAGTACAATTGTCGTAAATGGTAAGACACATGGTATTACCGTTACTCCCAGGAACACTCTGACTCGCAGTGGTCGTACCTCTTGTGGCCTCATCTATGGTTCAAATAGATCTGCTTAAGAATTATTTGCATTCAATGTAAATATAAACGTACAATAAACGCGGTTTCCTAACCTTTAGGCATAAAATAACCCCAGAGAATTTGTCATGCCGTTAAAACCAATCAATCAATCAATCAAGTTTAATTAAAGTTAAAATTTGGTTTGGATTAAGCTAATTTTTTTTTTGATAATAAGTAAAGTAAAGTAAAGTAAAGTCGACGGGGCGGCCTAATGTCGGTATCAGCCAGTCAGCGAGGGAGTCTATACCCTTTTCAATAGCGCCAGACAAAGAAGATTGTTTTAGGCGTCTGAGGTGGAGCGCCACACCTACCATCAGCTCCTTACTTTACCGCACAGATCCCTGTGCTACTCATACGCTGAGTTAGCGAGGACCGGTATCGAACTAGGAACCTTGTGGTTTCTAGCCGAACGCTCTACCGACTGAGCTAACCCAACCTCCCCCTGTTTCTTTAACTTTGAGGAAGCCTTAATAACAATCAATTCAACTGCACATTTTAACACGAAAATATCATAAAATGTGTTCTTAATCACAATTAAGTTCATTTCAAATAATGCGCAAGCACAATTAAGAAAACATTTTATGATATTTTCGTGTTAAAACATCCAGTTGTATTGATTCGAACAAATTCACCTGTAGATTTATGGTGTAGATTTACGGTGAAATGAAAATGGCAGACAAAAACATAAGGCTTCCTCAAAGTGAAAGAAACAAGGGGAGGTTACTCTCATTTATGTAGCTAATGTTCAGATTACCTTTTTCTTCTACTTTCTTTCTTCCTTCCCTTCTTTCTTTCTCTCTTATTATATTTTTCTGTGTCGCATATTATTTTTTACAAAACAAAACACATGGCTTCCTCAAACTGCAAGAAACAAGGGGAGGTTACTCTCATTTATGTAGCTAATGTTCAGATTACCTAGAAACGTTGATATACCGTATTCAATCGATTACAATGCGATCTCAACTATAACGCTAAATATCAGTAAAAACTTTATTCTCTTATATACTACTAGAAGCGGCTACCCAGCATCGTCTGGGTAGAGCGCGGCGGGGGGGGGGGGCAAAAAAACCTCTGGTGTCTTAATTTGTTTATTTTTTTAAATAATGAAATAGATCACTGTTTAAGACTGGGCCTATTCTAATACTGACCACCCCAAGCGGAGTTTAACAGGTTTGAATTCAGAGTTTTCCTTCTCCTAGTATGGTTGCCTAACCAAGGTTAAAGAGCCCAGTCTAAAGAGAGAGTAGTTGGATTCATACCTTTCCCAAGTGTGTTAGCGCTATGTGAACTGTAGCTTCGGCCAGGATTTGAACTCGGGTCGACGTCTCCATTTCCTACGACCCAAACCATTACACAACGGGCTACCAGCTTTGAGATTTACAAATGCTGGACATTTTTAAGTAGAATTTCAATGCTATTTCTATGTATATTTTAATTTTTAAATATCTTCGAATATAAATCAAATCCTCATAATTTTGGCACAAAAAGCAGGGACAAGAAGTAGCTACCCAGCATCACTTGGGTAGAGGAGAGTGGAGCTCTTAAATATTGATTTGTTTGCTTTTGAGATTTACAAATGCTGGACATTTTTTAAGTAGAAATTTCAATGCTATTTCTATGTATATTTTAATTTCAAAATATCTTCGAATATAAATCAAATCTTTCTAATTTTTGCACAAAAATCAAGAACCAGTGATATTTAATGTGTATGTATATTTACTTTGTCGTTAATTATTTTATTTTCGTAGTTTCCTCCAGCCATACATAGCAATAGCATAATCTTTACAGATCATTACCATCCCTCACAATCCCACAACTCCACCACCAGAACCCTTCCTTGCATGAGCCCTCAAATGACTCATCAAACCTGCTGCAGATTCACAAAGTTTGATGCAAATATGACTTCTTCCATTGCTCTCTAAGGTCAAAGGACAACATCACCTTGATTAAAGAACCCGAAAAAATCCTTCAACGATGGCAACAACACTTCACGGATTTATTTAATAACCCTTCAGTAGTCAGTGCTGATGTTCTGCAGAGTCTTCCTCAACAGGAGACCAAATATGAGATGGACCATTTACCAACTTTTACAGAATTTGAAATGGCTATCAAACAAATTAATTCTGGTAGGGCACCAGGTTTGGATGGGCTTCCAGTGGAACTGTTGAAGGTTAAAAGTTTTAATGTCAATCTTGCTCTGTTTGATCTCTTAACTTAATGTTGGAATGGTTCTCCTCTACCAAATGAATGGATTGATGGTGCTTTGGTGTGTGTATATAAGGGCAAAGTAGATAAAGGTAGTCGTGATAACTACCGTGGAATCACACTTCTGGGCGCTGTTCAAGGTTCTCTCAAGAATCTTGTTGAATCGGCCATACATACATACATACATACACACCAAATGCCTTTTATATATGTATAGACGACCGCCAAGTACATTTATAGTTAGTTTCTACTTTGGTATGCAATCTACGTGTGATGAAACTGGTTAGGTACGCGATATACCTAACCCTAATTTTAATTTCTTTTAATAATAAATGAGATTTTTGACTAGCAGGACCTGTGGATATACCACAGTATGATAATTTAATCATTACAACGTTTGATATGTTTACTTAAGAGATATTGCAAATAGTTCAGTATGCAAAAAGTATAATAATCTTGATTTAACTCTCTCTCTCTCTCTCTCTCTCTCTTCTCTCTCTCTCTCTCTCTCTCTCTCTCTCTCTCTCTCTCTCATTTTTTCTTTATTTCTTTATTTTCCCTGTGTGACTCGAAACCTCGACTGCCAAGGTTTCGAGTCACACACGGAGCAGTCTCTTGCTGATGAGACCTAATAGGTTGAAATGTACATTCAGGGATTGACATTTTCTCGATTTGTTTAGCCTTACATTTGAACATATATGCCCAACTAAATTCATTAATCATTAACTAATTAATTTTCAAAAATTAGGTATGACTTCAATTAAGCACATATCCCTATATATATATATATATATATATATATATATATATATATATATATGAGTTAAGAGTAAGGAAATGAATCAACGGTATATGTATAGATAAAAGGGTATGAAAACACACAATGTTGTTAAAATGAATATATTTTATATCATTTTGTGTTTTCATATACTTTTATCTATTTATATATCTATATCTATCTATATATCTATATCTATCTATCTATCTATCTTGTTCTATTATTATACTAAAGCTGAGATTATCAACTTTCATTTCCTAAAGGATTTTTTTCTATTTATGTTAGGGACACAATATTTATACCCAGATATTCCTTGGTTTTAGGACTACTCATTGTTTGAAAAAGAATTCAGTTCTCGACCTTTCAAAAACCCGTCTCTCCAGTCAGCATAAAAAGGAGTTTTTTGTATTTTTTGCTTGGATGTCGGGGTAGGGGGGGGGGAGCAGTTTGTGGCTATTAACCATTATGTTGTAATATCTGTCTTGTATCTATATATATCCGGGAGTAATGGTAATACTATGTGTATTAACATTGCAGCAATTTTACGTTGGTTTCTTGAAATTTAAAATAATCATGGCTGCTACATTGGTATGCGATCTACATGCCAACGTGGTCGACAAAATTCAATTTTTATTTTAACATATGTTCAAAATATATCATGGCTTTAATACCTTCGGCTAAACTTGCAAATCCTCATCAAAATTAAAACAGAAAATTTTGTCGACGATTTGCAACACATCAAACTAAATTTTGAAATTAAAATGAATTTCAAAAATCCGATTCAAAATACTTGATTTTTTTTTTTTTTGGTAAGTCAGATTAGTAATTATTTTATTTCATTTATTTAACGAATTTTGAAATATTTTCTAAACTAAAATATTTATGTGCAG
This sequence comes from Doryteuthis pealeii, assembly GCA_023376005.1. Taxonomy (NCBI): domain Eukaryota; kingdom Metazoa; phylum Mollusca; class Cephalopoda; order Myopsida; family Loliginidae; genus Doryteuthis; species Doryteuthis pealeii. The sequence continues at coordinate 27,074,136 of CM042176.1, read as the reverse complement.
TTTAGAAAATATTTCAAGATTCGTTAAATAAATGAAATAAAATATTTACTAACATGACTTAACCAAAAAAAAAAAAGTCAAGTAGAAAAAATAAAATACATTTTTTTAAAAAGGTAAATACATAAATAAAAAAAAGAGAAAGATTTTTTAAAAATTTATGATATAAAACAATTACTAACCTGACTTACAAAAAAAAAAAAGAAGTTTTGACGACGATTTGCAAGTTTAGCCAAACTTATTTTATTTTTATACATTTATTTTCAAAGAATTAAAATTATTCAGGTTGAAAATAATTCATTTTATAGACAAATAAAAATATACATCAATAGAACGCGTGTTCCTTAATCTTCCGACTGTTATCATCCTGCAACACTCTCTGGTTAAAAATGAACATAATGAAAAGATGAAAAGAAGGAAAGAAAGAAAGAAAAGAAAAAAAAGAGAGTAAAAGAGTTAAATCAAGATTACACTTTTTAAATATTGAACTATTCAGCAATAGCTCTTAAGTAAACATATCAAACATTTTAGTAATTATCATAAATTGTTGTAAATCGAATTAGAATAAAATTTAAATTCAAATTAGTGAAATGCAAATAGTAAGACACGTCGTATCACTCTCATGTAAATATTCAAGTACAATTGTCGTAAATGGTAATACACATAGTAGTACCATTACTCCCATGAATACTCTAACTAGCAGTGTTTGTACCTCTTATTCTTAGTATTCGTACCTACGGTTCAAATAGATCTGTTCAAAAAATATTCACATTTGATGTAAATATGCAAGTACAATTGTCGTAAATGGTAAGACACATAGTATTACCATTACTCCCAGGACCACTCGCATTCGATGTAAATATAAACGTGGTTTCCTAACCTTTAGGCATAAAATAACCCCAGAGAAGTTGACATGCCGTTAAAACCAATCAATCAATCAATCAATCAAGTTTATTTAAAGTTAAAATTTGGTTTGAATTAAGCTAATTTTTTTGATAATAAGTAAAGTAAAGTAAAGTCGTTGGGGTGGCCTAAAGTCGTATCAGCCAGACAGCGAGGGAATCTATCCCCTTTTCACTAGCGCTAGACCAAAGAGATTGTTTTGTTTTTTTAGTGTCTGAGGTGGAGCACCAAACCTAACATCAGCTGCTCACTTTACCGCATAGATCCGTGTGCTACTCATACGCTGAGTTGGCGAGGGCCGGTATCGAACCAAGAACCTTATGGTTCCCAGGCGGACACTCTATCAACTGAGCTAAACCGAATCCCGTGTTTGTTTTGTTTGTTGTCATAATGCAAAAGTTTTTTTTTTACACTCTATAAGTATAATGATAGCCTCCCCTCATCCAATTAAGTTTTCTATTTTTCTATTCGATTTCTCGCATTATATACGATTAAATAGGTATATATATATATATATATATATATATATATATATATATATATATATGAGTATGAAAAGGTGGAATGAAAACATCACACAATGCTGTTAAAGAGAAAACAATTTATAATATGATCATAGCTGATATTGATCAATATTTCGATTTTACAAAAAATCATCAGAGCTCATTTACTCCGTGGTGTTTGTGATCGGAGATAAAAGTCAAATCAGTTCAAAAACAAAAAAAAATTGATTTTGCAAAAAAGAGAAAAGTTGTTACATTATTCTCCAATGTGGGCATTCGCGCCATATTTTTGTCGGTCACGACGATGTGTATAATTTTTTTGTCGGTCAACACTTTATTTGACTTTTATCTCCGATCACAAACACCACGGAGTAAATGACCTCTGATGATGATTTTTTGTAAAATCGAAATATTGATCAATATCAGCTATGATTATATTATAAATTGTCTCTTTAACAGCATTGTGTGATGTTTTCATTCCACCTTTTCATACTCATACTGTCGGATTCATTTCCTTTCTTTTAACACACACATATATATATATATATTATATATATATATATATATATATATATATATATATATATATTATAAAGATAAAATGCATTTTAATGTTATGAGGAAAGTAAATATATTAAGAACCCGTTTAGTTATGGTATTTTACCTTAACCTCCTACCAGGATGTGACACAATGTTTTTTTGTTTTTTTTTGTTGTTTTTTTTTTTAAGTGGGAAGACACGCACAAACCGAAACTCACATGATGGCTAGTCAAAAAAGAAAAGAAAAAAAAGAATAATGCGTGGATCCCATCGGACCACGCTGTTAAAAAGTAAGAAAATAGAGTTGAAATTGCAAATCGTCGTCAAAATTAAAACGAAAAAATTTGGCTTGGGCATAGATTTTAATCAATTTAATTATTACTAAGGACACGGTTTATGTTATTTTTTTACTTAGATTTTAACCGTTAGTTGTGTTTTTAACCGTTTTTCATTGGAAGTTATTTTCCCACAGAGGGCCGCAAGTGAACTAATTTTTAAGGAGATAAATATTTTCCGAGAATTTATTAACATAAAAACACGGATTATTACACTTTTGGTCATCCAAGGATGATTTTTTAAGAAAAGCACGCGTCGCCTGTAATATTGAAATAGAAAGTATAATTTTTGTTTGAACATGTTTATTAATTGTCTTATCATTCATCTGTTTTATTTTATCTATTTTTCCCCTTAAACACAACTAACGGTTAAAATTTAAGTTAAAAATAACATAAATCGTGTCCTTAGTAATAATTAAATTCATTAAAATCTACACCCAAGCCAAATTTTTCCGTTTTAATTTTGACGACGATTTGCAATTTTAACCGAAAGTAAATATATTAAGAGACCCGTTTAGTTATGGTACCAGGTCAGGATGTGACACAAGGTTGTTTTTTTTTTTTTTTGTTAAGTGGGAAGCCACGCACAAACCGAAACTCACACGATGGCTAGTCAAAAAAAAAAAAAGAAGAAAAAAAAAAGAAAAAAAAAGAAGAAAAAAAAGAAATAAATAAAAGAAATAATGCGTGGATCCCATCGGACGAGGCTGTTAATTTGTTCATAATTAAAAATAAGAAAATAGTCAGTCTTGGTATTTACCAAGACTTCCCTCCAATGTTAGGATGTGACACAAGGTCTTTTTAAAGTGGGGAGCCACGCATAAACCGAATTGCTAAAAAAAAAAAAAATGCGTGGATCTCATTGGACCACGCTGTTAATTTATCCAACGACCGTTTAGTTATGGTAGACTATGAATTTAGCAAAAGACACATCATGTACCGTAATGGTTTGCTTGCATTCCATTGTTAATGAGTTCGATCCTCACTGGGTGCCCTCTATCCCTGTCCTTACGACACACAACGCTCAACTTAGTAAATGACAATTAAGAATTCAACTATAAGTAAAACTTATCATTATGAATTCTTTGTTTTTCAAAATTCGTTTTTTACTGGGGTGGGGGTTATTGGGTTGGTATTTACCCAACCCGTCCGTCACGAGTAAAATTTTCAGATATTTTAAAAGTCGCATAAGTACAAAATCTCCAAGTATGTAAATACGAGGGTGAGTGGAAAAGTAATGCCATTTTGTTTAAGATATGTATAATTACCAATGAAACAATGAGATAGTTGGCTCAAACCTCCTTTCATGGGGCTGAAGAGAGGCAAACATTATTCCAGTGATGAGGAAGTGAAATCTGTAGAGAAGAAGTGGCTCAAAGAACAGTCAACAGAATTTTATGGGGCAGGGATAAATGATCTCACTCGAAGGTGGAACATTGCTATTGAGAGAAATGTTAACTATGTGGAGAAGTAGGGATGTGATCCACAGAGGACCAGCTTCATTTTGATGTATGATACCACGGCCTACTAATATATACGGCCCCATATGTCACCTAAGCAGGCAGAATTCTAACAGGCCTATTCGTTTTATAGTCAATTTATGTCTGTTTAGCAAAAATCTTAAAGCACAAACATTTGGCTAGATGGAACTATAAGTTCTTCTCGAGAAATACTGTTTCTCTGTAGTATCATTACTATCATTGCTTACCAAGACCAGACACGGCCTACTAATATGTACGGCCCCATATGTCACCTAAGCCAGCAGAATTCTAACAGGCCTATTCATGTTATAGTCAATTTATGTCTGTTTCGAAAAATCTTAAAGCACAAACATTTGGCTAGATGGAACCATAAATTCTCGAGAAATACTGTTTCTCTGTAGTATCATTACTATCATTGCCGACCATGACCAGGGAATGCATTTCACATTGAAAAGGTTTCATTTTTTTTCTGATATAACCTGAAATCATAGATAAATTGTTGGTGTGTTTGTTTTCTATAACTGCATCATTTTTTAAACTATCTTTTTTGTTTGTTTGTTTGTTTGTTTACAGTCTTTTATTATTACATTTCTGAACAAGTTTGTATTTTTTTAAACATTTTTTTTGAAACAGCCATAAATTGACTATAAAGTGAATAGGCCTGTTAGAATTCTGCTGGCTGAAGTGACATATGGTGCTCGTATATATTAGTAGGCGTGTGGTCTAATGGTTAGAGTCGTAGGAAATGGACTCGTCAACGAGAGTTCAATTCTTGGATGAAGCCGTTGGCATTTCACATGGCGAAAGGTATGAATCCAATTCTCCCTCCAGCTACGGATAAATAGCAGGGCAAACTGGACTCTTTAACCATGGCTAGGTAACCAGTCTAGGAGAAGGAAAACTCTGAATTCAAACCTGTTAAACTCCGCTTAAGAAATTGACCTTATGTCGCATCCTGCTCGTGCGGAGGGGTTGGTAAATAAATATACATATATATAATATATTTTTGAAGGCGAAATAATGCAAATTTATGTTTAAAAACATATTTATTTAATTTTTTTTCTCTTTTCTTTTTGTTCCCTTAATATTTTCAGGCTATGCCCATCTTCAGAGAGTTGAAAATTTTTTTTTTTAAATTTAAAAAAAAATTTAAATTTAAAAAAAAAATTATAAAAAAAAAATTTTTTTTTAAATTAAAAAAAAAATTTTTTTTTCAACTCTCTGGAGATGGGCATAGCCTGAAAATATTAAGGGAACAAAAAAAAATTTTAAAAAATTAAATAAATATGTTTTTAAACATAAATTTGTATTATTTCGCCTTCAAAAATATATTATTACATTTTAATTAATGCTTCTAACTCACTATAAATATATATATTAGTAGGCCGTGATGATACATGTTTATGTGTTGGTAATTATACCTGTCCTAAACAAAATGGCATTACTTTCAGACTCACCCTCGTATTAAGACACTATACATACTTTTTTAGAATTCCTGAGATGATAAAGCATTTTTAGTATACACTGATATACTAAGACTAGTGTCCTTATTTTGGTTGTTATTATCACGATGTTTCGGCCGCTGTACTCTCCTGCCTTCTTGAATGTTTGTTGTAGTAAGTAAAATAAATTATGCCTAGTTGCATATTCTCGTGTCAGCCGTACAGCGAGGGAGTCTATCTCCTTCTCGCTAGCGCTAGACCAGGAATATCTTTTTATGGGATGAAGCACCACAACTGCCGTCAACTCCCAGATGCTTTACAACTCATATCAGATTAACTAAGCTATGCTACTCATACGCTGAGTTGGCGAGGACAGGTATCGAACCCGGAACCTTGCTATTCCCGGACGAATGCTCTACCGAACGAGTTGAAACAAACCACAATAATTTCCATCCTTATCATGGTAAATATCTAAGATTTAAAAGTTGGACCATATAACCTTTAGGCACCCCTTTTTGATCTCGATTAAGAAAAGACATGTTTTTCATTTACACCGTCAATATTCGGTTGTTTTAACAGACGATTTTTAGATTTTTAAAAATTATAAAACTAACCCCTAACCCCTAACCCTAACCCCTAACAAACAACCGGATATTGACGGTGTAAATGAAAAACATGTCCTTTCTTAATCGAGATCAAAAAGGGGTGCCTAAAGGTAATATGGTCCTAAAAGTTTTATAAATTGCTTGATGCATTGTGTTGTTCTAAAGGCTAAATTTTGCGAAAACGAGGATTTTTAGTGCATTTTAGTAGACGATCTTTGATGCTATTTCCTCAAACAATGGTGCAAGTAAAAAATGAAATTTTTGGTATCAGTATTCAGTATACTAACACACAACTTTTGCATAGATGGACAATTTAATATCTTAAAAAAGTGAAAAATCGACCTACCCTAGTTTATAATACCAACACACATTCATTCAGAATAATACCTTTATCAAATCCTGCACATAAAAAAAATAAACAACGTAATTCTTTGAAGTACCTCATCCCTACCCCGTGTACATACCCGTGTAAAACTGTTAATAAGTCCACGCCAGATGGAAGATGTAAACCCCATTTAATTTCTTTACAAACATTTCCTTGATTTTTTGGACCATATTACCTTAAGGAACCCCTTTTCGATTTTGTGTCATTCGGCCATTTTTTTCATTTACACCGTCAATATCCGGTTGTTGGTTAGGGGTTAGGGTTAGGGTTAGGGTTACAACCCCTAACCCTATCCCTAACTCTAACCCCTAACCCTAACCCCTAACAAACAACCGGATATTGACGGTGTAAATGAAAAAATGACCTAATGACACGAAATTGAAAAGGGGTGCCTAAAGGTAATATGGTCCGATTTCTTTACCAAATCCCCCCCCTTTACTTCTACTAGAGTAGGTAAGCCCCTATCAAAATTATAGGTCTATATTTCTGTTCTGGCCTCCCTTGTGTAGTAGTCCCTTCATACTTCAACTGCGTCTGGCTTTTTATTAACCCTTTTCAGTTCCATTGCAAACATTACCGCTTCGATTACCTCTTTCATTTCGAATTCAATAGATTCGCCATTAACCGCTTTCGACTTGACTGGAGTGGCAACACCCATTATTGTATCGTAATATTTCCTCTGGTGATTCTCATGGCGTTTCTCTTCGTGAGCCTCCATATATACATTGAAGATGTCCGTCGAAAGAATGCCGACCATCAGTACATTTTTGATAATAAAGGCCGAGAACTTTTCGCTGAACATTGACCATAGTACAAGACGGACGCTCATAAAGAGCAGATTGACCAAGACAATCTGTAGTATTTTCTGGATAAGTAC
>CM042176.1:27059568-27062068 GCA_023376005.1 Doryteuthis pealeii | reverse complement strand
TAATATTATATATAATATATATTATATATATATATATCTATTATACTGGAGATTGTGGGTTTTGTCTGTCTGTACCGAAACTATATACTACTACAAGTCACCAATTCCTTTCGTTATTACACCACATTCTCCACGAGTTTAATTTTTATTTTAAACCTTCAATTATTAATAAAATTGTTTTACATTACTTACACTGTGTGACCATAATAACATACCTAATAACAATTGGCAATTTTGTTAATTTTTATTATTATTAAAAACAAAAACCAAAAAATAGAGGTTTTACAGTATGAATGGGAAGCTAATTTGCATTATTGATTCTTAAAAAATTGTTTTAATTTTTTAATAAATGTTGGGGCTTAGATATTTATTGAATTCTAATTGTTGGGTTTTATCTTATTGAATATTGAGCAAAAATCTCTTCAATAAATCTTAAAAGAAGATCATTAACAAGAAAGAAATAACCTGTATATTATTCTTTACTTCTATTTTTAACCTAAACAGTTTAATAGGAAGAATTACCAATGAAAGACGGGCAGCAATTGGAAAATGATGGAAGAGTTAGTTCAAATTTGTTCTATTTTTTCAATCATACCCCCTCTGTCCAAACATCTTTTTTATCTACATTCTTATTCAGTTTCATAAGCCTTTCTAATTTAATTATGAATTATTTTATTATAAAATTTCAACCTAAATACTTGCACCCGGGATGCATATTAATTTGCTAGTTAGTATATATATAGTAATATATATATATATAATATATATATATATTATATATACATATATGATTTTAGCTGCTTATTAATACACACACACACCAACACACATATATATATAGTGATTTTACCTGCTTATTATTGGATATAAATAATATATAATATAAAATATATATGGATTTTACCTGCTGTAATAATATATATATACATCACACACACACACACACACACACACACACATTATATATATATATATATATATATATATTATTGGTTTTTACCTGCCCTTATTAATATCATATATATATATATAATATATTAATAAGTATATATATATATATTAATAAGTATATATATTATAATATATATATATTAATAAGTATATACCTATATATATATATTAATAGTTATATATATTATTATATATATATTTAATAAGTATATATATATATAATATTATATATTAATAATATAAATATATATATATATATATATATCTAATAAGTATATATATATATATATTATATATATATATATTAATAAGTATATATATATATATATATATATATATTATATATATATTATTAATATATATATTACATATAAAGGATATGAAAACACCACAAAAATTGCTGTTAAGTAAAAACATTTATAACTATTCATAGCTGATATTGAAAATAGTTCGATTTGATAAAAATCATCTTGTCAGGCTTGTTATACTTCCGTGTTGTTAAGAGCGGAGATTCAAAGCCATCAAACATTGTTGATATACTAATAAATAAACAATATAACTGCACCAATATATTCACCAAGAACAAAGGAAACACTTGTTATTCAATTTTTGAGAAAATGTTTGGTTAGGAGTGTATGAAACATTTAGGGATTTTTCTTTGCAAGCGTTTGACAGGTTATTATATGATTACTATAGATTAATTAATGACAGTGAATCTCGTTAGCATAAAATTGTTCCACCAATATAATTTTATTTAGGCATTCCCTTATTAATGATTAAACTGATTTAGTATCGATCTCTTTCATAAGAAATGTTTTATTCTCCCGGAATTTAGTGTCCAATCTGTGTTAAATAGACAAATGAGTTTTAAAAATTGAATACCCAACAAGAACATGAATAAACACAGCATATCCGTCATAAAATGACCAAGGGTTGACATGCCGTAAAATCTGTGTGCATAAAATAAAATTTTAGAATAAAAACAAACAAAATAATAAAACAGAAACTCCCATGGGCCTTCACAGGAAGACCTCTGCACAGAGTGCGACAAAAAGGACGCGTCATTTTAAAGCCTGAGTCCAAAACCACCTCCTGCCTTTGTCTCTTTCTTTTTCGTTCCTTTAAATTTCTTTCCGTTTTCAGCGCCCCAAATTGTGTGTGTGTGTATGTGTGTATTGTGTGTTGTGTTGTGTGTGTTGTGTGTGTGTGATTGTGATTATATCTCTATTAAACCATTCCCATGCTCTCTGTGCAACGTATGTCTTGTGAGAGTCCCTCCAGATGTATTTCTTGTAGATTCCTTTTAAAAACCGTAACAAGCAAGACTGCTATTGTATGAGACAGAACATTTCCGGACTGAGTGTCGAACTTTATTCGGTTCAACTAAGGAAATATAAAGTCGACGCAAATCTTTAACCATCTACAATATTGCCATAAATAACCACTGTTTTTTTCAAAGAAAAAGTTTATTCCTTCAAAAAACAACAACAAGATTACCAGGATATTATAATCTCCAAATGGAAAACACTATACAATTGAAACTGGACAT
>CM042176.1:27022068-27054568 GCA_023376005.1 Doryteuthis pealeii | reverse complement strand
GAAGAATTGTGTTGACCAACATAGGGTCTGGCTTGTGAGAGACGGAGAACTTGCTTGTTTTTGGTTCCCCCTCGGCGGGAGCTTGTTGATTCGAACGTCTATTTCGCCCCATATATTTCCCCCCTTCTATACTTTCCTTACCAGATGTTCAGTGTTAGTGTCTCTGTGGATGCACTAATGCATTACAAGGACTTTGTTTGTTGGATTGTTGGATTCATGGGGTAGGAAGAGGTTTGGGGGGTGTTTTAAGGTTTAATGTAGCTGGATATTCTTGGTTGCGTGTTCTTTGGGGTTTTGCTTTATACCCCATCTCACTTAACCAAGAGTATTAGTGCTATATGAAACACAAACAGCTATGTCCCGTTCTCATTGTATAGTGTTCCATTGGAGATTATAATATCCTGGTATCTTTGTTTTTTTTTTCGAAAGGAATAAACTTTTTCTTTTGAAAAAAAAAAACAGTGTTATTTATGGGCAATATTGTAGATGGTTAAAGATTTGCGTCGACTTTATATTTCCTTAGTTGAACCGATAAAGTTCGACACTCCAGTCCGGGAATGTTCTGTCTTCATACAATAGGCAGTCTGCTTGTTAGGTTTTAAAAGGAATCTACAAGAAATACATCTGGAGGGACTCTCACAGACAATACGTGCTCAGAGCAGCATGGGAACTGGTTTAATAGAGATATAATTCACTCACAACCACACAACACACACACACACATACACACACACACACACACACATTTGGGCGCTGAAATGGAAGAAATTTAAGGAACGAAAAGAAAGAGACAAAGGCAGAAGGTGGTTTTGTAACTCAGGCTTTATTGACCGTCCTTTTTGTCGCACCTGTGCAGAGGGTTCTTCCTGTGAAGGCCCATGGAGTTTCTTGTTTTATTATTTTTTGTTTTTATTCTAAATTTATTTTAATCCCCACAGATTTTACGGCATGTCAACCCTTGGTCATTTATGATGAAAATCTGTTTTATTCATTCTTGTTGGGTATTCAATTTTTAAACTCATTGTCTATTTAACACAGATTGGACACTAAATTCGGGATGAATAAAACATTTCTTATGAAGAGATCGAATACTAAATCAGTTTAATCATTAATAAGGAGTCTAAAAAAAATATTGGTGGAAAAAAACAATTTTATGCTAACAGATTCATGTCATTTATTAAATCTATATACAAATCATATATACTTTAACACTTGCAAAGAAAATCCACTAATGTTTCATACACTCTAACCAAACATTTTCTCAAAACTGATACAAGTGTTTCCTTTGTTCTTGGTGAATATATTGGTGCATTATATTGTTTATTTATTAGTATAATCAACAATGTTATGGATGGCTTGAAAAACTCCGTTCTTAACAACACGGAGTATAAACAAGCTCTGAAGATGATTTTTATCAAATCGAAATATTGTTCAATCAGCTATGAATATGTTATAAAATGTTTTCACTTTAACACCATTTTGTGGTGTTTTTCATATCTTATATATATATATATATTATATATTTATATATATTATTACTATAGTTTTTCCGTAGTTAGGGTCTTTCCATGTATGGTTTAACAAGCTGATGCAGGTAGACCATAAGGAGAGCCAATGTGCTAATACCAGTGAGTAACAGGACAGAGCAAGAAATTTAGTAAATGAAGAAAAACTAAACTCTTACGTAAGAGTCATGATCTTGTGATTACCTGAAGATGCCTATTAATACGGTTGAATAAATTATTGTAATGAAGCAGTTTGAGTTTTTTTCATTTACTAAATTATATATATATATATATATACTTATTAATAATATATATATATATTATATATATATATAATATATATATATATATGAAATTAATAAGCAGGTAAAACCAATGAATTATATATATATGTGTGGGTGTTGTGTGTGTGTACTATGTTATGTATATATAATATTAAAGCAGGTAAATTCTATAAATATAGTATATATTATATATTTATAGTAATAATAGAATAACATAATAAGCAGGTAAAATCATATATATATATTGTGTGTGTGTGTGTATTAATAAGCAGGTAAAATACTATAATAATATATATAATATATATATATATATTATATTAATAAGCAGGTAAACCAATATAATATATATATGTGTGTGTGTGTGTGTGTGTATAATGTATGTATATATATATATATATTATTAAGCAGGTAAAATCCCTTACACACACACATATATATATATAACATTAATAAGCAGTAAAATCACTATATATATATATTATATATATTATATATATATATATATATATATATAATAAGCAGGTAAATCACTATATATTATATATATACTATATAATATATATATATATAAAACAGAGATTTTGTATGTACGTGTCGGACGTATAACAAAAAAGGAGGTCACTCAGATTCAAAATCTTGCATCACATTGATATCGTTCTAACTAAAAAAATTCCAAATTTGGTTATTGATTTTTACTGATTAAGGGATTTAATCGATTAATTAATCCAAAATCACCAATTTGCGGAACTGTCCGTATATCAGCCCTCCTGATAATAAAATATTGCTCTGCCTGCTTATTGTTTAAAGCGATAACAGCAGCGAAGTTTTGATTTTAATGAATTAATTTTGCAGTCTAAGCCGTTCAAGCTCCGAATTTATGGCCTATTTATGGTCCAGTCTTTAATAATTTTTATATTCGTTAGAAAGATAAGAAAATACTCTTTCACAAAATATGTAATTTGTGTGAGTTTTTATTAATTGAATCATTTTACAGCGAGTTAAAAAATAAAAAATGCTTCGGATAGCAGCTGCCTATGATTATTGCGATAACAAGCAGTGCAGTCTATAACAGTCAGATCGAATCTCTACCGATTTAGGATTTAATCTTAAATATTTATATCTTTATTAATAAGATGAAAATAGTCTTTTGAATATGTAATTTGTATGTGTTTTTATAGATTTTTTTTTTTTACAAACGAGTTAAAAAAAAAAATACTACGTATAGGCGATAATACGAATAAGGCAGCTCTTGTCTTTCTGAATATGTAATTGTATGTGTTTTATAGATTAAATTATTTTTACAGCGAGTTTGTCCATATCTTAAATTGTACGGTACACTCATTTTAATTTTTAATTTTAATGCATAAAAATTGTAGAAAATCAAAATGTACGCTGTACGGTTAACAGTATCATGAAAATCAGTTTACGTCGTAAGTACAACGTTACCATATTTGTATAAATTAAACTAAGATTTCATTCGAATAAAATGACTTTTAATTCATAATTTATTTATTAATGTTTATTTAGAGTTTTAAAGGGTTAAAAATAACAATAGATTGACGAATTCCTAGAAACTGTTTTTCTTTTGGCGTTAACTAATTTTTTCTCAAACCACGATAAAAAACAAAAAAAAAAAAAACAAAGGTTACTAATACGGACAAATCCGGTGTTTATCTTTAGTCGAAGGCCCGACTGGAAATAAGTAGTCAATTATTTATAAGACGAAATTTATTTCAAGTTTATCCGACAATATCCGTTATTGGACATTTCAAAAAAATGTATATTAAGTACGAAAAATTGTAAGCGCTTTGTTATCAAATGACGATGATTCGTTAGTAAATTACCCGAGAAAGTTGATAAAACAAAACCAACTAACAACCAACATTTAAAATTATTATCAAAATACAATTTAAGTATTCCTCAGAATTTGCCTTACAATTGATTTTAAGTTTTATGATTTTTTTACTCTTTATTGTGAAGTCAAAACATCGCTGAGTTATAGTGCAACTTTCGTTCTGAAATTTGGCATTGTTTAAATAGAGATTTCATTAGGGACATTTTGAACTTTTATGAAATTGTGTCTTGTAATTAATACAAATTTTGTAATAAACTAATTTTAACTAGGTGGGGGGGGGGGTTAGAAGGTTAGGGTTAGGGATTGGGGTTAGTTTTAATGGGAAAATAAATAAATTAATTTGGGTTCCGTTCAAGCGGTTCGATATGGGGGTCAATTTACTAAACTAACGAGGAAAGAGCACCCGGTGAATACTTTCAGAATAATAAAGAACTTTATAAGAATTTTTTTTTCAAATCTGATAGATTGGTGTGTATCGGATAATAATCAAATTGAAGAAAAAATAGATGGGGGAGTCCAGAGATAATCAGGTCCACCAAATATCGTTTTAAACGATGTTTTTAAGAAATACTATGTACCACCAATTTTAACCCTGGTTGGAAAATTTACCCCCCCCGCGCTATATTAACACTATAAACTTGCTAGAAAATGAATATTTTCTTGAAAAAGTTTTTTCCATTTGAAAGAAAAACATTAAAATAAAACTCCTGATGATTTTTAACTTTTTTTCAGCTACGAAAATAATGAAAATTATGATTGAAAACAACGTTTTCATTTGCGACTGTTTAAATCACTGAAAATTAACGTAAGCTAAAAACAAGTTACGATAAGTGTTTTTTTTAAATTTCTAATTGAAAAATCAATTTAATTAAAATAATAACAAATATTTCCGTTTTATTCAAGAGGCCTAAACTGATCAATTGGTGGTCCCGATAATACTATCTTAGGTTTTAGCAAAAAATAGATATTGCAATACGAAGGAATTGAATTTTCCGATTCTCAGCTTCTTTTTAACTAACATGCAATTAAGAACGAAATTGTAATTGTTGTCATGTACAAAAAAAAAAAAAAAAAAAAAAAAAAAAAAAAAAAAAAAAAAAAAAAAAAAAAAAAAAAAAAAAAAAAAAAAAAAAAAAAAAAAAAAAAAAAAAAAAAAAAAAAAAAAAAAAAAAAAAAAAAAAAAAAAAAAAAAAAAAAAAAAAAAAAAAAAAAAAAAAAAAAAAAAAAAAAAAAAAAAAAAAAAAAAAAAAAAAAAAAAAAAAAAAAAAAAAAAAAAAAAAAAAAAAAAAAAAAAAAAAAAAAAAAAAAAAAAAAAAAAAAAAAAAAAAAAAAAAAAAAAAAAAAAAAAAAAAAAAAAAAAAAAAAAAAAAAAAAAAAAAAAAAAAAAAAAAAAAAAAAAAATAAAAAAAAAAAAAAAAAAAAAAAAAAAAAAAAAAAAAAAAAAAAAAAAAAAAAAAAAAAAAAAAAAAAAAAAAAAAAAAAAAAAAAAAAAAAAAAAAAAAAAAAAAAAAAAAAAAAAAAAAAAAAAAAAAAAAAAAAAAAAAAAAAAAAAAAAAAAAAAAAAAAAAAAAAAAAAAAAAAAAAAAAAAAAAAAAAAAAAAAAAAAAAAAAAAAAAAAAAAAAAAAAAAAAAAAAAAAAAAAAAAAAAAAAAAAAAAAAAAAAAAAAAAAAAAAAAAAAAAAAAAAAAAAAAAAAAAAAAAAAAAAAAAAAAAAAAAAAAAAAAAAAAAAAAAAAAAAAAAAAAAAAAAAAAAAAAAAAAAAAAAAAAAAAAAAAAAAAAAAAAAAAAAAAAAAAAAAAAAAAAAAAAAAAAAAAAAAAAAAAAAAAAAAAAAAAAAAAAAAAAAAAAAAAAAAAAAAAAAAAAAAAAAAAAAAAAAAAAAAAAAAAAAAAAAAAAAAAAAAAAAAAAAAAAAAAAAAAAAAAAAAAAAAAAAAAAAAAAAAAAAAAAAAAAAAAAAAAAAAAAAAAAAAAAAAAAAAAAAAAAAAAAAAAAAAAAAAAAAAAAAAAAAAAAAAAAAAAAAAAAAAAAAAAAAAAAAAAAAAAAAAAAAAAAAAAAAAAAAAAAAAAAAAAAAAAAAAAAAAAAAAAAAAAAAAAAAAAAAAAAAAAAAAAAAAAAAAAAAAAAAAAAAAAAAAAAAAAAAAAAAAAAAAAAAAAAAAAAAAAAAAAAAAAAAAAAAAAAAAAAAAAAAAAAAAAAAAAAAAAAAAAAAAAAAAAAAAAAAAAAAAAAAAAAAAAAAAAAAAAAAAAAAAAAAAAAAAAAAAAAAAAAAAAAAAAAAAAAAAAAAAAAAAAAAAAAAAAAAAAAAAAAAAAAAAAAAAAAAAAAAAAAAAAAAAAAAAAAAAAAAAAAAAAAAAAAAAAAAAAAAAAAAAAAAAAAAAAAAAAAAAAAAAAAAAAAAAAAAAAAAAAAAAAAAAAAAAAAAAAAAAAAAAAAAAAAAAAAAAAAAAAAAAAAAAAAAAAAAAAAAAAAAAAAAAAAAAAAAAAAAAAAAAAAAAAAAAAAAAAAAAAAAAAAAAAAAAAAAAAAAAAAAAAAAAAAAAAAAAAAAAAAAAAAAAAAAAAAAAAAAAAAAAAAAAAAAAAAAAAAAAAAAAAAAAAAAAAAAAAAAAAAAAAAAAAAAAAAAAAAAAAAAAAAAAAAAAAAAAAAAAAAAAAAAAAAAAAAAAAAAAAAAAAAAAAAAAAAAAAAAAAAAAAAAAAAAAAAAAAAAAAAAAAAAAAAAAAAAAAAAAAAAAAAAAAAAAAAAAAAAAAAAAAAAAAAAAAAAAAAAAAAAAAAAAAAAAAAAAAAAAAAAAAAAAAAAAAAAAAAAAAAAAAAAAAAAAAAAAAAAAAAAAAAAAAAAAAAAAAAAAAAAAAAAAAAAAAAAAAAAAAAAAAAAAAAAAAAAAAAAAAAAAAAAAAAAAAAAAAAAAAAAAAAAAAAAAAAAAAAAAAAAAAAAAAAAAAAAAAAAAAAAAAAAAAAAAAAAAAAAAAAAAAAAAAAAAAAAAAAAAAAAAAAAAAAAAAAAAAAAAAAAAAAAAAAAAAAAAAAAAAAAAAAAAAAAAAAAAAAAAAAAAAAAAAAAAAAAAAAAAAAAAAAAAAAAAAAAAAAAAAAAAAAAAAAAAAAAAAAAAAAAAAAAAAAAAAAAAAAAAAAAAAAAAAAAAAAAAAAAAAAAAAAAAAAAAAAAAAAAAAAAAAAAAAAATAAAAAAAAAAAAAAAAAAAAAAAAAAAAAAAAAAAAAAAAAAAAAAAAAAAAAAAAAAAAAAAAAAAAAAAAAAAAAAAAAAAAAAAAAAAAAAAAAAAAAAAAAAAAAAAAAAAAAAAAAAAAAAAAAAAAAAAAAAAAAAAAAAAAAAAAAAAAAAAAAAAAAAAAAAAAAAAAAAAAAAAAAAAAAAAAAAAAAAAAAAAAAAAAAAAAAAAAAAAAAAAAAAAAAAAAAAAAAAAAAAAAAAAAAAAAAAAAAAAAAAAAAAAAAAAAAAAAAAAAAAAAAAAAAAAAAAAAAAAAAAAAAAAAAAAAAAAAAAAAAAAAAAAAAAAAAAAAAAAAAAAAAAAAAAAAAAAAAAAAAAAAAAAAAAAAAAAAAAAAAAAAAAAAAAAAAAAAAAAAAAAAAAAAAAAAAAAAAAAAAAAAAAAAAAAAAAAAAAAAAAAAAAAAAAAAAAAAAAAAAAAAAAAAAAAAAAAAAAAAAAAAAAAAAAAAAAAAAAAAAAAAAAAAAAAAAAAAAAAAAAAAAAAAAAAAAAAAAAAAAAAAAAAAAAAAAAAAAAAAAAAAAAAAAAAAAAAAAAAAAAAAAAAAAAAAAAAAAAAAAAAAAAAAAAAAAAAAAAAAAAAAAAAAAAAAAAAAAAAAAAAAAAAAAAAAAAAAAAAAAAAAAAAAAAAAAAAAAAAAAAAAAAAAAAAAAAAAAAAAAAAAAAAAAAAAAAAAAAAAAAAAAAAAAAAAAAAAAAAAAAAAAAAAAAAAAAAAAAAAAAAAAAAAAAAAAAAAAAAAAAAAAAAAAAAAAAAAAAAAAAAAAAAAAAAAAAAAAAAAAAAAAAAAAAAAAAAAAAAAAAAAAAAAAAAAAAAAAAAAAAAAAAAAAAAAAAAAAAAAAAAAAAAAAAAAAAAAAAAAAAAAAAAAAAAAAAAAAAAAAAAAAAAAAAAAAAAAAAAAAAAAAAAAAAAAAAAAAAAAAAAAAAAAAAAAAAAAAAAAAAAAAAAAAAAAAAAAAAAAAAAAAAAAAAAAAAAAAAAAAAAAAAAAAAAAAAAAAAAAAAAAAAAAAAAAAAAAAAAAAAAAAAAAAAAAAAAAAAAAAAAAAAAAAAAAAAAAAAAAAAAAAAAAAAAAAAAAAAAAAAAAAAAAAAAAAAAAAAAAAAAAAAAAAAAAAAAAAAAAAAAAAAAAAAAAAAAAAAAAAAAAAAAAAAAAAAAAAAAAAAAAAAAAAAAAAAAAAAAAAAAAAAAAAAAAAAAAAAAAAAAAAAAAAAAAAAAAAAAAAAAAAAAAAAAAAAAAAAAAAAAAAAAAAAAAAAAAAAAAAAAAAAAAAAAAAAAAAAAAAAAAAAAAAAAAAAAAAAAAAAAAAAAAAAAAAAAAAAAAAAAAAAAAAAAAAAAAAAAAAAAAAAAAAAAAAAAAAAAAAAAAAAAAAAAAAAAAAAAAAAAAAAAAAAAAAAAAAAAAAAAAAAAAAAAAAAAAAAAAAAAAAAAAAAAAAAAAAAAAAAAAAAAAAAAAAAAAAAAAAAAAAAAAAAAAAAAAAAAAAAAAAAAAAAAAAAAAAAAAAAAAAAAAAAAAAAAAAAAAAAAAAAAAAAAAAAAAAAAAAAAAAAAAAAAAAAAAAAAAAAAAAAAAAAAAAAAAAAAAAAAAAAAAAAAAAAAAAAAAAAAAAAAAAAAAAAAAAAAAAAAAAAAAAAAAAAAAAAAAAAAAAAAAAAAAAAAAAAAAAAAAAAAAAAAAAAAAAAAAAAAAAAAAAAAAAAAAAAAAAAAAAAAAAAAAAAAAAAAAAAAAAAAAAAAAAAAAAAAAAAAAAAAAAAAAAAAAAAAAAAAAAAAAAAAAAAAAAAAAAAAAAAAAAAAAAAAAAAAAAAAAAAAAAAAAAAAAAAAAAAAAAAAAAAAAAAAAAAAAAAAAAAAAAAAAAAAAAAAAAAAAAAAAAAAAAAAAAAAAAAAAAAAAAAAAAAAAAAAAAAAAAAAAAAAAAAAAAAAAAAAAAAAAAAAAAAAAAAAAAAAAAAAAAAAAAAAAAAAAAAAAAAAAAAAAAAAAAAAAAAAAAAAAAAAAAAAAAAAAAAAAAAAAAAAAAAAAAAAAAAAAAAAAAAAAAAAAAAAAAAAAAAAAAAAAAAAAAAAAAAAAAAAAAAAAAAAAAAAAAAAAAAAAAAAAAAAAAAAAAAAAAAAAAAAAAAAAAAAAAAAAAAAAAAAAAAAAAAAAAAAAAAAAAAAAAAAAAAAAAAAAAAAAAAAAAAAAAAAAAAAAAAAAAAAAAAAAAAAAAAAAAAAAAAAAAAAAAAAAAAAAAAAAAAAAAAAAGAAAAAAAAAAAAAAAAAAAAAAAAAAAAAAAAAAAAAAAAAAAAAAAAAAAAAAAAAAAAAAAAAAAAAAAAAAAAAAAAAAAAAAAAAAAAAAAAAAAAAAAAAAAAAAAAAAAAAAAAAAAAAAAAAAAAAAAAAAAAAAAAAAAAAAAAAAAAAAAAAAAAAAAAAAAAAAAAAAAAAAAAAAAAAAAAAAAAAAAAAAAAAAAAAAAAAAAAAAAAAAAAAAAAAAAAAAAAAAAAAAAAAAAAAAAAAAAAAAAAAAAAAAAAAAAAAAAAAAAAAAAAAAAAAAAAAAAAAAAAAAAAAAAAAAAAAAAAAAAAAAAAAAAAAAAAAAAAAAAAAAAAAAAAAAAAAAAAAAAAAAAAAAAAAAAAAAAAAAAAAAAAAAAAAAAAAAAAAAAAAAAAAAAAAAAAAAAAAAAAAAAAAAAAAAAAAAAAAAAAAAAAAAAAAAAAAAAAAAAAAAAAAAAAAAAAAAAAAAAAAAAAAAAAAAAAAAAAAAAAAAAAAAAAAAAAAAAAAAAAAAAAAAAAAAAAAAAAAAAATTTAAAACAATAACAAAAACAAATATACAAACGAATCCATTTGTTGGTATAATAAATGAAATAATTAAAAACTATTAAAACAGAAAAAATACAAATCCTGAAATATACAAATTCTCAATGATTTTAGTTTCAAGAATTATTTTCCTCTTACCCCCTCTCTAACTACTGTCTTCCACTTTCTCTCTCACTCCCTGGTTGAAAATTTCATTTTAGTCCGGTCATGGACCGGGTACTTAAATTAATATATATATATATGTAATAATATCCTATATTATTATATATATATATATATAATATATTACACTAATATATATATATATATATAATTATATATATATATATTAATAAGCAGGTAAAATCACTATATTATTATATATTATAATATAAGTTAAAATATATAATATATATATATATATAATATAATATATATATATATATATATTATAATAAGCAGGTAAAATCACTTCAACACTGAAAAGAAAGTCCAAATGTTTAAAAACTCTCTAACCAAACCGATTCAATTGTTTCCTTGTCTTGGTGAATATAAATATTTCTTGTCATAAATTATATGATAGGTAGACCGCATACCAAAGCAATTTCATTACACGTAGATCGCATACCACAAAATACCATCCAATTAGTTTTGCTTTTTGTTTCTGCACGGGGAAATCTCAATGACTTCGTGATGCCGGTTTAGCTCGGTTGGTAGAGCACCCGGCTCAGCAACCACAAAGTTCCGGTTTCAATACTGGCCTTCAGCGTACAGTTATTTTTTTTAATCATTATTACTTATGTAGAGATTAAAGATGGAATTTTTTTTTCTGCTTCTACAAACCAAATAAATGAAAATACAGAAGAATGGATGAGTGATTAACACTATCATACTGTGGATACACCGCAGTATGATAATAGGGCCAGTTTAGCTCAGTCGGTAGAGCATCCGGCTCAGCAACCACAAGGTTCTGGTTTCAATACTGGCCCTCGCCAACTCAGCGTATGAATAGCACAGGGATTTGTGCAGTAAAGCGTGGAGTTGATTGTAGGCGTGGCGCCCCAACTCTGATGCAAAAACAATCTCCCTAGTCTAGCACTAGTCAAAAGGGGATAGACTCCCTCGATGTCAGGCTGATACCGACAATAGGCCACTTGGTCTACTTAACTTTATAACTAACTTTGTTGGGTCTTCTCTACTCTTATTATTTACTTTTCTTTACTCTTACTCGCAAAAATATACACCCTCCGGGTGCTAGTATTTAAGTCAGCCATTGTGGCGCTAGCATTTTTTAAATAAATTTTTAATTCTAAATCTGACTGTGTAGATTTTCATCCACGTCATCAAGACGTGCTGACAGCATGAATTCCCTTGAGTCTCTCTCTCTCTCTCTCTCTCTCTCTCTCTATATATATATATATATATATATATATATCCGTCTCGCTCTCTTTCTCCCCCTCTCTCTCTCTCTCTCTCTCTCTCTCTCTCTCTCTCTCCCTTTCTCTCTCTCTCTCTCATTCTTTTTCTTTTTCTCTCTCTTTCTTTCTCTTTCTCTCTTGCTAACCATTATATCATGGTGGGATGCCCTTGTCTATCTATCCCACTTGTCACGAGTAGGGTGTGACTCTAAATGGCAAGCATGGAGCATCCAGCGAGGATTTAACTGTAGTAATGGATCTGCGAGATTAGCTTGCTAACTATTATACCATTATGTGACTTACCCACGCAGCTCATTCGCCATGGGTTGGATTTGACACGGTCGCCAGTTTGGGGCATACAGTGAGATCGAACTCGCTATTCGGTAGTAATTGATCTACAAGACTAGCCTGTTAACAATTATACAACGATGAGACACCTGTTTGTACCCAACTCATTTGCCAATGTTCGGTTGTGAGAGAAGGTCACTAGTAAGAAACATCTAACAGGGATCGAACCCGCTATTCAGTAGTAATGAATCTATAAGATGGGACGCTATTTTGTACCCAACTTGCCCAACCATTCGTACGGTTAGATGTGAGCAAGTATGGGGCATCCTGCGAGGATCGAACTCGCTATTTAGTAGTAATGGATCTACAAACTTGCTAAACATTACACCATCATGGAATGCTCTTTTTTTGTATCAACACATTTGCCACGGATTGGATTTGGACACGGTCGCAAGTATTGGGGCATCTAACGAGGATTGAACCCGCTATTTAGTAGTAATGGATCTACAAGACTAACTTCCTAACCACGGTGAGTCGTCTGTTAGTACCCAACCCATTCGCTACGGTTAGGATGTGAGACAAGATCACAAGTATGGGGCACCCAGTGAGGATCGAACTCGTTATTCAGTAGTAATGGATCTACAAGACTAACTTGTTAACCAGGACATAATGATGGGACACTTTTTTTACCCAACCCTTTCGCCACATGTTTGAATTTAACACGGTTGCAAGTATGGGGTATCCAGGGAGGATCGAACTCGTTATTCAGTGGTAATGGATCTACCAGACTAACTTGTTAACCATTACACCATGATGGGACGCACTTGAAGAAGATTTCATGTATTATTTCAGTGAAAGTATATTTTAAGTTACAATCATTTTGAAATTGGAATGTTGGGTCGCACACGTGTTCCAATTTCACATTATCGAGGACAGTATCGTCACAAAATGATGTGAACCTCCAAAAGCATTTATATTCGCTTCCCAAGAATTGTGTATCCGTGGCAGGGTGTTTGTTTATGGTGATTCTTCCTTCCATACATTTGCTGTGAACTAATCTGATAAACTCCCATCACTTATATAATAGTTCGGCCGTTTATCCGATTCGTCATTCTCATAACCGTTTCAATAGTCGAAATTCCTTTGTCCTGTGGTATTCACTGTTGACTTATCCAAAATTGGTGTTTACAAACATTTGACTAGCATATATTTACCCAACCCCTCCACCACGGACAGGATTCCCCATGTTGGCAACTCACGTTGTGTAATCAGAGCCGAACAAATGGGAGAGCAGTGTGACCATGTGACCCGATTCTATGGAGGCGCGTGGCGAAATGGTTAGAGTCGTGGGAAATGGACTCGTCGACCCGGTTCAAATCCAGGACGAGGCTGTTTGCATTTCACATATTGCTAAAACCCTCGGGAAAGGTATACATACAGCTACTCTCCTTCCAGTTATAGGTAAATAGTAGGGCAGATTGGACTCTTTAGCCAGTCTTGGAGAAGGAAAATTCTGAATTGAACCTGTTAAACTCCGCTTAAAAAATTGACCTCGTGTCACATCCTGCTCGTGCGGAATTGTTTGGTAAATATATGTGACCTGATTCTACGATTTTGCAGTGACCAACTCCAAACACCTTGTTCATATTTGTTGTAGCACCGACCCAGGTACATTACATCACATACACTACACGTACGTGCATGTATTTACTCAAGCCTTCCGCTATTGGCAGGATGTGACACAAGGTCAATTTTTAAGCGGAGTGAAGCTTGTTGTTCTTCTAAAATGATTTTTGAAGAATTCTCCACACAAATATCTGTCTATCATTATTAAAACTGTTTAATGTTTTACTATATATATATATATATATATATACTTTGATAATGGTTCGGATAAGGACCGAAAGTACTTGGTCTACCAATAATGGCTCGTTCAGACAAATCATTGATGCCTTTCAAGATTATAACATCAAAAGAATTGTTAGGAAGCTTGAAAGAAGAAAGAAAAAACTTGAAAATAATAAGAATTCTGTTTTGTTTAATCAAATTTATTTGAATGAAAAGATGCTGCTCAAATATACCTAATTCAAATATATATATATATATATATATATATATATGTGTGTGTGTGTGTGTGTGTGTGTGTGTGTGTGTGTGTGTGTTGTTGTTGTTGTTGTCTAGGGGTCTCCGTATGCTTCTCTTAAGTATATATATTTGAGTTTATTTAGGTATATATATCCGTTTGTGGGAGGTAGATATATCAGGTTTGGGCATTAGTATGAAGCATTAAAGTATTAAATATAAGAAACTCGGTTGTTTGGAGTAGAGTTTCGTTTATTTAGTAAATTTTCGGGATTTTTATAACTCCCTTCTTCAGACGTGAAAAGAAATTGAGCGTTGTGCTCTGGCTGTTACTTTATATATTATATATATATATATATATATATATATATATATATATATATAAGATATTTAAAAATTTACTATAATCAACATCAATGAGAAATAGTAATATATATATATATATATATATATATATATATAATATATATATATTACTATTTTCTCATTGATGTTGATTATAGTAAATTTGAAATATCTTCGAATGTAAATCAAATCTTCATAATTTTTTATCAAAAAGAAAGACCAGGTTATATTTAATGTGTATATATATTTACTTTGTCTTTTGTAAAATCTTTAAAAAAAATTTTTTAATCTTTTAAATCAGTTTAAAAACCATTTAAATATTTTAATTTAAAAAAATCTTTTTTCTTCTTTTTACTTTTTCTTCTTTTTTAAAATCTTTTTAAATTTAAAATTTTTCTTTTTTAAAAAATCTTTTTAAAAATCTTCAGAATCTTTTAAATTTCACAAATAATCTTCTTTTTTTTTTTTAAATCTTTTAAAATCTTTTTAAATTTGAAATCTTTCTTTTTAAAAAAAATCCTTTAAATCTTTTCTTTTTTTAATCTTTTAATTTTAATTTTTTCTTTTTTTCTTTCAAATAGATTCCACCGAGTCCAAAGGTGAACGTCCTAATGTCGGCCCGCAAGAAATGTCTGCATCTTTGCGAACATGTCAACCATTTCTCATCACGATTCCTTTGTATGACTATAATACTTGCACAGGTTCACTACCTCGACTATTTGCTGGTCTATTACAGCCAATCGCCATATTGGTGGTTCATCCTCATACCAGACTGGATCGCCATTTTCCTTTTCTTTGCGCACTTCGTCAAATCTTACAGACATTTTGCCCGCTCTCCCAAAGTTCACGAAATCATCTACGGATTCAAATCAAAAAATGACCCCATACCATGTCGTGAAGGGCATGACAAAAACTTACTTTCCTTGGTGGCCCTTCCTGGTTGGTTTACAGTATAACCATTTCATTGAAGGTTATTGTTCTGTTTACTATGACCCTGAGGAATCGATTGAACAATGGGAGGCCCAGACTATTCAAGGGGCCACAGGTATGCAGACAGCAGTGGGTATCACCTCGGTAATTTTCTTTTTGATGCTGATATCAAACATTCATCGATCAGTGAACGGAAAGATGAAGAGTTTTATTCACGAAGTCGGAGCTACCGTGACGATCGACTTATAGATACGATGGATCTTTTGGAGCTCTTGTACGAAGAGGAAGAAAAGCATGCTCATTGGGGTGGCAATGAGGAGATCATCTTCCGTCTTGTTTTGACCATTGTTGTGATTAATATGTTGGTTCCGGTGTTTCCGTGTGCTATTATTCATCGTGGCCGGACCCACTCCAGCCAAATGTTTCGGCGTTTGTACTTATCCAGAAAATACTACAGATTGTCTGGTCAATCTGCTCTTTATGAGCGTCCGTCTTGTACTATGGTCAATGTTCAGCGAAAAGTTCTCGGCCTTTATTATCAAAAATGTACTGATGGTCGGCATTCTTTCGACGGACATCTTCAATGTATATATGGAGGCTCACGAAGAAAACGCCATGAGAATCACCAGAGGAAATATTACGATACAATAATGGGTGTTGCCACTCCAGTCAAGTCGAAAGCGGTTAATGGCGAATCTATTGAATTCGAAATGAAAGAGGTAATCGAAGCGGTAATGTTTGCAATGGAACTGAAAAGGGTTAATAAAAAGCCAGACGCAGTTGAAGTATGAAGGGACTACTACACAAGGGAGGCCAGAACAGAAATATAGACCTATAATTTTGATAGGGGCTTACCTACTCTAGTAGAAGTAAAGGGAGGGGATTTGGTAAAGAAATCGGACCATATTACCTTTAGCACCCCTTTTCAATTTCGTGTCATTAGGTCATTTTTTCATTTACACCGTCAATATCCGGTTGTTTGTTAGGGGTTAGGGTTAGGGTTAGAGTTAGGGATAGGGTTAGGGGTGTAACCCTAACCCTAACCCTAACCCCTAACAAACAACCGGATATTGACGGTGTAAATGAAAAAAAAATGGCCGAATGACACAAATCGAAAAGGGGTTCCTTAAGGTAATATGGTCAAGAAATCAAGGAAATGTTTGTAAAGAAATTAAATGGGGTTACATCTTCCATCTGGCGTGGACTTATTAACAGTTTACACGGGTATGTACACGGGGTAGGATGAGGTACTTCAAAGAATTACGTTGTTTATTTTTTTTATGTGCAGGATTTGATAAGGTATTATTCTGAATGAATGGTGTGTTGGTATTATAAACTAGGGTAGGTCGATTTTTCACTTTTTAAGATATTAAATTGTCCATCTATGCAAAAGTTGTGTGTTAGTATACTGAATACTGATACCAAAAATTTCATTTTTACTTTGCACCATTGTTTGAGGAAATAGCATCAAAGATCGTCACTAAAAATGCACTAAAAAATCCTCGTTTTTCGCAAAATTTAGCCTTTAGAACAACACAAGCATCAAGCAATTTATAAAACTTTTAGGACCATATTACCTTTAGCACCCCTTTTTGATCTCGATTAAGAAAGGACATGTTTTTCATTTACACCGTCAATATCCGGTTGTTTGTTAGGGTTAGGGTTAGGGGTTAGGGTTAAGTTTTATAATTTTTAAAAATCTAAAAATCGTCTGTTAAAACAACCGAATATTGACGGTGTAAATGAAAAAAACATGTCTTTTCTTAATCGAGATCAAAAAGGGGTGCCTAAAGGTTTATATGGTCCAACTTTTTAAATCTAGATATTTACCATGATAAGGATGGAAATTATTGTGGTTGTTCAACTCGTTCGGTAGAGCATTCGCTCGGGAATAGCAAGGTTCCGGGTTCGATACCTGTCTTCGCAACTCAGCGTATGAGTAGCTCATAGCTTAGTTAATCTGATATGAGTTGTAAAGCAATCTGGGAGTTGACGGCAGTGTGGGCTTCACCCCATAAAAAGGATATTCCTGGTCTAGCGCTAGGAGAAGGAGATAGACTCCCTCGCTGTACGGCTGACATCGAGAATATGCAACTAGGCATAATTTATTTTACTTACTACAACAAACATTCAAGAAGGCAGGAGGGTACAGCGGCCGAAACATTCGTGATAATAACAACCAAATAAGGACACTAGGTCTTAGTATATCAATGTATACTAAAATGCTTTATCATCTCAGGAATTCTAAAAAATATGTATAGTGTCTTAATACGAGTGAGTCTGAAAGTAATGCCATTTGGTTAGGACAGTATAATTACCAACACATAAACATGTATCATCACGGCCTACTAATATATATATATATGTGAGTTAGAAGCATTAATTAAAATGTAATAATATAATTTTTGAAGGCGAAAATAATAACAATTTTTATGTTTAAAAACATATTTATTTAAATTTTTTAATTTGTTTTTGTCCCTTAATATTTTCAGGCTATGCCCATCTCCAGAGAGTTGAAAAAAAATTTTTTTTTTAATTTAAAAAAAAATTTTTTTTTATAATTTTTTTTAAATTAAAATTTTTTTTTAAATTAAAAAAAAAAATTTCAACTCTTCTGCAAGATGCCGGTATAGCCTGAAAATATTAAGGCAACAAAAAGAAAAGAGAAAAAAAATTAAATACAATATGTTTTTAAACATAAATTTGCATTTATTTCGCCTCAAAAATATAATTATATATATGTATATTTATTACCAAACCCCTCCGCCACGAGCAGGATGCACATAAAGTCAATTCTTTAAGCGGAGTTTTAACAGGTTTGAATCAGAGTTTTCCTTCTCCTAGACTGGTTACCTAGCCTGGTTAAGATGTCCAGTCTACCCTGCCTATTTATCCATAGCTTGGAGGGAGAATTGGAGTCATACCTTTTCGCCATGTGAAATGCCAACGGCTTCATCCAAGAATTGAACTCTCGTTGACGAGTCCCATTTCCTACGACTCTAAACCATTAGACCACCGCCTAACTAATATATACGAGCACCATATGTCAACTTCAGCCAGCAGAATTCTAACAGCCTATCCTTTATAGGTCAATTTATGGCTGTTTCAAAAAAATGTTTAAAAAATACAAACTTGTTCAGAAAATGTAATAATTAAAGACTGTAAACAAACAAACAAACAAACAAAAAAGGATAGTTTAAAAAATAGATACAGTTAAGAAAACAAAACACCAACATTTATCGATGATTCAGGTTATATTCAGAAAAATTGAACCTTTTCAATGTGAAATGTATTCCCTTAGTCATGGTCGCAATGAGAGAATGCATACTACAGAGAAACAGTATTTCTCAGGCAGAACTTTATGCGTTCCATCTAGCAAAGTTTGTGCTTTAAGATTTTTCAAAAACAGGCCATAAATTGACTATAAAATGAAAGGCTGTTAGAATTCTGCCTGCTTTAGGTGGACATTATGGGCTGATATCTTAGAGGCCGTGTCTGGTCTGGTAAGTATGATAGTAATGATACTACAGAGAAGAGTATTTCTCGAGAAGAAACTTATGGTTCCATCCTAGCCAAATGTTTGTGGCGTTTAGATTTTTGCTAAACAGACATAAATTGACTATAAAACGAAATAGCCTTGTTTAGGATTCTGCAAGCTTAGGGAACATATGGGCTGTATTATATTAGTAGGGCCGTGGTATCACCACATCAAAATAAGCTGTCCTCTGTGGATCACATCCCTACTTCTCCACTAGTAACATTTCTCTCAATAGCAATGTTCCACTTCGAGTTGAGATCATTTATCCCTGCCCATAAAATCTGTTGACCGTCTTGAGCCACTCTTCACTACAGATTCACTTCCTCATACTGGAATAATGTTGCCTCTCTTCAGCCCATGAAGAGTTGAGCCAACTATCTCATTGTTTCATTGGTAAATTATTACATATTTCTTAAACAAAATGGCATTACTTTTCCACTCACCCTCGTATTTACATACTTGGAGATTTACTGTATGCGACTTTTAAAATATCTGAAAAATTTTACTCGTGACGGACGGGTTGGTAAATACCAACCCAATAACCCCCTACCCCAGTAAAAAACGAATTTGGAAAACAAAAGAATTCATAATGATAAGTTTTACTTATAGTTGAATTCATTAATTGTCATTTACTAAGTTGAGCGTTGTGTGTCGTAAAGGGACAGGATAGAGGCAACCGCAAGTGAGGATCGAACTCATTAACAATGGAATGCAAGCAAACCATTACGTACATGATGTGTCTTTTGCTAAATTCATAGGTTCTACCATAAAACTAAACGGTCGTTGGATAAATTAACAGCGTGGATCCAATGAGATCCACGCATTTTTTTTTTTTAGCAATTCGCGTTTATGCGTTGCTCCCACACTTTAAAAGACCTTGTGTCACATCCTAAATGGAGGAAGTCTGGTAAATACCAAGACTGACTATTTTCTTATTTTTTAATTATGAACAATTAACAGCCTCGTCCGATGGGATCCACGCATTATTTCTTTTATTTCTTTCTTTTTTTTTCTTCTTTTTTTTTCTCTTTTTTTTCTTCTTTTTTTTTTTTACTAGCCATCGTGTGAGTTCGTTTGTGCCGTGGCTTCCCACTTAAAAAAAACAAAAAAAAACAACCTTGTGTCACATCCTGACCTGGTACCATAACTAAACGGGTCTCTTTAAATATATTTACTTTCCGGTTAAAAATTAAGTTAAAAATAACATAAATCGTGTCCTAGTAATAATTAAATCATTAAAATCTACACCCAAGCCAAATTTTTCCGGTTTTTAATTTGACGACGATTTGCAAATTTTAACCGAAAGTAAATATATTAAGAGACCCGTTTAGTTATGACCAGGTCAGGATGTGACAACAGGTTGTTTTTTTTGTTTTTTTTAAGTGGGAAGCCACGCACAAACGAACTCACACGATGGCTAGTCAAAAAAAAAAAAAAGAAAAAAAAAAAAGATAAAGAAAAAAAAAGAAGAAAAAAAAAAGAAAGAAAATAAAAGAAATAATGCGTGGATCCCATCGGACGAGGCTGTTAATTTGTTCATAATTAAAATAAGAAAATAGTCAGTCTTGGTATTTACCAAGACTTCCCTCCAATGTTAGGGTGACACAAGGTCTTTTTAAAGTGGGGAGCCACGCATAAAACCGAATTGTAAAAAAAAAAAAATGCGTGGATCTCATTGGACCACGCTGTTAATTTATCCAACGACCGTTTAGTTATGGTAGACTATGAATTTAGCAAAAGACACATCATGTACCGTAGGGTTTGCTTGCATTCCATTGTAATGAGTTCGATCCTCATTGGGTGCCCTTCTATCCCTGTCCTTACGACACACAACGCTCAACTTAGTAAATGACAATTAAGAATCAACTTAGTAAAACTTAATCATTATGAATTCTTTGTTTTTTCAAAATTCGTTTTTTACTGGGGTAGGGTTATTGGGTTGGTATTTACCCAACCCGTCCGTCACGAGTAAAATTTTCAATATTTTTAAAAGTCGCATAAGTACAAAATCTCAAGTATGTAAATACGAGGTGAGTGGAAAAGTAATGCCATTTTGTTTAAGATATGTATAATTACCAATGAACAATGAGATAGTTGGCTCAAACCTCCTTTCATGGGGCTGAAAGAGAGGCAAACATTATTCCAGTGATGAGGAAGTGAAATCTGTAGTGAAGAAGTGGCTCAAAGAACGGTCAACAGAATTTATTGGGGCAGGGATAAATGATCTCACTCGAAGGTGAAACATTGCTATTGAGAGAAATGTTGGACTATGTGGCAGAAGTAGGGATGTGATCCACAGAGGACCAGCTCATTTTGATGTGTGATACCACGGCCTACTAAATATATACCGCCCATATGTCACCTAAGCTGGCAGAATTCTAACAGGCCTATTCGTTTTATAGTCAATTTATGTCTGTTTAGCAAAAATCTTAAAGCACAAACATTTGGCTAGATGGAACCATAAGTTCTTCTCGAGAAATACTCTTTCTCTGTAGTATCATTACTATCATTACTTACCAAGACCAGACACGGCCTACTAAGATATACAGCCCCATATGTCACCTAAGCAGGCAGAATTCTAACAGGCCTATTCATTTTATAGTCAATTTATGCCTGTTTTGAAAAATCTTAAAGCACAAACATTTGGCTAGATGGAACCATAAGTTCTCCTTGAGAAATACTGTTTCTCTGTAGTATCATTACTATCATTGCCGACCATGACTAGGGAATACATTTCACATTGAAAAGGTCTCATTTTTTTTCTGATATAACCTGAAATCATAGATAAATTGTTGGTGTGTTTGTTTCTATAACTTGTATCATTTTTTAAACTATCTTTTGTTGTTTGTTTGTTGTTTACAGTCTTTTATTATTACATTTCTGAAACAAGTTTGTATTTTTTAAACATTTTTTGAAACAGCCAAAATTGACTATAAAGTGAATAGGCCTGTTAGAATTCTGCTGGCTGAAGTGACATATGGTGCTCGTATATATTAGTAGGCGCGTGGTCTAATGGTTAGAGTCGTAGAAATGGACTCGTCAACAGAGTTCAATTCTTGGATGAAGCCGTTGGCATTTCCACATGGCGAAAGATGAATCCAATTCTCCCTCCAGCTATGGATAAATAGCAGGTAGACTGGACTCTTAACCATGGCTAGGTAACCAGTCTAGGAGAAGGAAAACTCTGAATTCAAACCCTGTTAAACTACCGCTTAAGAAATTGACCTTATGTCGCATCCTGCTCGTGCGGAGGGGTTGGTAAATAAATATAACATATATATAATATATTTTTGAAGGCGAAATAATGCAAATTTATGTTTAAAACATAATTTATTTAATTTTTTTTCTCTTTCTTTTCCCTTAATATTTCAGGCTATACCCATCTTTCAGAAAGAGTTGAAAATTTTTTTTTTTAAATTTAAAAAAAAATTTTAATTTAAAAAAAATTATAAAAAAAAAATTTTTTTTTTAAATTAAAAAAAAAAAATTTTTTTCAACTCTCTGGGAGATGGGCATGCCTGAAAATATTAAGGAACAAAAAAAAAATTAAAAAATTAAATAAATATGTTTTTAAACATAAATTTGTATTATTTCGCCTTCAAAAATATTATTATTACATTTTAATTAATGCTTCTAACTCACTATAAATATATATTAGTAGGCCGTGATGATACATGTTTATGTGTTGGTAATATATACCTGTCCTAAACCAAATGGCATTACTTTCAGACTCAACCCTCGTATTAAGACACTATACATATTTTTTAGAATTCCTGCAGATGATAAAGCCATTTTTAGTATACATTGATATACTAAGACTAGTGTCCTTATTTTTGGTTGTTATTATCACGATGTTTCGGCCGTTGTACCCTCCTACCTTCTTGAAGTGTTTGTTGTAGTAAGTAAAATAAATTATGCCTAGTTGCATATTCTCGATGTCACACGCTACCGCGAGGGAGTCTATCGCCTTCTCACTAGCGCTAGACCAGGAATATCTTTTTATGGGTGAAGCACCACAACTGCCGTCAACTCCCAGATGCTTTACAACTCATATCAGATTAACTAAAGCTATGCTACTCATACGCTGAGTTGGCGAGGACAGGTATCGAACCCGGAACCTTGCTATTCCCGGACGAATGCTCTACCGAACGAGTTGAAACAAACCACAATAATTTCCATCCTTATCATGGTAAATATCTAAGATTAAAAGTTGGACCATATGACCTTTAGGCACCCCTTTTGATCTCGATTAAGAAAGGACATGTTTTTCATTTAACACCGTCAATATTCGGTTGTTTTAACAGACGATTTTTAGATTTAAAAAAAATTATAAAACTAACCCCTAACCCCTAACCCTAACCCCTAACAAACAACCGGATATTGACGGTGTAAATGAAAAACATGTCCTTTCTTAATCGAGATCAAAAAGGGGTGCCTAAAGGTAATATGGTCCTAAAAGTTTTATAATTGCTTGATGCATTGTGTTGTTCTAAAGGCTAAATTTTGCGAAAACGAGGATTTTTAGTGCATTTTAGTAGACGATCTTTGATGCTATTTCCTCAAACAATGGTGCAAGTAAAAATGAAATTTTTTGGTATCAGTATTCAGTATACTAACACACAACTTTTGCATAGATGGACAATTTAATATCTTAAAAAAGTGAAAAATCGACCTACCCTAGTTTATAATACAACACACATTCATTCAGAATAAATACCTTTATCAAATCCTGCACATAAAAAAATAAACAACGTAATTCTTTGAAGTACCTCATCCCTACCCCGTGTACATACCCGTGTAAAACTGTAATAAGTCCACGCCAGATGGAAGATGTAAGCCCCATTTAATTTCTTTACAAACATTTCTTTGATTTTTTGGACCATATTACCTCAAGGCACCCCTTTCGATTTTGTGTCATTCGGCCATTTTTTTCATTTACATCGTCAATATCCGGTTGTTTGTTAGGGTTAGGGGTTAGGGTTAGGGTTACACCCCTAACCCTATCCCTAACTCTAACCCCTAACCCTAACCCCTAACAAAACAACCGGATATTGACGGTGTAAATGAAAAAATGACCTAATGACACGAAATTGAAAAGGGGTGCCTAAAGGTAATATGGTCCGATTTCTTTACCAAATCCCCCCTTCTTCTACTAGAGTAGGTAAGCCCCTATCAAAATTATAGGTCTATATTTCTGTTCTGGCCTCCCTTGCGTAGTAGTCCCTTCATACTTCAACTGCGTCTGGCTTTTTATTAACCCTTTTCAGTTCCATTGCAAACATTACCGCTTCGATTACCTCTTTCATTTCGAATTCAATAGATTCGCCATTAACCGCTTTCGACTTGACTGGAGTTGGCAACACCCATTATTGTATCGTAATATTTCCTCTGGTGATTCTCATGGCGTTTCTCTTCGTGAGCCTCCATATATACATTGAAGATGTCCGTCGAAAAGAATGCCGACCATCAGTACATTTTTTGATAATAAAGGCCGAGAACTTTTCGCTGAACATTGACCATAGTACAAGACGGACGCTCATAAAGAGCAGATTGACCAAGACATCTGTAGTATTTTCTGGATAAGTACCAAACGCCGAAACATTTGGCTGGAGTGGGTCCGGCCACGATGAATAATAGCACACGGAAAACACCGGAACCAACATATTAATCACAACAATGGTTCAAAACAAGACGGAAGAGATTCTCCTCATTGCCACCCCAATGAGCATGCTTTTCTTCCTCTTCGTACAAGAGCTCCAAAAGATCCATCGTATCTAATAAGTCGATCGTCACGGTAGCTCCGACTTCGTGAATGAAACTCTTCATCTTTTCCGTTCACTGATCGATGAATGTTGATATCAGCATCCAAAAAGAAAATTACCGAGGTGATACCCACTGCTGTCTGCATACCTGTGGCCCCTTGAATAGTCTGGGCCTCCCATTGTTCAATCGATTCCTCAGGGGTCAATAGTAAACAGAACAATAACCTTCAATGAAATGGTTATACTGTAAACCAACCAGGCCAAGGGCCACCAAGGAAAGTAAGTTTTGTCATGCCCTTCACGACATGGTATGGGGTCATTTTTTGATTTGAATCCGTAGATGATTTCGTGAACTTTGGGAGAGCGGGCAAAATGTCTGTAAGATTTGACGAAGTGCGCAAAGAAAAGGAAAATGGCGATCCAGTCTGGTATGAGGATGAACCACCAATATGGCGATTGGCTGTAATAGACCAGCAAATAGTCGAGGTAGTGAACCTGTGCAAGTATTATAGTCATACAAAGGAATCGTGATGAGAAATGGTTGACATGTTCGCAAAGATGCAGACATTTCTTGCGGGCCGACATTAGGACGTTCACTTTTGGACTCGGTGGAATCTATTTGAAAGAAAAAAGAAAAAAAATTAAAATTAAAAGATTAAAAAAAAAAAAAAGATTTAAAGGAGTTTTTTTTAAAAAGAAAGATTTCAAATTTAAAAAGATTTTAAAAGATTTCAAAAAAAAAAAAAAAGAAAAAAAAAAGAAAAAAAAAAAGAAAAAAGATTATTTGTGAAATTTAAAAGATTCTGAAGATTTTTTAAAAGATTTTTTAAAAAAAAAAATTTTAAATTTAAAAAGATTTTAAAAAAGAAGAAAAAGTAAAAAGAAGAAAAAAGATTTTTTTTAATTAAAATATTTAAATGGTTTTTAAACTGATTTAAAAGATTAAAAAAATTTTTTTAAAAGATTTTACAAAAGACAAAGTAAATATATATACACATTAAATATAACCTGGTCTTTCTTTTTGATAAAAATTATGAAGATTTGATTTACATTCGAAAATATTTAAAATTTACTATAATCAACATCAATGAGAAAATAGTAATATATATATATATATATATATATATATATATATATATATATATATTACTATTTTCTCATTGATGTTGATTATAGTAAATTTTTAAATATCTTATATATATATATATATATATATATATATATATATATATATATATATATATATAAAGTAACAGCCAGAGCACAACGCTCAATTTCTTTTCACATCTGAAGAAGGGAGTTATAAAAATCCCGAAAATTTACTAAATAAACGAAACTCTACTCCAAAACAACCGAGTTTCTTATATTTAATACTTTAATGCTTCATACTAATGCCCAAACCTGATATATCTACCTCCCACAAACGGATATATATACCTAAATAAACACAAATATATATACTTAAGAGAAGCATACGGAGACCCCTAGACAACAACACACACACACACACAACACACACACACACACACACATATATATATATATATTATATATATATATATATATATATATATATTTGAATTAGGTATATTTGGGCAGCATCTTTTCATTCAAATAAATTTGATTAAACAAAACAGAATTCTTATTATTTTCAAGTTTTTTCTTTCTTCTTTCAAGCTTCCTAACAATTCTTTTGATGTTATAATCTTGAAAGGCATGATTTGTCTGAACGAGCCATTATTGGTAGACCAAGTACTTTCGGTCCTTATCCGAACCATTATTAAAGTATATATATATATATATATATATATATATATATATATATATATATATATATATATAGTTAAACATTAAACAGTTTTAATAATGATAGACAGATATTTGTGTGCAGAATTCTTCAAAAATCATTTTAGAAGAACAACCAGCTTTACTCCGCTTAAAAATTGACCTTGTGTCACATCCTGCCCATAGCGGAAGGCTTGAGTAAATACATGCACGTACGTGTAGTGTATGTAATGTAATGTACCTGGGTCGGTGCTACAACAAATATGAACAAGGTGTTTGGAGTTGGTCACTGCAAACTCGTAGAATCAGGTCATATATATTTACCGAACAATTCCGCACGAGCAGGATGTGACACGAGGTCAATTTTTTAAGCGGAGTTTAACAGGTTCAATTCAGAATTTTCCTTCTCCAAGACTGGCTAAAGAGTCCAATCTGCCCTACTATTTACCTATAACTGGAAGGAGAGTAGCTGTATGTATACCTTTCCCGAGGGTTTTAGCAATATGTGAAATGCAAACAGCCTCGTCCTGGATTTGAA
Source organism: Doryteuthis pealeii (assembly GCA_023376005.1). Lineage (NCBI taxonomy): Eukaryota > Metazoa > Mollusca > Cephalopoda > Myopsida > Loliginidae > Doryteuthis > Doryteuthis pealeii. Next base: position 27,028,251 of record CM042176.1, on the reverse strand, counting down.
CCCGGGTCGACGAGTCCATTTCCCACGACTCTAACCATTTCGCCACGCGCCTCCATAGAATCAGGTCACATGGTCACACTGCTCTCCCATTTGTTCGGCTCTGATTACACAACGTGAGTTGCCAACATGGGGAATCCTGTCCGTGGTGGAGGGGTTGGGTAAATATGTGCTAGTCAAATGTTTGTAAACACCAATTTTGGATAAGTCAACAGTGAATACCACAGGACAAAGGAATTTCGACTATTGAAACGGTTATGAGAATGACGAATCGGATAAACGGCCGAACTATTATAAGTGATGGGAGTTTATCAGATTAGTTCACAGCAAATGTATGGAAGGAAAGAATCACCATAAAACAACACCCTGCCACGGATACACAATTCTTATGGGAAGCGAAATATAAATGCTTCGGAGGTTCACATCATTTTGTGACGATACTGTCCTCGATAATGTGAAATTGGAACACGTGTGCGACCCAACATTCCAATTTCAAAATGATTGTAACTTAAAATATACTTTCACTGAAATAATACATGAATCTTCTTCAAGTGCGTCCCATCATGGTGTAATGGTTAACAAGCTAGTCTTGTAGATCCATTACTACTGAATAACGAGTTCGATCCTCACTGGGTGCCCCATACTTGTGATCTTGTCTCACATCCTAACCGTAGCGAATGGGTTGGGTACTAACAGACGACTCACCGTGGTGTAATGGTTAGAAAGTTAGTCTTGTAGATCCATTACTATTGAATAACGAGTTCGATCCTCACTGGGTGCCCCATACTTGTGATCTTGTCTCACATCCTAACCGTAGCGAATGGGTTGGGTACTAACAGACGACTCACCGTGGTTAGGAAGTTAGTCTTGTAGATCCATTACTACTGAATAGCGGGTTCGATCCTCGCAGGATGCCCCAATACTTGCGACCGTGTCAAATCCAATCCGTGGCAAATGTGTTGGATACAAAAAAAGAGCATTCCATGATGGTGTAATGTTTAGCAAGTTTGTAGATCCATTACTACTAAATAGCGAGTTCGATCCTCGCAGGATGCCCCATACTTGCTCACATTCTAACCGTACCGAATGGGTTGGGCAAAGTTGGGTACAAAATAGCGTCCCATCTTATAGATTCATTACTACTGAATAGCGGGTTCGATCCTCGTTAGATGTTTCTTACTAGTGACCTTCTCTCACAACCGAACATTGGCAAATGAGTTGGGTACAAACAGGTGTCACATCATTGTATAATTGTTAACAGGCTAGTCTTGTAGATCAATTACTACCGAATAGCGAGTTCGAACTCACTGTATGCCCCAAACTGGCGACCGTGTCAAATCCAACCCATGGCGAATGAGCTGCGTGGGTAAGTCACATAATGGTATAATAGTTAGCAAGCTAATCTCGCAGATCCATTACTACAGTTAAATCCTCGCAGGATGCTCCATGCTTGCCATTTAGAGTCACACCCTACTCGTGACAAGTGGGATAGATAGACAAGGGCATCCCACCATGATGTAATGGTTAGCAAGAGAGAAAGAGAAAGAAAGAGAGAGAAAGAGAAAAAGAATGAGAGAGAGAGAAAAGAGAGAGAGAGAAAGAGAAAGAAAAAAGGGAGAAAGAGAAAAAGAGAGAGAGAGAGAAGAGAAAGAAAAAGGGAGAAAGAGAAAGAGAAAGAGAGAGAGAGAGAGAGAGAGAGAAAGAAAGGAGGAGAGAGAGAGAGAGAGAGAGAGAGAGAGAGAGAGAGAGAGAGAGGAGGGGGAGAGAGAAAAAAGAAAGAGAGAGAAGAAAAAGAGCGAGACGGATAGAGAGAGAGGGACATAGAGAGAAGGACGGAGAGAGAGAGAGAGAGAGAGAGAGAGAGAGAGGGGGGGGAGAAAGAGAGCGAGACGGATATATAGAGAAGGAGACGGAGAGAGAGAGAGAGAAAGAGAAAGGGAGAAAAGAAAGAGAGAGAGAGAGAAGAGAGAGAGAAAGAGAGAGAGAGAGAGAGAAAGAAAGAGAGAGGAGAAGAGAGAGCGAGACGGATAGAGAAAGAGGACATAGAGGAGAAGGACGGAGAGAGAGAGAGAGAGAGAGGGGTGAAAGAGAGCGAGACGGATATATAGAGAAGGAGACGGAGAGAGAGAGAGAGAGAGAGAGAGAGAGAGAGAGAGAGAGAGAGAGAGAGAGAGAGACTCAAGGGAATTCATGCTGTCAGCACGTCTTTGATGACGTGGATGAAAATCTACACAGTCAGATTTAGAATTAAAAATTTATTTAAAAAATGCTAGCGCCACAATGGCTGACTTAAATACTAGCACCCGGAGGGGTATTATTTTTGCGAGTAAGAGTAAAGAAAAGTAAATAATAAGAGTAGAGAAGAAAGCTAGTTATAAAGTTAAGTAGACCAAGTGGCCTATTGTCGGTATCAGCCTGACATCGAGGGAGTCTATCCCCTTTTGACTAGTGCTAGACTAGGGAGATTGTTTTTGCATCATACGCTGAGTTGGCGAGGGCCAGTATTGAAACCAGAACCTTGTGGTTGCTGAGCCGGATGAGCTAAACTGGCCCTATTATCATACTGCGGTATATCCACAGTATGATAGTGTTAATCATTCATCCATTCTTCTGTATTTTCATTTATTTGGTTTGTAGAAGCAGAAAAAAATTCCATCTTTAATCTCTACATAAGTAATAATGATTAAAAAAATAACTGTACGCTGAGGGCCAGTATTGAAACCAGAACCTTGTGGTTGCTGAGCCGGATGCTCTACCAACTGAGCTAAACCGGCATCACGAAGTCATTGAGATTTCCCCGCGTAGAAACAAAAAATAAAACTAATTAGATGGTATTTTGTGGTATGTGATCTACGTGTAATGAAATTACTTTGGTATGCGGTCTACCTATTATTTTATGATTTATGACAAGAAATATTATATTCACCAAGAACAAGGGAAACAATTGAATCAGTTTTGGTTAGAGAGTTTTAAACATTAGTGGATTTTCTTTTCAAGTGTTGAAGTGATTTTACCTGCTTATTAATATATATATATATATATATATATATATATATATATCTTATTATAATGGAGATTGTGGGTTTGTCTGTCTGTAACCGAAACTATATTACTATACAAGTCACAATTCCTTTCGTTATTTACACCACATTCTCCACGATTCAATTTTTATTTAAACCTCAATTATTAATAAAATTGTTTTACATTACTTACACTGTTGACCATATATACATACTAATAACATGCAATTGTATTTATATATACAACAAAATAGAGGTTTACAGTATGAATGGGAAGGCTAATTTGCATATTGATCTTAAAAAATTGATTTTAATAAATATGTGCTTAGTATTATTGATTTCTAATTGTTTGGTTTTATCTTATTGAATATGAGCAAAAATCTCTTCAATAAATCTTAAAAGAAATCCATTAACAAGAAGAAATAACTGTAATATTATTCTTTACTTCCTATTTTAACTAAACAGTTTAATTAGGAAAATTTACCAATGAAAGACGGGAGCAATGGAAAATGATGGAAGAGTTAGTTTCAAAGTTGTTCTATTTTTCAATCATACCCCCTCTGTTCAAAATCTTTTTATCTACATTCTTATTCAGTTTCATAAGCCTTTCTAATTTAATATGATATTTTATTATAAAATTCAACTAAAATACTTGCACCCGGAGGATGCATATATTTGCTAGTATATATATATATATATATATATATATATATATATATATATATATATATATACATATAGTGATTTTAGCTGCTTATTAATACACACACACACACACACACATATATATATAGTGATTTTACCTGCTTATTAATGTATATATATATATATATATATATATAATATATATGGATTTTACCTGCTTAATAATATATATATATACATACACACACACACACACACACACACACACACATATATTATATATATATATATATATATATATATTGGTTTTACCTGCTTATTAATATATATATATATATATATATATATTAATAAGTATATATATATATATTAATATATATATATATATATATATATTATATATATATATATAATATATTAATAAGTATATATATATATATATATATATATTATAAGTATATATATATATATATATATTATATTAATAAGTATATATATAATATATATATATATATTAATAGTATATATATATATATATATATATATATATATATATATATATATATATATATATATATATATATATATATATATATATATATATATATATACATATAAAGGATATGAAAACACCACAAAATGCTGTTAAAGTGAAAACATTTTATAACATATTCATAGCTGATATTGAACAATATTTCGATTTGATAAAAATCATCTTCAGAGCTTGTTCATACTCCGTGTTGTTAAGAGCGGAGATTCAAGCCATCATAAACATTGTTGATATACTAATAAATAAACAATATAATGCACCAATATATTCACCAAGAACAAAGGAAACACTTGTATCAATTTTGAGAAAATGTTTGGTTAGAGTGTATGAAACATTAGTGGATTTTCTTTGCAAGCGTTGAAGTATATATGATTTACCTATAGATTTAATTAATGACAGTGAATCTGTTAGCATAAAATTGTTTTTTCCACCAATATATTTTATTTAGGCATTCCCTTATTAATGATTAAACTGATTTAGTATTCGATCTCTTTCATAAGAAATGTTTTATTCATCCCGAATTTAGTGTCCAATCTGTGTTAAATAGACAATGAGTTTAAAAATTGAATACCCAACAAGAATGAATAAAACAGATATCTTCGTCATAAAATGACCCAAGGGTTGACATGCCGTAAAATCTGTGGGCATTAAAATAAAATTAGAATAAAAACAAACAAATAATAAAACAAGAAACTCCCATGGGCCTTCACAGGAAGAACCCTCTGCACAGGTGCGACAAAAAGGACGGTCAATAAAGCCTGAGTCACAAAACCACCTCCTGCCTTTGTCTCTTTCTTTTTCGTTCCTTAAATTTCTTCCGTTTCAGCGCCCAAATGTGTGTGTGTGTATGTGTGTATATGTGTGTGTGTGTGTGTGTGTGTGTGTGTGTGTGTGAATTATATCTCTATTAAACCAGTTCCCATGCTGCTCTGTGCACGTATTGTCTGTGAGAGTCCCTCCAGATGTATTTCTTGTAGATTCCTTTTAAAACGTAACAAGCAGACTGCCTATTGTATGAAGACAGAACATTCCCGGACTGGAGTGTCGAACTTTATCGGTTCAACTAAGGAAATATAAAGTCGACGCAAATCTTTAACCATCTACAATATTGCCCATAAATAACACTGTTTTTTTTTTCAAAAGAAAAAGTTTATTCCTTTCAAAAAAAACAACAACAAAGATACCAGGATATTATAATCTCCAATGGAACACTATACAATGAGAACGGGACATAGCTGTTTGTGTTTCATACAGCGCTAATACTCTTGGTTAAGTGAGATGGGGGACAAAGCAAAACCCCAAAGAACATGCAACCAAGAATATCCAGCTACATTAAACCTTAAAACACTCCCCAAACCTCTTTCTACCCCATGAATCCAACAATCCAACAAACAAAGTCCTTGTAATGCATTAGTGCATCCACAGAGACACTAACACTGAACATCTGGTAAGGAAAGTATAGAAGGGGGGAAATATATGGGGCGAAATAGACGTTCGAATCAACAAGCTCCCGCCGAGGGGGAACCAAAAACAAGCAAGTTCTCCGTCTTCTCACAAGCCAGACCCTATGTTGGTCAACACATTCTTCGTCTTCGTCTAGCAGCTGGAAAATCCGTCGTCGTAGTCGAAATAATCTTCAGCAGTTCAACATCACATTTCCTATTTAGTTTTGTTTCTGTTCGACTAAAATCCATTTCTTTACTGAAAAGCGCTTCGTCGTCGACTGCTGCTGCTGCTGCTGCTGCTACTGCTGACTCCCCAGCGCTCGACTCACTTGTTATTTTATGGGCATATTAGCCAAACATCCGGGCACATCAGTCGAACCTCGCGTCCGTCCAGTGCCCAAAACGCATTTGTTTTTGCATGCGGGAGGACGCGAGTTCGATCCCGGCAGGCAAGACAATGTCTTGCTCTTTTTCCTTTCTCGTTCTCCGTCACAGAAAGACAGACAACTAACCTCACATGAACAAT
>CM042176.1:27009568-27019568 GCA_023376005.1 Doryteuthis pealeii | reverse complement strand
TTTCAGAGTTCGAGAAGGTTCCCGAGTCCGACAAGAAATACCCGAAGAATTTCAGTGTACCACATTTCTTCAACCTAACTCCTAGAGGCCGTAGCCCAACGTATCATACCATTTTGGAATCAGGCCAATTCTGTGAGCAACTATTGTCACTACTAATAAATGCGAGCGTCAGTGTGTCACATTTTTTCAACTTTACTCCTAGAGGCCATAGCTCAACATATCATACCCATTTTGGAATCAGGCCAATTCTGTGAGCAACTATTGTCACTACTAATAAATGCGAGCGTCAGTGTGTCAATTTTTTCAACTTTACTCCTAGAGGCCATAGCTCAACATATCATACCATTTTGGAATCAGGCCAATTCTGTGAGCAACTATTGTCACTACTAATAAATGCGAGCGTCAGTGTGTCACATTTTTTTCAACTTTACTCCTAGAGGCCATAGCTCAACATATCATACCATTTTGGAATCAGGCCAATTCTGTGAGCAACTATTGTCACTACTAATAAATGCGAGCGTCAGTGTGTCACATTTTTTCAACTTTACTCCTAGAGGCCATAGCTCAACATATCATACCATTTTGGAATCAGGCCAATTCTGTGAGCAACTATTGTCACTACTAATAAATGCGAGCGTCAGTGTGTCACATTTTTTCAACTTTACTCCTAGAGGCCATAGCTCAACATATCATACCATTTTGGAATCAGGCCAATTCTGTGAGCAACTATTGTCACTACTAATAAATGCGAGCGTCAGTGTGTCACATTTTTTTCAACTTACTCCTAGAGGCCATAGCTCAACATATCATACCATTTTGAATCAGGCCAATTAGCAACTATTGTCACTACTAATAAATGCGAGCGTCAGTGTGTCACATTTTTTCACTTTACTCCTAGAGGCCGTAGCCCAACATATCTAACTTGAGCGAGCGTCAGTGTGTCACATTTTTTCAACTTTACTCCTAGAGGCCGTAGCCTAACATTTCCTTTTTTCATGATTAACCTTTGAGAGGGAAAGTCTATTTGTCATTTGGCAATACAAGTCACACCCCAATGTAATGAAAACGTGCTAATTGGTTGGTTGGCCATTTTGTTTAAGGTTTAATCTTTTTTTGTTTAATGTTTTAATGTCAAATCTCATTTTGCCGATAGTCTTCTGATATATGAAATTATCAATCATTATTGATTTCTCTAAAAAAACAAAAGGTACAACTGTAAAGAGGGTTTCCTATTGTCAAATCGGTACTCTTCGCGGAGAACCGTCCCGGCTTCCTGTCCCAAAAATCGCTACCCGGTGGCTGCTGAAAAAAACCCCAGCTACGATTGAAGTCCGTAGCCGAAGCGGTGTCACTTGCAAAAACCAAAAAGCAAAAAAAACAAAAAACAACTTAGGGCATTTTTCCCGAAAACCCAATCCCAACCCCAACCCGAACCCCAACCCTACCCCCCCCCTAGTTAAAATTAATAGTTTTATTACAAAATGTGTGGGTTCTGTTTTTTCTGGGTCACTCTGTATACAGGGTGACCCAGAAAAAACATAGCCCAAATTATTTATTTATTTTCCCATTAAACTAACCCTAAACTCCAACCCCAACCCTAACCCTAGTTTTTTTTTGCAAGTGACACCGCTTCGGCTAAAGACTTCAATCGTAGCTAGTGTTTTTTTCAGCAGCCACCGGGTAGCGATTTTTGAGGCAGGGGGCCGGGACGGTTCTCCGCGAAGAGTACCGTCAATACCTTAAACAAAATTCACCTTATTTATTGAATTACCCCCATATCAACATTTATAGTTATTGTTGTGATGTTAATCCAACAGTAAAAAAAGAAGTCAAGTCGAGGTAGGGTAAAATGAGACAAGCGTATTTACAATAAGGTACAAGAACGGCTAGCTTGCCGTTAAACGGTAACAGTACAACCTTTTCACTCGGTGTCTCACTATTTATAGTGAGAACCGGTGTATATTCTCCACTGTAGGAACGGCCGGTACAACAGTTATCTAATGGAAATGGTCGAAAACAAAGTAATTAGCCTTTTTAGAATAAATAGAACGTTTTCATTACATTGGGGGTGGGACTTGTGTTGTCAAATGACAAATAACCGTTCCTTCTCAAAGGTTAATTATGAGAAAAGGAAATGTTACGCTACAGCAATGATTCCCAACGTGGGACCTACGTCCCACTGGGGGGCAATTCAATAATAATAGTGGGACAATATGAAAAATATAGTAATCAACATTTTTTTAAATTATTTTACCCTATATGGGTAAAATTTATAAATTTATAGGGTAGAATTGTAATTACAACCTAGCTGAGCACAACGCCTTGTACAATCTAGTCAAGTGTTCACCCACTAATGTTATTGTGCATCTGGCACCAGCTATATGCGTGGCTTCTGACTTGAAAAGAATAATGGTAAGCGATTTCAACTCCAAGGGGAATGGTCAGATTCTAAGAATAGGAAATATAGTTTTACACACTAATGGTCTGAACTTGCACAACGGTCGGAAAATTAAAACGGAAAGTTTTTTGGTGATCCCTCATGACAGTTTAACTACAGTCTATGAATTAACTTTTTGCGAATTGGGTTACGGTTTTAGGGGATTATGGTTGTTTTTAATTATGTATTGCTTTTAAAAAATAAACAACAAAACCCCCAAATTACTATACATTTGATTAACCATTGAAATTAATTATTGAACCTATTATTGAGACAGTTGTTTGTGTTAGTGTTGCAATGTATAATTTCAATTAAACTTGGTTTAAAAAATATTTTTCAACATTTTGGGTTTTGTTATTGTTTTTTATCTTAAAATAATAACAATTAACTTCATTTCAAATAATGCGTAAGCACAATTAAGAACACACTTTATGATATTTTCGTGTTAAAACATGCAGTTGTATTGATTCGAACAAATTCGTATGTTCAGTGTAGATTTACAGTGAAATGAAAATGGCCGACCAAAACAGACGGCTTCCTCAAAGTGAAACAAACAAAGGGATATTACTCTCACTAGCAAATATATGCACCCTCCGGGTGCAAGTATTTAAGTTTTAATGTAATAAAATATTGTACTAAATTAGAAAGGCTAATGAAACTAAATAAGAATACAAATAAAAAGATTTGAAACAGAGGGAGTATAATCGATAAAATAGAACAATTGAAATTCACTCTTCCATCACTCTCGTCTTTCATTGTTATTTTTTCTAATTTAAGTATTTAGTTATAAGAGGAAGTAAAGAATAAAATGACAGTTATTTTTTATTATTAATGGATTTCATTTCAGATTCATTGAAGAGATTTTTGCTTATATTCATTAAAATAAAACCAAACAGTTAGAAATCAATAATACTAAGCACATATTTATTAAATTCGATTTTTTAATATTAATATGCAAATTAGCCTTCCCGTTCACACTGTAAACCGCTATTTTGTTGTATATATAAATATAATTGCATATTGTCAGTATGTAGACATAGTTAACAGTATTAATAATGTAAGACAATTTTATTAATAATTGAGGTTTAGACAAAAATAAAATCATTGAGAATGTGATGTCAATAACTAAGAGAATTGTGACTTGAGTAGTAATATAGTTTCGGTTACAGACAGAAAAACACACAATCTCCATTATAATAAGATTTATGTAGCTAATGTTCATCTAACCTATCTAAATGGGACTCGTGTGGTGTAACTGTTAGCGAGTTACATTACCAAACCATTAGGCGTGAGTTTGTGGCGAGCCGGAAGTTCTTGCTTCAACGGACAGAAGTCGAATGACAAAAATAAATAGTTTGCGCAGGGGATTGCGCACCTTAGTAAAAGAAAATTTAAAATAAAAATTTGTACAATTTCAACCAATGGGAGACGTTCGCGCCTAAAAGGAAATTTATCAAATAGACCCCTTTTTGGAGCCTATCCTGGACTATAAAAAAGCCAACTTTTCGGATCCTAACCAGAAATATCTCACTTGTCTAAGGGAATTCACGTCACCCTTTTTAAGAACATTTCACACACACGCTGAAGGTATGAACTATCTCTCTCTTTAAATAACCTACGCTTTCGGAGATAAACATTAGATGCATTCAACTTATGCCTGACTGTTGTGTTGACTTTAAACTTTCACCTTTTCTTTCTCACTTAGAGATTTATAACATCTCTGCTTATATTTTACGTTGAACTTTTCAAAAAGCACCTTTTTACAGAACTTTGCCAAGTATGCTGTATTACCTTTTGTAATCATGTTAATACAATGTTGTTTGTTTTAATTGTGAGTTCTTGTCTTTTATGCCATTTGCTATTATAATTACTAGCAAATATGCACCCTCCGGGTGCAAGTATTTAAGTTTTAATGTAATGAAATATCGCATTAAATTAGAAAGGCTAATGAAACTAAATACGAAGGCAGATAAAAAGATTTGAAACAGAGGGAGATATAATCGAAAAATAGAACAACTGAAACTTACTCTTCTATCACTCTCGTCTTTCATTGTTATTTTTTCTGATTTAACTATTTAGTTAAAAGAGGAAGTAAAGAATAAAATTACAGTTATCTTTTCTTGTTAATGGATTTCATTTAAGATTAATTGAAGAGATTTTTGCTTATATTCATTAGAAATAAACCCAAACAGTTAGAAACCAATAATACTAAGCATATATTTATTAAAATTACATTTTTAATATCAATATGCAAATTAGCCTTCCCGTTCACACTGTAAATCGCTATTTTGTTGTATATATAAATACAATTGCATGTTATTGGTATGTAGATATGGTTAACAGTATAAATAATGAAAAACAATTTTATTAATAATTGAGGTTAAAATAAGGATAAATTCATGGTGAATGTGACGTCAATTACTAAGGGAATTGTGACTTGAGTAGTGATTTAGTTTCGGTTACAGACAGAAAAACACACAATCTCCATTATAATAAGATATTCTTATAGTGTGATGTGTACTTTGACTAAATAATCTACAAGGCCTTGAATACCCCTAACACGACCATCCGCTATAAGTTCAAACCTCACATCTGTTTTTGTTGTGTCAAACTAAGCTAGCTTTATTAAATAACTTCAGTTTTTTTAACATCTTTTATTGAAGTGTAAATCCATCTGACACACTCTATTTCTAAACACTCTACACGACTATCAAACATGACTGAATATGTTAATATAATCTCAAAGACCTCTAATGATCCAAGACTCTTGAGAACGCGGCAAAAAATGTCTTTGTAGGAGCTTCGAAATTTCTCACTGGAACTACAGAGTGCATCAAAAATGTGTGACCCACATTTAGAGTTGGGGGGGGATGTATTAGGGGACTCTACGTCGAGTATCAGGTTTACAGAACTACGAAATACAAAATAACATTAGCATATGTCCTTAATATCGTAGTGGCATTCTTCAGCGACCAAAATGTCTTTGCCTGGAAGGAAGGAGGGGGGAGGTAATAGTTAATATGCGACAGGAAACTGAAAATTGTTCTTCAATATGAGTCTATTAAAAGAAGACAATGAATGCGTGAAAACTTGGGGAAACGATCCCCAAAACATAATTACGGATGGACAGAAAGAAAAACAAAATTGTTCTTCAATACGACTCTATTAAGAGAACGAACCCGTGAAAACTTGCGGAAACGATCACTAAAAATTAATTACGGATGGACAGAAAGAAAAAAAAATTGTTCTTCAGTACGGGTCTATTAAAAGAAGACAATGAATCCGTGAAAAATTGCGGAAACGATCACCAAAAATTAATTACGGATGGGCAGAAAGGAAAAGAAAATTGTTCTTCAATACGACTCTATTAAAAACAATATTGTTTTGTTTTACGGCATATCAACCTCGCTGAGTGATTTAATGTCGGATGTGTTACAAGGTCGCAAGTATGGCTCACCCAGAAGTAACGGTTCTTTGAGACTAGCTTGCTAACCAGTACACCACGATGGGACGCCCTAATTTAGTTAACCCTTCTTCCACGTGTACGATGTCTTACAAGGTCACAAGTATGGCTCATCCAGCGGGGATCAACCTCGTTATCCAGTAGCAACGGCTCTTCGAGATTAGCTTGCTAACCATTACTGTTACGATTTTATGGGCCATCCTTTAGGCTTCAAGCAGGAACGCTTGTCCAGCGGAAATCCTTGGTAAAGAATCCTTTGGTTGTTCCTTGGTGCTCCTCAGTATTGCAAGTCCTTCGTCAATGATTGCTAATAGACGTCTATCAGTATCAGTGATTATGTAGTCAACCAGCCACACCTTCGGGCTGTTGATTGTCTGAGGTTTAAACCATGTGACCTTGCTTATTCTATAAATTTAAGTGGTGTATTGTAGCACACCTTATATACCAGATGGTAGGAAGCGCGTGGTGTAATGGTTAAAGTCATGGGAAATGGACTCGTCGACCCGAGTTCAAATCCTGAACGTGGCAATTATTTCACTTAGCGCTAATACCTTGGGAAAGGTATGAATCCTACTCTCCCTCCAGCTATGGGTAAATAGTAGAGCAGACTGGGCTCTTTAACCTTGGTTAGGCAACCGGTCTAGGAGAAGGAAAACTCTGAATTCAAACCTGATAAACTCCGCTTAAGAAATTCACCTTGTGTCGCATCCTGCTCGTGCGGAGGGGTTGGTAAATATATATATACCAAAATAATAGGAAGCGCGTGGTGTAATGGTTAAAGTCATGGGAAATGGACTCGTCGCCCCGAGTTCAAATCCTGGATGTGGTAATTGCATTTCACTTTGCACTAATACCCTTGGGAAAGGTATGAATCCTACTCTCCCTCCAGCTATGGGTAAATAGTAGGGTAGACTGGACTCTTTAACCTTGGCTAGGTAACCAGTCTAGGAGAAGGAAAACTCTGAATTTAAACCTGTTAAACTCCGCCTAAGAAATTGACCTTGTGTCATATCCTGCTCGTGCGGAGGGGTTTGGTAAATATATATATACCAAAATAATCCAACAACTGTTCTCCCTCCAGCTATGAGTAAATTATAGGGCAGACTGGGTTCTTTAATCTTGGTATGGCAAACCAACTGGTTGGATAAATAAAAATGCTTTGTTTACCAAAATGCTCATGGTGAGAATAGTTAAGTAGTCAACCAGCCACGCATTCGGCTGTCGATTGGCTGAGGTTTAAACTACGTGACCTCGCTTATTCTATAAATTTAAGCGGTGTATTGTAGCATGGCTTATATACCCAAATGATCCAACAATAACACTGTGATAGGGCGCCCTAATTCAACTAACCCCTTCGCCACGTGTAGGATGTGACAACAAGTCGCAAGTATGACACATCCAGTAATAACGGACTAGCTTGTAAAATTTACACCGCAATGAGATGCCCTCTTCAAAAGTATGATGTACATCTTGATTATGTTCTGCAGAATCTCCTAATGAGTCCAAATTTCATTGTACCGTTTCTCAAGTAACTTTTAATGGTGGACACCGCCAGCAAATGAGCACATTTGTTTTTTATAGCTTCAAACAGCTGGAGAATACGTTCCATTGCTGGAAGTGCAGATGTGGGTAATAATAAACGATTTGGACTGGGGCTAACATTTCAATAACACATGAGACCATCTGACAGCATTTTCATACCTTTCCATCCCTGTCGCCAATCCCCAATTAGGATATATGAACTTTCCGAAAATATTTCTAGGACGCAAAATGGTGGACATATCAGCTATCAAGGTTTACTTTTAATACCAACAAGTCATGATGAAAGAATTTGTTTGTTTGTTTGTTTGTTTAGTTTTACGGCATATCAACCTCAGTGGGTTATTTAATGCCAAATCATTTTTAATAAACAATTGCTTACAGTACCTGATGTCGCTTAAGTGGTCGCCCCAATTAAGTATTGAACAAGCCCAGGATCTTGTGAGGGTTTAACAACTATCATCACTTCTTTTTTTTGTTTAATACTTATCAGTGTCCACAGTATTACATATTTTCATTTATTAAACTTCAACACATCTTAGGTATTGGTCAAATGTTTATTCTAAGTATTTTTTCGAAAATAGTTAATTTTCTATAGGATTCCAGTTCTGTCTCTCTGTTACACCATGAGCAGGTCTGGAGTATAGTACACCATAACATTAGCAAACAATATGAAAGATCTATTTGAAAATGTCAACATGGAGGATATTCTGTCCTTTTTGAGAGAAATAAAATTCTACCATAGAATATACACATGAAACAAATTAATACCATACAACATAATCCCCAATAATGCTAACACATTGTTAAAATTAACCACTAAAAGTATAAATATAAATACACGATATGTATAACTTCGTAACCGTTAGGCATGACATAACCCCAGACGGGTTGATATGCCGTTAAAATCAATAAACAAACAAACAATTACTTTTATTTATTTATTCTATTTTTTATTCAACATTCAACACATCCTATTATCAAAGTATTAAAAAAAATAGTTAACTTAATTTTCTACTGGACTCCAGTTCTGACTCTTAGTCACAACATGAGAAGGCCTGGAGTATAATACGCCCTGACATTACCTTTTTTTTCTTTTTTTTTTTCATTTTGTTTATTCTATTTTTTATTCTATGTTGTTTACTTTATTTTATTTTTTATTTATTCTATTTTATTTTTTAAAATTTTATTTAACTTTCAACTCATCTTATTATCCAAGTATTTTCAAAAATAGTTAACTTAATTTTCAATAGGACTCCAGTTCTGTCTCTCTGTTATACCATGAGCACGCCTGGAGTATAGTACACCATAACATTACCTTTATTTTTTTATTTTATTTTATTTTTTATTCAACTTTCAACATATCTTATTATCTAATTATTTTCAAAAACAGTTAACTTAATTTTCAATCGGCCTCCAGTTCTGACTCTCAGATGATATTTACTATACAAATGCATTGGAAATGATTTTTACTATACAAATGCATTGGAAATGATTTTTACTATAAAAATGCATTGGAAGTGATTTTTACTATAAAAATGCATTGGAAATGATTTTACTATAAAAATCATTGAAGTGATTTTTACTGATTGGAAAATGATTTTTACTATAAAATGCATTGGAATGATTTTTACTATAAAAATGCATTGGAAATGATTTTTACTTAAAAATGCATTGAAGTGATTTTTACATAAAAATGCTTGGAAATGATTTTTATAAAAATGCATTGGAAGTGATTTTTTACTATAAAAATGCATTGGAAATGATTTTTAACTATAAAAATGCATTGGAAGTGATTTTTACTATAAAATTTGGAAGTGATTTTTTTACAATAAAAATGCCAAGTGATTTTTTACTTTAAAAATGCACCAGTGCAGGCCTGGAGTACAGAATGCCATGGTAAATACCTACTTTACAATCTGGCACATAATTCAACAAAAAAAAGTAGTGGAGTTATTAAAAAGAAGAAAACAGCCAATGTTATATCTGAGGAATGGCCAACCTTACACATTTCATGCATCGGTTTTTCTATGCACACAATCTAATACACCATAAAAATCTTGTATTAATTCATGTAAATATATTACGTATTTCTATATGACTAAATTAAGGGACTGGTTTATCTCAGTTGGTAGAGCGTCCGCCTTGGAATCACAAGGTTCCGGGTTCGATACCAACTTTTGCCGACTCAGCTTCAATGCATCTTTATAGTAAAAATAATTTCCAATGCATTTTTATAGTAAAAATCATTTCCAATTCATTTTTATAGTAAAAATCACTTTCAATGCATTTTTATAAGTAAAAATCGTTGCCCATTGCATTTTTTTTATAGTAGAAATCACTTCCAAGCATTTTTATAGTAAAAATCACTTCAATGCATTTTTTATGCATTTTTATAGTAAAAATATTTCCAATGCATTTTTTATAGTAAAAATCACTTCCAACTGCATTTTTTATAGTAAAATCATTCCAATTCACTTTTTATAGTAAAATCACTTCCAATGCATTTGTATAGTAAAAATCATTTCAATGCATTTTTATAGTAAAAATCATTCCATGCC
>CM042176.1:26984568-27004568 GCA_023376005.1 Doryteuthis pealeii | reverse complement strand
AAATTCTCTGGGACTTTGAAATAAAAACGGATCACCTTATCCCAGCAAGAAGACCAGACCTAGTGTTGATAAACAAAAAAGAAAGAACTTGTCAACTGGTGGATTTTGCAGTACCAGCAGATCACAGGGTGAAGCTAAAGGAAAATGAAAAAATGGACAAATATCTGGACCTTGCCAGAGAACTGAAAAAGTTATGGAATATGAAAATCAAAGTGATACCAATTGTAGTTGGTGCACTTAGAACAGTCCCAAAAGGATTGGAAAAGGGTTTGGAAAGTTTGGAAATCCGAGGGAGGATTGAAACCATTCAGAACACTGCACTGCTGCAATCTGCCAGAATACTCAGAAGAGTCCTGGAGACCTGAGGAGACTTGCTGTCACTCAGACTCCAGTGAAAGACCATCAGCTAATGCTGATGTGAAAACTCAAAAGGAGTAAAATAATAATAATAATGTTTTGTTTACCAGTGTGTATCCACATGTGCCTTCTTGTGACCAAATTACAACTAGCTAATGGCAGTATACAAAATGAATATTCATACAGGATTTTATATAAAAAAGACTGGGGGATCTAGAAATCAGAGGAAGAATTGAGACCATCCAGACTACTGCACTGCTGCAATCTGCCAGAATACTCAGAAGAGTCCTGGAGACCTGAGGAGACTTGTTGTCACTCAGACTCCAGTGAAATACCATCAGCTAACGCTGATGTGAAAAACTCAAGCGGAGTGAAAATAATAATAATAATAATATAAATAATAATAATAATAATAATAATAATAATAATAATGAGACCAGACCTAGTGTTAATTAACAAAAAAGAAAGAACTTGTCAACTGGTGGATTTTGCAGTTCCAGCAGATCACAGGTTGAAAATGAAGGAACACGAAAAGATGGACAAATACCTGGACCTTGCCAGAGAACTGAAAAAGCTATGGAATATGGAAGTCAAAGTGATACCAATTGTAGTTGGTGCACTTGGAACGGTTCCAAAAAGCTTGGAAAAAAGACTAGAAAACCTAGAAATCAGAGGAAAAATTGAGAGCATCCAGAACACTGCACTGCTGCAATCTGTCAGAATACTCAGAAGAGTCCTGGAGATCTGAGGAGACTTGTTGTCACTCAGACTCCAGTGAAAGACCATTAACTAACGCTGGTGTGAATAATAATAATAATAATAATAATAATAATAATAATAATAATAACAACAACAACAAGCCCAATAATGTGCAGTATCCATGCAGGACCGTAGCAGAGATAAATGTTTTCTTTTGGGTGGGGAGAGCAAAATTTAGAATTTCTCCTTTAAGTTATCAAAGACCGCCAACATAGTTAGCGGCAAGTACATTTAAAATTGCCAGTATCTCGCTTTGATTGTTTTTTGAGGGTTTTTTTTGGGGGGGGGTCCCTTGTGGTAAAAGAAAAATTGCTACCGCCCTGAGATGTATGCTTGTGTGTAACACATTTCTGTGTGTCACACTTAAAAATAACACGTTCCAAATGAAAAAAAACTCGTACTTTTCACAAACAGATGCGGAATTTCATTCACGTGGGGAAAAACTCATTCTATTTTTTGATGCTGTGCGTAAGGTGTTGGGTGAGGGTGGTGTGACACACTGTTTTTTTTATACAAGATAATATTTTGTTTGAAGTAACTCTCGAAACGCAATTGGCTCTGTAGGTAAATAAACAATTAAAAGTAAGTTATGTTTATATAATTGGATAAAACAATTAGTTTCATTCATTGCCAGGTGTTTTAGGAGATGGGATCTTCAATCGTTATCGTTACGTAATTTCACTTTCAGTTTAATATTTAAAAAGGGTATTATCTGCGTTATTCGGACTATTGTCCCCATCTTCATTGTTATTTGTACAACGTTTCGGCTGATATACCCTCCGGCCTTCTTCGGGTATTTCTTGTCGGACTCGGGAATCTTGTAACGTTGTACAAATAACAATGAAGATGGGGACAATAGTCCGAATAACGCAGATAATACTAATCATCAAGCCTCATCTAAAAAATTCAGAGAAATAGTGTAGATAACAATAAAGATGAGGACAATAGATCCAATAATACAAATAATACTAATCATCAAGCCTCATCTCAAACATTCAGAGAAATAGTGTAGATAACAATAAAGATGAGGACAATAGTCCGAATAATCAAAATAATACTAATTATCAAGCCTCATCTAAAAAATTCAGAGAAATAGTGTAGATAACAATAAAGATGAGGACAATAGTTCGAATAATCCAAATAATACAAAATATCAAGCCTCATTTCAAACATTCAGAGAAATAGTGTAGATAACAATAAAGATGAGGACAATAGTCCGAATAATACAAATAATATTAATTATCAAGCCCCATCTCAAACATTCAGAGAAATAGTGTAGATAACAATAAAGATGAGGACAATAGTCCGAATAATCAAAATAATACTAATTATCAAGCCTCATCTCAAACATCCAGAGAAATATTGTAGATAGCAATAAAGATGAGGACAATACTTCAAATAATACCGATAATAATAATTATCAAGCCTCATCTCAAACATTTAGAGAAATACTATTTAAAAAGGGATTCAATAAAAAAGAAAAAGAAAATACGGACCAATGTTTTTGATTCTTTACAACGACAATGGAATTGCAAAATTACATTAAAAATGTAATTTTTAATCGCGCTGAGTTGGCGGGGTCCGGTATCAAACTAGGAACCTTGTGGTTCCCGACTGAGCTAAGCCGGCCCTGTTTTTTTTTTATTTTAACTGACATTAGTATAGAAAATAATAAATCTTTATCAAAATCTTTTAGAGAATGGCCGCAAACTTCATATAACTTACGGCCTGAGCAGGTGAAAGATTGACACCGAGCACGAGTAAACAGCATCATCAACAACACCAACAATGACAATAATAACAACAACAACAAACACAACAACAACTATGGCATCTACTTTAATTATTATTATTATTATTATTATTATTATTATTATTATTATTATTATTATTATTATTATAATAATGCTATACTTGATACTCCCATCCACACACATATGCACACACGCACACACATACATGTATATTATTACTGTACACTATTCATGTTCCTGACACTAATACATTATTCTGTGTACTTGACATGAGACTTTGATGAATTGTGGTGCACCTGAGCACTGTACACAATAAATTTCATTATTATTATTATTATTATTATTATTATTATTATTATTATTATTATTATTATTATTATTATTATTATTATTATTATTATTTACTCCTTTTGAGTTTTCACATCAGCATTAGCTGATGGTCTTTCACTGGAGTCTGAAGTGACAGCAAATCTCCTCAGGTCTCCAGGACTCTTCTGAGTATTCTGGCAGATTGCAGCAGTGCAGTTTTCTGAATGGTTTCAATTCTTCCGCTGATTTCCAAACTTTCCAAACCCTTTTCCAATCCTTTTGGGACCGTTCCAAGTGCACCGACTACAATTGGTATCACTTTGACTTTCATATTCCATAACTTTTTCAGTTCTCTGGCAAGGTCCAGATATTTGTCCATTTTTTCCTTTTCCTTTACCTTCACCCTGTGATCTGCTGGAACTGCAAAATCCACCAGTTGACAAGTTCTTTCTTTTTTGTTTATCAACACTAGGTACTATTATTATTATTATTATTAATTATTATTATTATTATTATTATTATTATTATTATTATTATCTAAAATCCTCCTATCCGAATTACTGTAATGCAGATAAAAACAAGATGCATACAAATAAAACAATGTTTAGTAATTTTAACTTAATTCAATATGATGGGTTTACCTATGATTTTATGAGGTATTTAATTTTATACATACACACACACATATATATGTACAAATATCTATATATATATGATGAGTCTAAATTTTTGTATATATATATATATATATATATATAGGGTATCCCAGAAGTTACACACCATCCTGGTTTTCAAAAATACACCTTTGTTGATTGCAAATCACTGTTATTGAGAATAATCATAATAAATGCTCAAATTGAGAGATAGAAAATTAATTGCGACAATCACTATCTATGAATATGTTTTTGAAATAACTAAAGGTGTCGTTTTTCAAAACCTGGATAATACAGGACTTCTGGGACACCCTGTATATATATATCTGTGGGAAAATAATTTTTGGTTGTTATTCGAGTTTGATTTTATGTAGTAAGTTCCAAAGATACACGTGGACTCCACAACTAAAACACACACACATAAATATGTATATATATATATTAATATATATATATATATAATATTGTTGTGTGTGTGTGTGTGTGTGTGTGTGTGTGTGTAAAAACACAGTCTGGTAAAAAATCAGACAAAATGTTAGAATATATATGGAAAAGGTAGATGAACCAACACAAAACAATTATGAAGACCAAAACAAATATATATATATATATATATATATATATATATATAATATATATATATATGAAGTAAATGGAAGTTAACCGGACAGTATGAATTTAACATTTTTAGAAAACATTAACATCATTTGTTTTTTTCTAAAAATGTTAAATTCCACACACACACACACACACACACCACACACACACACATAAATATATATATATATATATATATATATAATAGAAGTGTTGAAAACTTTGACAGTAGAGTGCTAATGCCTCTTGCACACCTAAACAAAGCTTGCATATTACTCATTTAATTTCTCTTTTTTCAATGATATATATATATATATATAATATATATATTATATATTATATATATATGAGAAGTAAACAAACAAACGATGTGTTTTGATATGGCTTTTTTTTTTTAGCCGACAATTTTTGGGAGAATATGTGCTTAATTGAAGTCATGCCTAATTTTTGAAAATTAATTAATTAATAATTAATGAATTAGACAGGAATACCTATTCAAATGTAAGGCTAAACAAATCAAGAAAAATCAATGTGTGAATTTAAACACAATTGTCAATTCTCTTTTTTTTCTCAATTGTGTCCAAATTCACACATTGTTTAGCCTTACATTTGAATAGGTATGCCCGTCTAATTCATTAATTATTAATTAATTAACTTTCAAAAACTACGTATGACTTCAATAAAGCACATATTCTCCCAAAAATTGTCGGCTAAAAAAAAAAAAGCCATATCAAAACACATCGTTTGTTTGTTTACTTCTCATATATATATATATATATATATATATATAATATATATATATATAATATATATATATATATGTATGTGTGTGTGTGTGTGTGTGTGTGTGTGTGTGTAATTAAAGTATGTTAGAGAAAAAAAATGCAGAACAAGTATAACAGAAAATTTCCAGTAAAAAGAAAATAAGTGTAAAAAAATGTATTGAACGTCACCCACAAAGAAGCTGAGTGTGAAAATGTCACGTTTCCACCGTCAACGGATTCTGTTTCAGCCTGTTCGCCTCCCAAGGAATCCCGGAATGGTAACTGCAAGCGAATGCCGTACGAAACACAACAAAGATCTCCCCCTATCTCAACTTACTGTAGTTCATCTATAAACAGATATTATCGCGCGTCGTCGAGTAAAAGAGTCCATACGCGCACTCACGTGTGAACGGTACCGTTAAACTGCCCGTCCCCTCCTCCTTCTTCTTCTTCTCTTTCTTCTTCTTCTTCTTCTTCTTCTTCTTCTTCTTCTTCTTTCTGGTTTTTTTTGTTGTTGTTTTTTTGAGTACATGTGCCAGGCCGTATGCAAAACACTGCGTTATCTTTCAATCAGCCTATTGCAATCTCCTTTTTTTTCTCTTTTTTACGGGGGCGAAGAAAAGATGATGATGCAACAAAGAGGAGAGGCAGGAGGAGGAGAAGAAGACGAAAGGGGGGAAAATAGAAAGGCGGAGTTATGTGCCTTGTTTCTTTCTTTTTTCTTTTTTTTCTTTTTTTTTTTTTTTTTTTTTCTTTTTTTACGGGGGCGAAGAAAAAGATGCTGATGGAACAAAGAGAAAGAAGAAGAAGAAGAGAAGAAGAAGAAGAAGAAGAGAAGAAGAAGAAGAAGAAGAAGAAGAAGAAATATTGAAGAAGAAGAAGAAGAGAGAAGAAGAAGAAGAAGAAGAAGAAGAAGAAGAAGAAGAAAGGGAAAAAAATAGATAGGCGGAGTTATGTACCTTGTTTTCTTTTTTCGTTCTTTTTTTTTATCCAATCAGCGACACTTTTACATTTGGGTGGGAAAATGAAACAAGTCCCAATCAAGTAGAACTTGTCAATTCTCTTTTCTTTTCTCAATTGTGTCCAAATTCACACATGAAAAAAAACACTTGACTGTCGAAATGTTCTAACACTTTCTGTTAAATAAATAAAAGACTTAACTTATTTATCTGTCTTGCAAATCCTTACGCAGATGTTGGCTCCTCGCGTACTGTAATTAGACCCGAACAGTGGGGGGGGGGGGGGAGCAGTGTGACCCGATTTTGCAGGGGCCCAACTTACAGATACCCAGTTGATATTTGTTGTAGGGAAAACTCAAGTACATTACATCACATACATCGGGGAGTGGAGGTGGGTGGGTCGGGCAGTGTCGCTACATGACCTGATTCTACAAATTTGCAGGAGCCAACTTCAAACACCTTGATGTATTTGATGTATACTCAAGTACATACACTACATGTACGTGCATGTATTTACCCAACCCTTCCGCTATGGGCAGGATGTGACACAAGGTCAATTTTTAAGCGGAGTAAAGCTGGTTGTTCTTCTAAAATGATTTTTGAAGAATTCTGTACACAAATATCTATCTATCATTATTGAAACTGTTTAACAAAACTAATACACACACACACACACACACACACACACACACGTATATATATATATATATATATATATATATATATATATATATTGGGAGAATATGTGCTTAATTGAAGTCGTACCTAATTTTAAAAAATAGGTATGACTTCAATTAAGTACATATTCTCCCAAAAATTGTCGGCTAAAAAAGCCATATCAAAACACATCGTTCATGTATTTACTTCTCATATATATCATCATCATCATCATCATGTCGTGCAGGCAGCAGTGATATCCATGACAATCTCTCGCCAGCCTTCCCTATCATTCATTGCACCTTCCTCGCTGCAGCCAGCATCTTTACATAGCTGGTCAATGTAGGTCCTTGCTGGGCGTCCCACACTAGCATGTCCATGTGTTGGCTTCCACAGGAGAACATCGCTTATGAGTTCGTCCTTGCTTCTCCAGCAGTGTCCTGCATGTCTAGTCCGTCTCACTCGGATGACCTGAGAGATAGGGGGCAGGTGACCATACAGCTTCTCCCTAGTGGGGTGCTGTTTCCACGACTTGTTCAATACTGCATGCAACAGTACGCAAACAGTTTGTTTGATATGGCTATGCCGACAATTTTGGGGAGAATATGTGCTTAATTGAAATCATACCTAATTTGAAAATTAATTAGTTGATAATTAATGAATTAGGCGAATATACATGTTCGATTTGTTTACGCTTTACATTTGAACATATATATTCGCCTAATTCATTAATTATCAAGTAATTAATTTTCAAATTAGGTATGACTTCAATTAAGCACATATTCTCCCATATATATATATATATGCTTTCTATGATAAATATTGCTCTAAAATCTAAAAAGTTTATTATACATTGAGCTCTCTTTTAGTGATTTAAAATATTCACTGTATTTGTACATACGAGATCATACAATAATAATATCTTAGATATACATATAGAATATCCTCATAATTTTGGATATCTCATATATATATATATATATATATATATATATATATTCTACTTTGATAATGGTTCGGATAAGTAGAATAGATTGGACTCTTTAACCAGTCTTGGAGAATCCAAATTCTGAATTCAAACCAGTTAAACTCCGTTTAAAAAATTGACTTAGTGTCACATCCTGCTCGTGCGGAATTGTTTGGTAAATATATATGACCTGATTCTAATACCCTCTACGCTCAGACAGGGCTCTTTAACCAAACCGGTCTAGGAGAAGGAACATTCTGAATTCAAACCTGTTAAACTCCGCTTAAAAAATTGACCTAGTGTCACATCCTCGTGCGGAATTGTTGGTAAATATATATGACTGATTCTACGATTTTGCAGTGACAACTCCAAACACCTTGTTCATATTTGTTGTAGCACCGATCCAGGTACATTACATCACATACATCGGGAGGTGGGGGGACAGTGTCGCTATATGACTATATTGTAATTGAAGAGATGGATTCATGCCTCTCACATAGACATTATCACGAAGTTAAATGCAAACGGAATAACATCAAACACCTTGTCCATATTTGTTGTGGCACTGGCTAAGTACATTACATCACACACACTACACTATTTACTAAAAACAAAATCTCCCTCTACCCAGGCAACGCCGGGTAGCCGCTGCTAGTCTCTTTTAAAACCAATCAGAATTTATTATCCTCGTACCCCACTTTTTACAAAGTCAGGCACAAGGCCCTATTAACGCGGGA
This sequence comes from Doryteuthis pealeii, assembly GCA_023376005.1. Lineage (NCBI taxonomy): Eukaryota > Metazoa > Mollusca > Cephalopoda > Myopsida > Loliginidae > Doryteuthis > Doryteuthis pealeii. The sequence continues at coordinate 26,996,055 of CM042176.1, read as the reverse complement.
CCACCTACAAGCCGAGACTCATTGGTGGCGGGTTTAAAAATTGCGTCTATCCCCTCGGCATTCCCCCTCAAGGAAGGGGCGCCTCAGGCACTGGGCAATAAACCCAGCCCTGCCCCTTTAAATCGAGGGGGTAGGTGTTGCCTGGGGGTGGCCCCTGGGATCGACGCTCATGATTTTACCCACGTGGTTAAAGAATTAGAAGGATCGACCAATCAGAAGTGTAGGCGCCAAAATACAAAAGTCATTTTGGCTGACCCGCTTTGAGCCAGCAGCTGTCTATAAAAAGAGACACATTTTTCCATTCGAGGCCGAAGAACACCAGACTATTTGACGTGTTATTCCGAATCTAACAACGCTACCGGCTTCACAACTCTTACTACCACGCTGACACTCCTACCGACCTTTTCACGCTACCGACTTCACACCTCCTACAATCTAGCACCCTACTGACCTCTCACCTCATTCCACACCAAACCCTGGCGTGTACACATCAAACAGAATCTTAAATACCACTGAAGCACTTACAGACACACACACACACACACACAACACAACACACACACACACACACACACTCACACACACAGCAACACACACACACAGCCAACACACACACACACACACACACACACACACAGCAACAAACACACACTCACACACACAACACACACACACACACACACACACACACACACACACAGCAACACACACACACACACACCAACAACACACACACACACACACAACACACAACACACACAGCAACACACACACAACACACCACACACACAGACACACACAGAACACACACACACACCACACCCACACACACACACACACACACAAACACCACACACACACACACACACACACCACACACACAGCACACACACACACACACCCACACCACACACCACACACACACAGCAACACACACACACACACAACAACAGACACACCACAGAGACACATAGACACACACCAGCAACACAAGCAACACACACACACAGCACACACACACTCACACACACCAACCACACACACTCACACACACCAACAGACACACACAGAGACACCACAGACACACACACACACACACACACACACAAGGAATATCGGTTTTACTTGCAAATCTTCGTCAAAATTAAAACGGAAACTTATTTGGTGGTGATCCATGACAGTTTAACTACAGTGTATGAACGAACTTTTTTGGCGAATTGGGTTACGGTTTAGCGGTTTGGGGATAAAGGTTGTTTTAATTACGTATTGCTTAAAAAAAAACAACAACAAAAACCCCCAAATTAATATACATTTAATTAACCATTGAAATTAATTATTGAATCCAACGGTAGACACATTATTCTCAGTTGTTTGTGTTAGTATTGCAATGTATAATTAAACTTAGTTTAAAAAAATTTTTTTTTCAACATTAAATGTATAGTGATTTGGTTTTTTTTTGGGTTTTTTTTTAGCAATATGTAATTAAAACAACCTTAATCCCCAAACCCCTAAACCGTAACCCAATTCGCAAAAAGTTCATTCATACACTGTTCATTCATTACATACGAGGTAGTCCGACGTCAAGCCACGACTCACGATGTGAGTTCAATCTCCCTAATCATCCATTACACTCCCCCCTGATCTTATTTTACACGCCAGACGTATTCGTGCACGCTTTCAGCTACCATGTGCGTGATTTCTCTCGCCACATTTATAAAGAAAGATCACACACCTTTATTGATTTAACCCAGTCAATCTGTAACTCGATCCTGAATTCACATAAGTTGTATATCTTATAATATAATAATATATATATTATATATATATATATATATATATAATATATATATATATGTAAGCATTGAATTTAGAGTTAAATATTTGTGAATAATGTTCCTTTCATCTTTTCACGTTACAACACGGCCTACTAATATATACGACCTCATAGCCGACAGAATTATAACAGGCCTATTCATTTTATAGTCAATTTATGTCTGTTTCAAAAAAAATGTTAAAAATATACAAACTTTTCTTTTTTCTTCAGAAATGTAATAATAAAAGATTGTAAACAAACAAACAAATAAAAATAGTTTTAAAAAATGAATGCAGTTCTACAAAACAAACACATCAACAATTTATCTAGGATTTCAGGTTATATCCGAAAAAAAAATGCAACCTTTTCAATGTGAAATGTATTCCCTGGTGATGGTTAGCAATGATAGTAATGATACTACAGGAGAACTTATGGTTCCATCTAGCCTCTAAAGAGAAATTCTTTTGAAACAATTTGTAAAAGAAACCAATAATATAAGTGTCATAAAACTTATTTACTTTATGTTGCTTCATGCTCATGGCATGCGTAAAGGACAACTTTTTAAAGTGGCCATCCCTTATATAAAAAGCTACATCAAGGTCTAGACTACATTTATGGTATTGTGTATCAGTGTTAGAGTTTGAGTACGCTTGGAATATCCATGTAAATATAGGAAGCTACATCAAGGTCTAGACACATTACTTATCTATGGTATTGTGTATCGGTGTTAGGGTTTTAGTACATTAGGAAATCCAAGTAAATATGGTAAGCTACATCAAGGTCTAGACTACATTACTTATCTATGGTATTGTGTATCAGTGTTAGAGTTTTAGTATGTTAGAAAAATCCAAGTAAATATGGTAAGCTACATCAAGGTCTAGACTACATTACTTATCTATGGTACTGTATATCAGTGTTAGAGTTTTAGTACGTTTGGAATATCCATGTAAATATAGGAAGCTACATCAAGGTCTAGACTACATTATTGTTGTACCGACCGTTCCTACAGTGGAGAATATACACCGGTTCTCACTATAAATAGTGAGACACCGAGTGAAAAGGTTGTACTGTTACCGTACTGTTACTGTTTAGCGGCAAGCTAGCCGTTCTTGTACCTTATTGTAAATACACTTGTCTCATTTTACCCTACCTCGACTTGACTTCTTTTTTTACTGTTGAATTAACATCACAACAATTATTTATCTATGGTATTGTGTATCAGCGTTAGGGTTTTAGTACGTTTGGAATATCCATGTAAATATAGGAAGCTACATCAAGGTCTAGACTACATTACTTATCTATAGTATTGTGTATCAGTGTTAGGGTTTTAGTATGTTAGGAATATCCAAGTAAATATGGTAAGCTACATCAAGGTCTAGACTACATTTTTTCTCTATGGTATTGTGTATCAGCATTAGGGTTTTAGTATGTTAGGAAAATCAAAGTAAATATGGTAAGCTACATCAAGGTCTAGACTACATTACTTATCTATGGTATTGTGTATCAGTGTTAGGGTTTTAGTATGTTTGGAATATCCAAGTAAATATGGTAAGCTACATCAAGGTCTAGACTACATTACTTATCTATGCCATTGTGTATCAGCGTTAGAGTTTTAGTATGTTAGAAAAATCCAAGTAAATATGGTAAGCTACATCAAGGTCTAGACTACCTTACTTATCTATGGTATTGTGTATCAGTGTTAGGGTTTTAGTATGTTGGGAATATCCAAGTAAATATGGTAAGCTACATAAAGGTCTAGACTACATTGTTAATCTATGGTATTGTGTATCAGTGTTAGGGTTTTGGTATGTTTGGAAAATCCAAGTAAATATGGTAAGCTACATCAAGGTCGAGACTACATTACTTATCTATGGTATTGTGTATCAGTGTTAGGGTTTTAGTATGTTTCGAAAATTTCAAGTAAATATGGTAAGCTACATCAAGGTCTAGACTACATTATTTTCTATTGTATTGTGCATCAGTGTTAGGGTTTTAGTACGTTTGGAATATCCAAGTAAATATGGTAAGCTACATCAAGGTCTAGACTACATTACTTATCTATGGTATTGTGTATCAGTGTTAGGGTTTAGTATGTTTTCGAAAATTTCAAGTAAATATGGTAAGCTACATCAAGGTCTAGACTACATTACTTATCTATGGCATTGTGTATCAGCGTTAGAGTTTTAGTATGTTAGAAAAATCCAAGTAAATATGGTAAGCTACATCAAGGTCTAGACTACCTTACTTATCTATGGTATTGTGTATCAGTGTTAGGGTTTTAGTATGTTGGGAATATCCAAGTAAATATGGTAAGCTACATCAAGGTCTAGACTACATTGTTAATCTATGGTATTGTATATCAGTGTTAGGGTTTTAGTACGTTTGGAATATCCATGTAAATATAGTAAGCTACATCAAGGTCTAGGACTACATTACTTATCTATGGTATTGTGTATCAGTGTTTAGAGTTTCAGTATGTAGAAAAATCCAAGTAAATATGGTAAGCTACATCAAGGTCTAGACTACATTGTTAATCTATGGTATTGTATATTAATGTTCGGGTTTTAGTATGTTTGGAAAATCCAAGTAAATATGGTAAGCTACATCAAGGTCTAGACTACATTTTTTTCTCTATGGTATTGTGTATCAGCGTTAGGGTTAGTTACGTTTGGAATATCCAAGTATAAATGGAAGCTACATCAAAGTCTAGACTACATTACTTATCATGGTATTGTGTATCAGTTTAGGGTTTTAATATGTTGGAATTATCCAAGTTAAATATGTAAGCTACATCAAAGGTCTAGACTACATTGTAATCTATGGTATTGTATATCAGTGGTCGGGTTTTAGTATGTTTGGAAAATCCAAGTAAAATATGGTAAGCTAATCAAGGTCTAGGACTACATTACTTATCCATGGTATTGTGTATCAGTGTTAGGGTTTAGTATGTTTGGGAAAATTTCAAGTAAATATGGTAAGCTACATCAAGGTCTAGACTACATTGTTTATCTATGGTATTGAGTATCAGCGTTAGTATTTTAATGCTTTCTTTTTTTAAGACCGACCTTTCACCACAAAAAAAAAAGGTATCATTCATTACAAAAGATATATTTTTGAAACATCGAAGTTTATCTTGTTTCTCGGCCTAACATTACTGCAACTTCGATCTAATGTGTCCTCGCATATCTTATACCCACCAAAAGCTATTAGTTAAAACAACAAAAGCTTCCCAAGTAGACTTAATCAATGGCATACGTAATTATCACATTGTCTATGCTATTGTGCATCAGTGTTAGGGTTTTAGTATGTTTGGAATATTCAAGTAAATACGGTAAGCTACACAAAGGTCTAGACTACATTGTTTTGAAGGTATAAGTGTTTTAATGCTTAATTATTACATAATCTATACTATTGCGTATCGATGTTAGGCTTTTAGTATGTTTGAAATATCCAAGTAAATATGTGCCGGTTTCGCTCAGTCGGTAGAGCACTTGCCTCGGCAGTCGCAAGGTTTCTGGTTCGATACCGGCCTTTCGCCAACTCAGCGTATGAGGAGCACAGGGACCTGTGCGGTAAAGTGATCAGCTGGTGGTAGGTGTCGCGCTTTGCTTCAGACGCAAAAACAATCTACTTGGTCTAGCTCTAGTGGATAGACTCCCTCGCTGTCAAGCTGGCTATATTGTTTATCTATGGTATTTCATTGATTTTGATTGTATTACAGTAGTTTTACTATTTCTCTGAATTTTTTAAAGATAAGGCTTGATAATTCGTAATATTTGGACTATTGTCCTCATCTTCATTGTTATCTGTACAACGTTTCGGCCGATGTGCACTCCGGCCTTCTTCAGGTATTTCTTGTCGGACTCGGGAACCTTCTTGTCGTAATCGGGAACCATCACGGAACTTTGAACCTAACCCTTTATTCAAACGAATCTCCATTATTAATAGATATATGACGCCACAGTTAAAAAAAACAAAACTTTAGCATTATAACATTCCATCGCATGAACACGCTTCGCGTTTATATAAACGCTAAAAAACTACTGGTTTTTAAAATCTCAACCATTTGACTCATCTTATGAGTTTATAACATCCATAATATCATAATTATTGATTATAATTTTTTATGTAGAAATCAATTAAAATAACATTAAAATAATTGTGATATTTTTATATTCGTTCTTATTTAGTTTTGTCAGTCTTTGGTTTGGTTTGGTTTGATTTGTTTTACGGCATATCAACCTCGGTGGGCCATTTAATGCCGATAAAGTTGTGAAATAAATTAATTCTTAATGCATAATACAATTTTGTTTATATACTAATGTTTTTCTATTTAACCCATAGATGGGACCCTAACAGGTACTACCACTCCGGGTCAGAGTGGACCAGGGAGCAATGGTGATGAAGGGGTGCTCCACATTCCCCAAACCTCCAGAACTGGTACCTCACCATCAGATAGAGTTTAACGTCATTCCCAGGACATGTAGACCCTCAGTCACCGCCTTCTAGCACCCATGTGATAAAAATGGGTTGGCATAAGGGCAATAGAGTTGGGAAAATCATATAGGTGCTAGGGCTTAACATGACCAGCCGATTGATTGGATGGGGCCTCTCCGACCGCCCGTCTAGAGTGGAGTATTGCAAGTCATGAACTGCTCATCCACCTGGGCTCTATCCTTAAGCTTAACGGGTCGCCACCCACGGGCCAACAGGTGGCCCCATTGGGGGAGTCTTACCCCTCTGCAGAGGTGCAGTCGGTGCATTCTAACGCCCCAGCCGACAGGGCGTTGTCAGTCTTTCTAATCTAATCTAATATTTTATTACATTAAAACTTAAATACTTGTACCCGACGGAGGGTGCATATATTTGCTAGTAACTATAATGAACTGAAATGAAAAAAAAATCAGGTTAAATAAAATAAAATGTCGTGTACACATCCAGAATTTTTTTTTCTTATAAAATCCGCAATATTCATGAGAGACAAAACAATCTTCCCACGGCAAATATTGTGGCCAGTTTGAGATGACCACGCCTTTTCACACACTGGTTTTATATAAACGCCTTTTTTTTACAATGTCCTTGGTTGACCGCCACCCACACACACCCTCTTGTGTCCAATTGTATCAGCTTGTTCAATATGAAATTGCCGATTTATTCAAAGAAAATAAACACGAAAATAAATGTAGAAAACAAAACTTGCATAGTTCCCGTAAAAAATGACAGGATTATTTACGTTTGGATTCTCTCTCTCTCTCTCTCTCTCTCTCTTTCTCCTCTCTCTCTCTCTCTCTCTCTCTCTCTCTCTCTCTTCTTTTCTCTCTCTCTCTGTATTTCTGTCTCTCTGTCTCTGTCTCTGTCTATCTATCTATCTACTCTTATCTATCTATTCATTTCTGTCTCTGTCTCTCTGTCTCTCTGTCTCTGTCTCTGTCTGTCTGCTGTCTGTCTCTCTCTCTATCTATCTCTGTCTCTCTGTCTCTATTTCTGTCTCTGTCCCTGTTTGCATAGTTCCCTTCGAAAATGGCAAAAAAATTAGACACGTTTTGATCATCTCTCTTTCTCCCCCCTCTCTCTCTCTAATATATTATATATATATATATATATATATATATATATACATATATATATATATATATATATAACATATATATATATATATACATATATATAACATATATATATATACATATATATATATACATACATATATATATATATACATATATATAATACATATATATATATATATATACATATATATATATCTTATATATATATATAATACCATATAATACTATTATATTATATATACATACATACCATTATATATATATATATATTATTATCCGTTGAAAAAATAGTATAGTTCCCGTAAAAAAATGACAGTATTATTTACGTTTGTATTCTCTCTCTCTCTCTCTCTATATATATATATATTATATATATGATCTGTAGAAAAGAAACTAGTATAATTCCCGTAAAAGAATGACAGGATTATTTGCGTTTAGATTTTCTGTCTCACCCCCCTCTCTGTCTCTCTGTCTCTCTCTATCTATCTATATATCTATCTATCCATCTATTTGCCTCTGTCTGTCTCTCTCTGTCTGTCTGTCTGTCTTTCTTTCTTTCTTTCTTTCTCTATCTCATCGTGATGTAAAGGTTAGCAAGCTAGTCTCGCGAATCCATTCCTAATGTAAACAATAAGTTCGATCCTCGCTGAATGCCGAAGACTGAAGAAAAAGAAGACTGAAGAAAACAACGCACGCACGCCACACAGGACAGAGAGAGAGAGAGAGAGAGATGAGAGAGAGAGAGGAGAGAGAGGGGAGAGAGAGAGAGGAGAGAGAGAGAGGAGTGTGTGTGTGTGTGGTGTGTGTGTGTTGTTCTCTTGGGTGTATAACACACACACACACACACACACAGAGAGAGAGAGAGAGAGAGAGAGGAGAGAGAGAGAGAGAGAGAATAATTTTCGATTTTTTGTAGCTATCTCTTAATACCTTCTTGTAATGGATTGCAAGCTAGTTTCACAGATCCATGACGAGTTCGATCCTCGCTGGATGCTAGAAAGATACAAGAAAAGAAGACTGAAGTATAGTTGTTGTGAGAAAGAGAGACAGACAGACAGACAGACAGACAAACAGAAAGAAAAGAAAGAAAGAGACTGAGAGAAGAGAGAGAGAAAGACAGAGACAGAGATAGACAGACAGGACAGACAGAGAAACAGAAAGAAAGAAAAAGAAAGAAAAACGAAGAGAGACTGAGAGAGAGAGAGATAGACAGACAGAAGAAAGAAAGAAAAAAGAAAAAAAGAAAGAAGAGACTGAGAGAGAGAGACAGACAGACAGACAGACAGACAGAAAGATAGAAAGAAAAGAAAAGAAAGAAAATTGAACAAGAGAGAGAACAGACAGACAGACAGACAGAGAAACAGAAAGAAAGAGACTGAAGAAAGAGAGAGAGATGAGAAGAGAGAGAGAAAGAGAGAGAGAGAGAGAGAGAGGAGAGAGAGAGAGAGAGAGAGCTACCTCTTAATATCTTTTTGTAATAGATCACAAGCTATTCTCGTAGATCCATGACTACTGAATAACGAGTTCGATCCTCGCTGGAAGCCCCATACTTGTGACCCTGTGTGATATCTTCCCCTTGTCGAACAGGTTTGGTAAATGCCCAATTCAAATGTAAATGCAAGTACAATTGTTTAGACTTGTTTTACCGGTGATTTTCAAACCATACCTTATGCTTCTGGCGAGGGAATTATATTAATCTTATTATAATGGAGATTATGTGAGTATATAAAATGGAAATAAATCCGACAGTTTAAGGAAAATTGGTTTGTTTGGTTTGTTTTGTTTTACGGCATATCAATCTCAGTGGGTCATTTAATGCCGATAAAGTTTTGAAATAAATCAATTCTTAATGGATAATACAATTTTTTTTATAAATAGATTTTTCTATTTAACCCATAGATGGGACCCTAACAGGTACTACCACTCCTGGTCAGAGTGGACCAGGGAGCAATGGTGATGATGGGGTGCTCCACATTCCCCAAACCTCCAAAACTGGAACCTCACCATCAGATAGAGTTTAACGTCATTCCCAGGACATGTAGACCAGCAGCCACCGCCTTCTAGCACCCATATAGTTTAAGGAAAAGATAACGAAAAACAATAGTATAAATTGTACTATCAAGCGCCTGTTTCAACTGTTTGATGTTTATAAAATGTAATCTAAATGAAATTATTTAAAAAATGAAATAAAAACAGTAGAAGAAACCATTGTATAATCATTCATCTTCATCAGAGCAGATTCATTCAAAATGTTCTCTGGTTACGTCTTATAAACAAACCTTCTTTCATGGGTCGAAGAAATGCAAACATTATTCCAGTGAAGAAGAAGTGAAATCTGTAGTGAAGAAGTGGCTCAAAGAACAGTCAACAGAATTTTACGGGGCAGGGATACATGCTCTCATTCAAAGGTGGAACATTGCTATTAAGAGAAACGGCGACTATGTGGAGAAGTAGGGATGTGATCCACAAAGGACCAGCTTCATTTTGATGTATGATACATGTTCCTGTGTTGGTAATTATACCTCTCCTAAACAAAATAGCATTACTTTTTGACTCAACTATGTGGAGAAGTAGGGATGTGATCCACAGAGGACCAGTTTCATTTTCATGTATGATACATGTTCCTGTGTTGGTAATTATACCTGTCCTAAACAAAATGGCATTACTTTTTAACTCCCCTATGTGGAGAAGTAGGGATGTGATCCACAGAGGACCAGCTTCATTTTAATGTATGATACGTGTTCCTGTGTTGGTAATTATACCTCTCCTAAACAAAATAGCATTACTTTTTGACTCACCTATGTGGAGAAGTAGGGATATGATCCACAGAGGATCAGCTTCATTTTGATGTATGATACGTGTTCCTGTGTTGGTAATTATACCTCTCCTAAACAAAATAGCATTACTTTTTGACTCACCTATGTGGAGAAGTAGGGATATGATCCACAGAGGATCAGCTTCATTTTGATGTATGATACGTGTTCCTGTGTTGGTAATTATACCTGTCCTAAACAAAATAGCATTACTTTTTGACTCACCTATGTGGAGAAGTAGGGATGTGATCCACAAAGGACCAGCTTCATTTTGATGTATGATACATGTTCCTGTGTTGGTAATTATACCTGTCCTAAACAAATAGCATTACTTTTTGACTCACCTATGTGGAGAAGTAGGGATATGATCCACAGAGGATCAGCTTCATTTTGATGTATGATACATGTTCCTGTGTTGGTAATTATACCTGTCCTAAACAAAATGGCATTACTTTCTGACTCAACTATGTGGAGAAGTAGGGATGTGATCCACAGAGGACCAGCTTCATTTTAATGTATGATACGTGTTCCTGTGTTGGTAATTATACCTCTCCTAAACAAAATAGCATTACTTTTTGACTCACCTATGTGGAGAAGTAGGGATATGATCCACAGAGGATCAGCTTCATTTTGATGTATGATACATGTTCCTGTGTTGGTAATTATACCTGTCCTAAACAAAATGGCATTACTTTCTGACTCAACTATGTGGAGAAGTAGGGATGTGATCCACAGAGGACCAGCTTCATTTTAATATATGATACGTGTTCCTGTGTTGGTAATTATACCTCTCCTAAACAAAATAGCATTACTTTTTGACTCACCTATGTGGAGAAGTAGGGATATGATCCACAGAGGATCAGCTTCATTTTGATGTATGATACATGTTCCTGTGTTGGTAATTATACCTCTCCTAAACAAAATGGCATTACTTTCTGACTCAACTATGTGGAGAAGTAGGGATGTGATCCACAGAGGACCAGATTCATTTTGATGTATGATACATGTTCCTTTGTTGGTAATTATACCTGTCCTAAACAAAATGTCATTACTTTCTGACTCAACTATGTGGAGAAGTAGGGATATGATCCACAGAGGATCAGCTTCATTTTGATGTATGATACATGTTCCTGTGTTTGGTAATACTATACCTGTCCCTACCACAAAATTTGGCATACTTTCTGACTCACCTATGTGGGAAGCTAGGATGGATCCAAGAGGACCAGATTCATTTTTGATGTATGATACATTTCCTGGGTGATTGGTAATTATTACCTCTATCTCTCTCCTT
>CM042176.1:26980025-26984468 GCA_023376005.1 Doryteuthis pealeii | reverse complement strand
GCTTGAAGGCAATTATATAAGCATGATATCCGCCATAAAAATTCGATAATTATAGAAAAATAATCTTGACAAGTAAATCCCGCAAAGGATGGCTCGCCATGCAGAACACCGTACAGACTGTTTCGACTTTATTAAGTCTCTTCAGCGATGTATACTAACGACTCCCCTCCGACAGGAATCGAAACCGGGACTTCACAGGCATAGTCAGAGACCATATCGTTCGGCCGCCGGCACATAGCGAACAATCCCTGCGAAATTAACCTTGTCAATGATACTTTGCGGGATTTACTTGTCAAGATTATTTTCTATAATTATCGAATTTTATGCGATACATGCATTTATAATTGCCTTCAAGCAAAAATATAAATAATAATATATATATATATATATATATATATATTACCTACCTGGTCGTCAACCCATCTACGACCAGGAAGAGTGTTATAAAACCATCGCTGCCGAGCGGCTTACATGATCTTGGGGAAGAGCAGGGGAGTAAACCCCCCAAAACAAATCTAGAGCCGCAGTCCCTAAGTTGGAGTGACGCTGAATTTCAATGCTACAAAGCAACTCCTGTGACACTGCCGTTGCCAAATAGCATAGAGGGGTCCTGCTGCTTGGGCAACAGCGCATCCTATAAAACAACCCGCTCAGTCTACGTAGTTTAAAATAAAATGGACACTACGCCATCGTCTTTTGCAGACGTAAGGACGCCAACCACGTGACGCCCTTGTATTGAATAATTGATAGGGTGGAGTGAGTTAAGGGAACAATAACCCTTTATGCACTTTCAGTCTTTGTGTGTCCCTGCCCTTGGGGGACCTTGTTAAGAATTACGCCAGATGTTCTGAAGACTACCCTCACCCCGCACACTCGACCCCTTTTTTATCAGAACAATCTTAAACGAAAAAGTCTATGAAGATCTTTATCTATTTAAGTGTAAAAATAACATAACAATGCCAATACAGTCATTTACTAGGCTTAGCACCAGACCAGAAATACGGGGCGCCTAGTGAGAATCGAACTACTAACGATGGTCTACTAATTTCGCTTGCTAACCATTACATCATATGAGGTGCCCGTTTTTGAGTGTGTATATGTGAATAGATATGAGTGTATCTAGTTATTTACTAAGCTTAGCTTAGATGTGGCACAAGGCCAGATATATAGGGCGCTCAATAAGAATTGAACTCACTAACAATGGTCTGGAATCTAGCTTGTTAACCATTACATCATATGAGGTGCCCGTTTTTGAGTGTGTATATGTGAATAGATATGAGTGTATATGGTTATTTACTAAGCTTAGCTTAGATGTGGCACCAGGCCAGAAATACGGGTCTCCAAGTGAGAATCGAACTCACTAACAATGGTCTGCAAATCCAGCTTGCTAAACATTCCACCATGTGAGGTGCCCAAACAATGCCAATATAACATCGTTATACAGTCGTGGCGTAATGGCTAACAAGCTAGTCTCGCTAATCCATTACGACTGAAAAACGAGTTCAGAACGTCTCGTGTTCTGTACGTTTTAACAAACAAATTCAAGTACCGTCGGCTGGCCTGATAAACAGCCTTCGCAGGCCGGATTCAGCCCGTGGACCGTAGTTTGGTGACCCCAGTTCAATAAGAATGGCTTTAGCATTAAATAACCCACGAAGGTTGATATGCTATTAACCCCCCCCCCCAAAAAAAAAAAAAACTAAACCGTAAATAATAAATTAGATCAATAATACTTATATCTTATTTATCTATATATGAGGTTAAGTAAACAAACAAATGTGTTTATTTTTTATATGGCTTTAGCCATATAAAAAATAAACACATTTGTTTGTTTACTTTAAGCCGACAATTTTTGGAGGATATGTGCTGAATTGAAGTCATACCTAATTTTGAAAATTAATTAGTTAATAATTAATGAATTTAGGCGGGCATATATGTTCAAATGTAAGGCTAAACAAATCGAGAAAATGTCAATCCCTGAATGTACATTTCGATCTATCGGGTCTCATCAGCAATGTTATAGACATGGGAGACTGCTCTGTGTGGGACTCGAAACCTCGACTGTCAAGCTGACAGGCGAAGTCTCTAACCGTTACACTAGCTTGCCATTCCCACATTCTTTGTTCGTTTTGAAACTTATTTATATTCCACTTTTTATTGACTTGCTACACGACAGTATGAGGTTAAGTAAACAAACAAATGTGTTTATTTTTTATATGGATTTAAGCCGACAATCTATATATATATATAAGGGCAGTTGGTGTGTATGTATGTCCGGAAGAAACTACTAAATTAATGGCAAAGTAAATATATATACACATTCACTATCACCAGATCTTGCTTTTCGGGCAAAAATAATGAAGATTTGATTTATATTAATGAAGATAATTAAAAATAAAATTATGACAACCTGATTTCACTTATTTATTTATTCATTTTATTATTATTATTATTATTATTATTATTATTATTATTATTATTTGCAATTAATATCTTGAATAGGAGACACTGGTTTCTCTTTTCAATACGTCTGTCTCTTTACCAGGTCGGATCAAAGCAAGGTCTTTTTTTACATAGAGATTTTAATGGGACATTCTGCGAGAATTGAATTCAAGATTCAGTAATAATGGATCTGCAACACTAAAATTTGGCCCCCACCCCATGTATCCAGGTGACGCTGGGTAGCTGATTCTAGTTCATAATAAATAAATCTTTTTTAGTTTTACTAGCAAATATATGCACCCTCCGGGTGCAAGTATTTAAGTTTTAATATAATAAAATATCAAATTAAATTAGAAAGGCTAATGAAACTGAATAAGAATGCAGATAAAAAGATTTGAAACAGAGGGAGTATAATCGAAAATTAGAACAACTGAAACTTACTCTTCCATCACTCTCGTCTTTCATTGTTATTTTTCTAATTTAAGTATTTAGTTAAAAGAGGAAGTAAATAATAAAATGACAGTTATTTTTTCTTGTTAATGGATTTCATTTAAGATTCATTGAAGAGATGTTTGCTTATACGCATTAAAATAAAACCAAAGAGTTAGAAATCAATAATACTAAGCACATATTTATTAAAATCACATTTTTAATATCAATATGCAAATTAGCTTTCCCGTTCACACTGTAAACCGCTATTTTGTTGTATATAGACATACAATTGCATGTAATTATTATGTAGATATGCTTAACAGTATTAATAATGTAAGACAATTTTATTAATAATTGTGGTTTAAATAAAAATAAAATCATTGAGAATGTGATGTCAATAACTAAAGGAATTGTAACTTGAGTAGTAATATAGTTTCGGTTACAGACGAACAAACACACAATCTCCATTATAATAAGATTTAAAAAAAAACATTTTAGAAGTGTCGTCATTTAATTATTGATAGGTATGTACAAAAAATCCACACAGCAAAGCGACACGTGCTTTTCTTCTAAAATACGGATGATCACAATTTAATAGCAGATCAACCTTTGTGGATTATTCAATGCCAAGGGCATCCTTATAGAAGAACAGTAGTGGTACTATTTGATTTAACCCATAGCTAGGGGATGAAGGGGGTCATACCTTTCCCAATGGTATTAGTTCATAAGTAAACGTAATAAGCGAGAATGGAGTACGAACTCGCTTACTATGATGTCGCACTCTATCATTTTAGCTATAATAGCTAACATGATGGTTATTTCCTATAAGTCTAACATAAACAAAGGGGAACCACTCTTGGCTGATAAATTATTTATTTTCCCATTAAACTAACCCTAACCCTACGCCGAAACCCCTAAACCTACCCCTAAACCCTAAACTCTAACTCTAAACCCTAAACGTAACCCTAAACCCTAAACCTAACCCTAAACCCTAACCCTAAACCTAAACCCTAACCTAACCTAAACCCTAACCCTAAACCCTAAACCCTAACCCTACCCCTAAATCCTAAACCCTAAAACCCTAACCCCGTCTTCTTTTTCCTTTGGCATTAAATGACCCACAGAGGTTGATATGCCGTTAATCAAAACTCAAACTTTTTTCCTAGTAGATCAATAAATAAATAAATAATCTATCGGTCAAGAGTGGTTCCCCTTTGTTTATGTTAGACTTATAGGAAATAACCGTTCTATCTTTGTGTGATAAATATGGTCATATATTAAGAGTTTTTTTTTTAAAGGTTGGTGGAGAGATATTTACAGTTTTTTTTTCATATTTACAACACCCGTAAATATTTTTTTAAATCTGTAAAAAGGTGGGGATGGGGGTGGGGGGCGACAACATACATTCATACACCTATGCTCATAGAACCCCCCAACTTAAACCCTCCTACTAACACCAGCAATTGACCACCCCTCCCCTATCACGAGCTCCTTACTCACCAGTATGAAAATGTCACCGTTGAAGCAAAAACTCAACCCAACGTCCCGAAGAAGGTCTAACAGACTGAA
>CM042176.1:26947525-26975025 GCA_023376005.1 Doryteuthis pealeii | reverse complement strand
TTGTTGTTGTCGATGATGATGATGATGGGAGAAGTGCAAGACGACTGTACTTTAGAATTTGGGATGTTGTTATTCAATACTTTTGTTATTGATGTTGTTGATTATGTGTTTTTTAATACAGATATTGAAATAAATAAATAATAGAGAGAGAGAGAGAGAGAGAGAGAGAGAGAGAGAGAGAGAGAGATAGTGTGTGTGTTGTGAGAGAGAGAGAAGAGAAAGAGAGGGAGATAGCAGAGAGGTGTACATGTGTGCGGCGCGTGAGAGCAGAGAGAGAGAGAGAGAGAGAGAGAAATAAAGAAATGAGTGCCGGTGTGACGTGTGTGCGTATGGCCTTTAGTGTGTCTGTATGTGTGTGTTTGTGTTGTGTTGTTGTCTTATACGTGTGTGTGTTTGTATGTGATGAGAGCAAGGGAGAAGTGGTGTTATGAGAGAGAGTGTGAAGAGAGAGAGAAAGAGGCGGGAGAGAGAGGAAATTGCGCTCACTCGTGTGTGTGTGTGTGTTGTGATGTCTTGTGTAATTTAATGACAGATTAAGTTTGGCAGTAATAATTATGGATTTTACATACACGGCAGAAAGAAAGAAAAATTAAAAGCGGCGAATAAAAACAGACCTAAATGTTGGAGTGATTATTTTAAAAACAGGAATTCCTATGTATCCACCAAAAATACCTTCACGTTGGATCAGTTTAGGCCATATTGAAGGAAGAAGCGTAAATATTTTTTTAACTGTTTTTAAAAAAAAATCTCGCAAAAAAAGATAACAAACATAAAGAGTTTGTGTAACAATAAGAAAAATAGTTAATCATAAGATTCAATATATTCCTGATTGGGGTAAAAAGTACTCAGTTGATCTAAAAAATAAGTTATAACAGTCACCGTTTTTTTTTTTTTGCAACAGGGACGGTTTCTTTATTGATATGTTTTGCAATATTCTGTATTCATGGTTGCTTTTATAAAAACTTCGCATTGAACTTTATAAAAATTCTTGGATTATGATATTCAGACTCCTTAATCGTATATGAAAAAAAGAAAGAAAAATCGTTGTTGTCAATTCATATTTTTCATATTTCATAAAATAAAAATTAGTGGTGGTAGATCCTCGTAAAATATTCCCCCTAATATATTTTAGGAAAAAAACTATTGCAGCATATATTCAGATCGCAAAGATAGAATATTATGGATTTCGTGAAAAATCTGACTATTAATTGATTTTTCATAGAATTTATAAAAAAAAAGCCTCTATCGTAACTTGTTTTTTAGGCTACGTTAAATTTTCAGTTGATTTAAGAGTGGCAAAAATGTAAACATTTTTTTTTTTTTAAATCATCAGGACGTTTTTTTTTATTCCGGTCTTTTTTTCTGAATGGACACAATTTTTTTTTCAAATAATATGACCTTTATGGCAAGTTTCATTGTGTTAAATATAGGGGGGGGGGGGGGTAAATTTCACAGGGAAAATTGGTGGTACCTAATAAGCAGTTAGCACCACTGTTGTGTTTGTTTGATATGTTTACGTTCCTCATTTCTACTCCTATATCAAACATTGTAATAATTAAATTATTATACTGCGGTATCATCCATGGGTACGGCATATTAATATTATTTCTGCCAATCTAGATATCTAGCAGAAATGTTTCCTCTCTTTTATCCAGAAAGGTTTGACCCAAGCCAGTAGTCAAACGTTTAATACCACCAATTTTCCCTGTGAAATTACCCCCCCCCCACCATATTTACTACAATGAAACTTGCATAAAAGTTAATATTATCTTGAAAATTGTTTTTGCATTCAAAAAGAAGAAACATTAGAAAAAAACTTATGATTTAAAAATATTTTCTCCAGCTTACAAAAATAATGAAAATTATGAACGAAAAACAATGTTTACATTTTTGCACCGTTAAATCAATGAAATTTAACTTAGCCAAAAATATTATGCACTAGAGGCTTTTATTAAATATTTTATAGAAAATCAATTAATGGTCCGATTTTCATGAATATTTTCTCATTAATTACTTACCTTTTGATGTAAATATGTCTGAAATCGTTTTTCCTAAAATATATTAAGGAATTTTTTTTTTTACCAGGTCTACCCCCCCCCCCTATTTTATTTTATGAAATCTGAAAAAATGAACCAACAAAAACGATTTTTACTTTTTTTCTATAAAAAGTCTGAATAATTATATCAGAAGATTTTATAAGCTTCAATGCGAGAGCTTTTTAGTAAAAAATCATGAATACAGAATTCTGCTAAAAAATATCAATAAAGAAACTAACCCTGTGTGTAAAAAAAAAACGGACTGTTTTACTTATTTTTCAAGATGACGGGGTAATTTTTCCCCCATCAGATAATTTGATCTTTGAGGACTGATTTTCTTTGTACCAAACTCTTTAATGTTCGTTATTTTTTTTGCGAGATTTTTAGAAAAGTAATTAAAAAATATTTACATTTCTTCCTTCAATAATGGCCTAAACTGATCACGTGAGCCTTTTGGTGGTACTATCAACGTTATCTTTTTTGGGGGGGGCTCACTCTCTCCTCCTTCCTCCTAACGTTTGTTCACCCATTTGAGTCATTTGACTAATTCGTCGACAAGACTGTTTGACATTTTAAACAGGAAATAGCATCTTCAATCTCCTCCCAGAAAACGCACATCAAAATATCATCATCATCTATTAAATGGGGCTTTGTTGATTTGTCTTTCAAATGGTTGTTTATTGATTTTAACGGCATTATCAACCCGATGGGTTATGTCATACATAACAGTTAGAAGTAATACATATCGTGTATTTATATTTATACTTTTTAGTAAATTGGTTTTAACAAATTGTTAGCACCATTGTGGGATTATGTTGTATGGTATTGATTAAGTTCATGTCTATATTCTATGGTATAATTTTATTTCCTTAAAAAAAAGAGAATATCCTTTTATGTCATGCCTAACAGTTAGGGTCTGAATGGCTCTTTAGCCTGTCGGCAACCCATCAACTCAAAGATCCGACACAGAACTCTGTTGCCCTCAAGGAAAGGCTAGGGGAGTAAACCCCGAAAACAATCAGGAGCTGAAGTCCCTAAGGTGGTGTGATGCTGCAAATCCAGTGTTACCCATTAACTCTGTGCAACACACACGTGCCAAGACTGCATTGGTCCCTTACCTTTCCTTGGATCACAGCGGCAGTGTGAGAGGGGGATTTGCTGCAACGGGCACAGCTCATCCTCCATATGAACCCGCCAGGCTATGCAGTTCAAGTTAACTAAAAACCTTGACAATACTCCATCGTCTCTCGTAGACGGAAGGATGCCAACAACAGTTAGAGTAATACATATCGTGTATTTATATTTATACTTTTAGTGATTGGTTTTAACAATGGTGTTTAGCATTATTGGGGATTATGTGTATAGTATTGATTAGTTCATGTCTATATTCTATGGTATAATTTTATTTCCCTTAAAAAGAATGTAGACTGGATGGTCTTCCAAAATGATGATTTACACCTTTCTAGTTTAAACACTAAATGTGGCCGTAACAAACAGCAATCAATATGGAGTCACCTTATAACAAGAGAATTTTAATAATTATTATATTTCGTACTGTTGTCCTCATCTTATTGTGTATAAACTCAAGGTTCAGGCCACTCGGGCTTTGTTTTAGGTGTTTTTGTTTTTTGTTTTTAATTTTAGTATTTTAATACCTTCAGACAATTACCCATCAATTCAATGCAGATAGTATGTGGCCTACCTTTTGAATGTAGGCCTAGAAATCATGTCTCTCTTATAGTAGGTGGCTACCATATAAAAGTATATATAAGGTTATAATAAAACTGCTAACCCTAAACTTAACCCCTAACCCTAAACCTATTTTAGAATTAAAATTTGATAGTGAAATATTTTTTTAATTAGCTATCCATAGAGATACATGGAAAATAAATAAACATGTCTTTCGTTTTAAGTTTTATTTTTTTAAAAAACAATATAGTTTACTTCTTTAGTGCAAAATTAATTTTCACATATGCTAACGACAACAATATGAAATAACTAATTTTTTTTTATAAATCAAGAAACTATTGGTAAATTAAAAACATAAATAAAAAATAAAACATTTATTTGCAAAAACACAGCATAAAATGAAGTTCAGTTTATTTTATGGTAGAATAAACGACAAACTGTTCTTCTTTACCAAACTATTTTAGTATAAAAACATGCCTTTCGTTTTTTATCAGCTGTTTATTTTGTTTACTAACAACCAGTGAAAAGCAAAATTCAGTTCCTTTCAAAACTGATCTCTGAAATATTTACAGGGTGGTCTGAATGTCTTGTCACCCTCTACATATTTTTTTTTTCAAGGTAAAATAATTAAATAAGGGAACCCAAAATTCTAGAAATGATTTTTAAAGATTTTTTTAGAGGTAAAATAATTACAACATAACTTATTATTATATTAGTAAAACAAAAATAATGAAAGTTAAAATAATAGGTAGGGTGGATAAGACTTTTAGACCACTAGTAGATTATTGTACGGTGGTCAAAGTCTTAGTCAACACTACATACTTTTTGTAAAGGATAAAAAAAATTACATTACTTATAAAAATTACATTATTAAAAAAGAAAATAAACAAGAACTATCACATGCTTTTCTCGTTATTCTTGATAAGAATTTTTTATCACCTTCCTTATACCAACAAATGCCCTAAGATATCTAATTAATAGATCAAAAAGTGCAGTGTCGGCCAATAAACTTACCACTCAACTTATTTTAAACCTGTGTTTTTTTCAATTTTTTAATATACTACATACCGTCAGATTCACTTCCATCTCTTCACATAACTTATATGTATATATTATTAAAACAAAAATAATAAAAATCTAAAAAAATAAATAGGATTGACAAAACTTTCAGACTACCCTGTACTTTATGTGACATTATAAAAAAAATTACTTTTAAAATGCATTTTATATTTGTATAAGTAGAATAGAGTGATCTGCCCCTGTGTCTAGGCTGAACAGGGTGATCTGCCCCTGTGTCTAGGGTGATCTGCTTGTAACATTGGTGGTGGCGATATATTCACGGTACCAAAACGGATATATACATAATGTTCTAATATCGATATATGTTGTATAGCGGGTCTTGTCAACGTGCCTCCAAATTCACGACACTAAAAAAGGTGTTCGGCACATGGGGTCATCTTGTCGATAAAAAAGTACAACGCGAGAAATATATCGTCACAAGCTGCTTAGCTTTATTTCTAGGTTCGTCTTGTGGGTTTGTATCAGAAAGAGGAGGAAAGCAGAGAGAAAGAGAGAGAGGACACTGTTAGATTACTGTAATCCCACACTAGGGACCAGAGGCCCGTCCATACCCTAGGCCTCGGAAAGCACAAAGAGGCCGGTATTTTTTCTTCGTCGTTCCTGTCACCAATATGACTTCCGGTTCCGGTCAACACCCGAAACTTCCGGTTGACATTCAATTCTCCATTCGGGGGGTCACGCCCCGAGTCAAACTCACGACAACCATTTTGTGCTCATCACTTTTTTTAAAAACCTTTACTCACTCTTATTTTCTTCTTCTCTCTTTTTCTAATAGTAGTTCTCACAAAACTCAGGATATTCCCCATTCTTGTTACACTGCTCTCTGCAGATGGAGAGTATAAATAGAGTGATAGTAGTAGCCATTTGCAATTTTAAAAAAAGACGTTCTTGTTTGAAAGAATTTGCCTCAGCATTTATTTTCTCTCAGTGGCTGAACCACTTCAACTAACAGGGGTGACAGCAATTCCACCACTCATGATCAAGAGGTTGCGAGTTCAATCTCAAGTCACTTGCTAATATATCCCCTTCTCGTGCCTAGTCCTTGAGGCAGGTCCCCGCCTCCATCACGCGGCTCTGTTATCAGGGTTATCTCCCTTTACCAAGAGAAGAGAAATATATAGATAGAACAAGCAAGCCATTTGCAATTTTACTCTTCTGTCTGAACACCACAGACCATATCTTTTGTACGGTAATCCTTAACTTGTTCCTCGTAAATTCCCTACTATAAAATAAACTGAAACCTTCATTTTATGTCCAATTTTTGCAATAAATGTTTTCTTTTCTTTCCCCCGTTATTTTACAATACTATATATTTTTTATTTATTTAAAACATTTTATTGCAAACATATTTAAAAACTTATTTTTCAAAAACACGGACATAAAATGAGGGTTCTCAATTTGTCTTACAGGATTCACTCTGGTGGCACATCAGAAAAAAAAAAGAAGTGTACAGACTGTTGCATAGGGCCAAGTTTGAGTTGTAGTAGTCATCATTAGTTTAGAAACAACATACACAAGTCGTATAGTCACAAGGGGTTGTTTATTTATTTCTAGACTCGTGGGTTCTTTTTCAGAGAGAAGGAAAGATAGAAAGAAAGAGAGAGAGGGGGTACGGTCAGATTACTCCTGTCATAAATCAGGTACTACGATGTGAAACCCATTTGCCTCCCATGAAGCCTGGCTGAAAAAAGAAAGATTTTCTTCTTCGTTTCTCGCCCCGGGGGTGGGAGTGTCACATCCATTTCCGGTAAAAACGCGGAACTTCCGTTTTTATCTTTAAATCTACTTCCGGGGTCATTCATTGGTCAATTACTGGCACCCCGTTGAGTGTTTACCCTTCTAGACTTTAACCTTTGTTCTTATTTTTTTTTCACCAAATTCCCTGTAGACCATAATAATTATACTACACAGACACTCTGAAAAGAAAAACCAGTGTCTCTTATTTAAAATATTAAATGCAAAAAAAAAATTTAATGCTGTCACTAAACAAATTTTATTTTTTAATTATCTTAGCAAATATAAATCAATCTTCATGATTTTTCCACAAAGAACAAGATCTGGTGATGGTGAATGTGTGTGTGTGTATAATATAATATAATATATATATATATATGTGTCGTTAATTGTTTTATTTTAGCAGTTTCCTCAGGACATACACATAGCAATAGCATAATCTTTACAGATCACTGCTGTACCTCACAATCCTATAACCCCACCACCAAAACCTTCCTCTCATGAGCACTCAAATGATTCATCAAACCTGCTGCAGATCCACAAAGTTTGATAAAAATATGACATAGGAAGGATGTCCTTCCCATTGTATCAGATGATAACATTTGATATGTATGCACCACCATATGTCTCTTAAGACCAGAAGCTGACTTACAGACTTTATTACAGATTGCACAAGACATTGTTCCTGGAGTTTGCATGAATTGTCCCTGATGAGATTTCCTATGATTGACATATCCAGCCTTAGAAAGCAGAATCCGACCACATGTTGGATTCTGCTTTCTACATACATATATATGAAAGGTAAAATGGATATGAATCTGACAATATGTGTAGAAAGTTTTGTAGAAAAAAAACAAGATGTTTAAAGTTTTGCTGACAGAAATCTGTTTCAACCATATGCGGTCTTTATAAAAGCAACATTGTAAATGGAAAAACGAAATAAATATATCATTAATCACGAGGCGCAAAACGCTCACGATCAGTACCGGAATTTTCAAATAATTTTTATAAATGCGTATTTTATGTTAAAAATAAAATAAATTTTATTTTTAAAAATTATAAGCATTTTTATCATTAAAAAAACTCAAAAGAGTTTGCAGTAAAAGAGTATATAAATATCAAAAAGTTCAGGAAAATGTTCCAGTTACAAAAGAAAGTTTTTAAAAAATAACAAAAAAAAAAAAAACGCAATTTTTTAAATTATTTGAAAATTCTGGTACTGATCGAGAGCGTTCTGTGCCTCGTGATTAATGATATATTTATTTCGTTTTTCCGTTTACAATGTTGCTTTGATAAAGACCGCATATGGTTGAAACAGATTTCTGTCAGCAAAACTTTAAACATCTTGTTTTTTCTACAAAACTTTCTACATACATACATACATACATACATACATATGTACACAACTGCCATATATATATATAATTTTTTTTCTTTTGTCCAAGTGTTATAGTATTAACAGATTATTTTCGGTTGGTATTACCCTCTTGGTCTTTTCTTTTTTTTCATTTTTTCCCCAGGTGAAGTTTGGTAGTATATTTTTACAATCAAACTATTTGTTGGGTTTTTTCTTACCGCAAGGGTTTACCAATAAGTTTGGTATAATATAATATAATATATATTAGATATAGATCAATTATGAATTCTCTAAGTAGGATGTGATTCATTGAACTTAACCATTTGAGCTTGTTACACAGGTGATAATTTTATTTTCCCTCCACACCATAGTGGCAATTTATTTGAGCTAATTTTAATCATGAATGTCACCAATGACTTTCCCATCTCTTATTATTCAAATCCTTATTATTTATATATGGAGAAAAGTAGACAAACACAGGATGTTTATTGTCGACGACGCAACGTTTCTGTCTATTAGACCTTCTTCAGGACTTGAATATAGTTCTTGCTTCAATGAATGGCATTTTCAAAATGGTGAAAACAGTAGGTTGTGAGTAGAGGCAGGGATGGTTGGGGGTCGGTAGTGGATTTTCTTCTCTCAAGATGGGGAGTGTTGATATGGTAATGAAGGTGTTAGTCCAGAATGTTGGATGGTGGGGATTGGTCAAGATGAATGGTGTTTGTTTACTTTTCTCCACATATTATTGGATTAACCTCCTCATATTTCTCATATATATATATATATATATTATATATATATATATATATTCAGATATACAGTATTTGACGGCATATAGGATGCACTTTTTTCCCCAAAAATTTTGGCTGCATCTTATACATCATAGATGAAGTTTGAGACCTCCTGTAGACCTAGGCTAGGCTAATCTTCTCTATGATGCTCACTAACCCAGCTTACGCACAGTACTTTTACCTACCCTAAACTCCATGCATCCTTATTTTATTGCTGGTATTGTTATAATCAAGGTTAACTGGAGCATATGGTGGTGTTTTCAACCTAATATGCTTAAATACACAAACTTTTTTCTCCTGAATCTGACCTGCTGAAATGGGGGTGCGTCCTTATATGTTGTCAAATACGGTAAATAAAATCTTCATTATTTTTGCATGAAAGCAAGCTCTGGTAATAGTGAATGTGTATATATAGTGTGGAGATCACACTCAAATGACAGCGGGTAAATTTATGCTCAGGGCTTAAAGGGTTCAAGCCTGTAAGTGAATAAGTTATAAAGATTTTCTTTTATTGAAAACACTGGATTCTTTCATCATCAAATCATCATTGAACATGGGAAGAATACATACAAATAATATCTTCTAATTATAATGGAGATTGTGGGTTTGTCTGTCTGTAACCGAAACTATATTACTATACAAGTCACAATTCCCTTTATTTACATCATATTCCCCATGATTTTATTTTTATTTAAACCTCAATTATAAATAAAATTGTTTTACATCATTAAGACTGTTGACCATACCTACATACACAAAACATGCAATTGTATTTATATATACTACAAATAGCAGTTTACAGTGTAAATGGGAAGGCTAATTTGCATATTGATCTTAATAATTTGATTTTAATAAATATGTGCTTAGTATTATTGATTTCTAATTGTTTGATTTTATCTTATTGAATATGAGCAAAAATCTCAGGGATAAATCTTTAAAGAAATCCATTAACAAGAAGAAATAACTGTAATATCATTCTTTACTTCCTATTTTAACTAAATAGTTAAATTAGGAAAATTTACCAATGAAAGATGGGAGTAATGGAAAATGATGGAAGAGTTAGTTTCAAAGTTGTTCTATTTTTCAATCATACCCCCTCTGTTCCAAATATTTTCATCTGCATTCTTATTCAGTTTCATTAGCCTTTCTAATTTAACATGATATTTTATTATATTAAAACTTAAATACTTGCACCCGGAGGGTGCATATATTTGCTAGTAATAATAATGGAGGCAGTGTTGAAGGTCTGTATGGTAATCTGAACTTAGCTACATAAATGAGAGTAACCTCCCCTTGTTTCTTTCACTTTGAGGAAGCCGTCTGTTTTGGTCAGCCATTTTCATTTCACCATAAATCTACACTGAAAATACGAATTTGTTTGAATCAATACAACTGCATGTTTTAACACGAAAATATAATAAAATGTATTCTTAATTGTGCTTGCACATTATTTGAAATGAACTTAATTATTAAGAACACATTTTATGATATTTTCATGTAATTGTGTAGATTTACGGTGAAATGAAAATGACTGGCCAAAACATAAGGCTTCCTCAAAATGAAAGAAACAAGGGGAGGTAACTCATTTATGTAGCTAATGTTCAGATTACCATCTCTATTGTTTATTGTTGTGGTAATAAAGTGTTCTGAATTATCATTTCATTGTTATGTTATTTGTAATACTTTCATGGACTAGGACAAGTTACTTGGTTTTTTTCTTTTATATATGGCATTAAGCATCTTTGGGGATTGCACATGAAATGGAATTAGAGTGAGGAAGTGTTACAAGCACTTAGTTGGAAAAAAACCCAAACTATTTCACATCATGGAGATCCAAGATGATGACTGACAATGGGACTGTAATTTGTTCTTTAAAAAACAAGTGAAGAAACATTCTTCAACCGTAATTCAAATACTTTCTTGGGATATATATATATATATATATATATATATATATATATATATTATATATATATATATATATATATATATATATATATTAGATGATCACACCTGCTCATTTGATAGTAATTCTTTTGTTGTTTCACAGAAATGTTAAGTAACCAAATTTGTGTTTTATATATTAATACTGGAGGGAGAGAGGGAGGGGCAGAAAAGAGAATAAAGAAGGAGGAGTAGAGGGGAGAGAGGCAGAGGGGAATAGCAAAGGTTTGAAAAGGGGAATAGAAAGTGAGAAACAGGAAGAGAGGGGAATAGAAAAGTGAGAAACAGGGAGAGAGAAAACAGAAAAGGGAGAGAGGGAGAAAAAACAGAAAAGGGGGAGAGAGAGAGAGAAAAAAAAACAGAAAAGGGGAGAGAGAAAGAAAAAAACAGAAAAGGGGGAGAGAGAAAGAAAAAAAACAGAGAGAGAAAGAAAAAAAAACAGAAAAGGGGGAGAGAGAGAGAAAACAGAAAAGGAGAGGTAGATAAAATACAAGTACAGTAATACAAACTTTCAATTGTCTTTCAAATTTAAAAAAAAAATTTAAAAAAAAAAAAAAAGAAGATAACACTGGTATTTGAACTCAAACATTTTGTTTCAGAAATATTCTAGTTTTTTTTTTTGTTTTTTTTTTTTCTTTTTTCTTTTTCTTTTTCTACATTTGTTTCCAATTTTACAAAACAAGAGCAAAAAGTAATTTTTTTTTTTTTCAAGAAACCTGAATAAAATAAATAAAAATCTTTGCGACCCCCAACAGGAGAAATATATTTAATCCCCCAGTGATGATAATAACAAAATGATGAAGACAGCCAATTCATCCATCTTTAAAGAAGCTGCAGTTCCAAAAGAAAATAAAACAAGATTTAGTAAGCGACCAATTTGCAGATCTTCCAAAAGATGATTTCCCAAAAAAAGTCTTCGGAAATCAAAGACATTCCCCACTGTACACCTCGTCCTGTAATTCCGATTAAATCCAAGTAGCGTACAGCAGTTTACGGTCTTTCAACTTTTTTTCCAAGAATACTTTAATTATATATTAAAAAAAAAAAAAAAAAATGACTGTGTCTGAAACAGAGCTCATTTCTTCAGTCCCAGAGATGTTCCATACTGATACCAAATTTATGGTTCCCAATGAGGATTTAAGTAGCAGAAGAGTAGAATGTATTTAATGTGCATAGATCCAAAAAGTTTTTTTTTTTTTTTCTTCATTTTTTTTTTTGCACCTAAACATTCTTTATAAAAAAAAAAAAATTAAAAAAAAAAAAGAAAAATGGTGTCTTATACATCCAATTAAGTACAGTACAAATGGATATGAACAGTCAATCTTTAGTATATGTCATATTGTGGATACACATTAACTTTAAAACTTTTTTTTTATGCATACAAATAAACCTTAAAACTCTTAACGTCTATACCACCTCATTCCACCCAGCAGAAAGTCACATTCATTTTCCTAATCTACCCCAAATGAGAGCCTTTGTTTAAATGTAATATTAAACATATTTAGAAGTCTTTGATTTAAGGAAAATAACAAGTAACTTTAAATGAAAAGGCCATTTTTAGCCATTTTTTAAAAAATAAATCCTTACAGGTATTAGGCTCTGGACGTAGAAAATTCTCATTACAGATATGTGACCAGATCTGTAAACAGATAAACCTTAATAAAAAATTTTTTTTTTTTTTTTTAAATAATCATATTTTATGTTGGTATGTTTAAAGCAAACGCGTATCGAGATTTTTGTTAGCACAAAATCCTCTAATCTAGAGAATAAAGCAATTTAAAATCCAAAATTTGCGGATTGATAAATTTCGAAAAAGGGTCTTCATTTATGCTCATCCAAATCATTTAAAGGGAGGTAACTATTAAATGCTAATCATAGAGTATTTCTCCTTATTTACTTGCAATCAATATGAATTCTTTTAATAGGATATAACTTCAGCTCAATGGCAACTCATTGTATCCTTTAAGTGAATTTTTTATGACATTTCAAGGAAAGTAAATTCTGCCAGACAATTTAATATATATATATATTTACCAAGCACAGGTAGGATGTGACATATGGTCAATTTCTTAAGCAGAGTTTAACAGGTTTTAATTCAGAGTTTTCCTTCTCCTAGACTGGTTACCTAACCAAGGTTAAAGAGCCCAGGTTTGAAAGAGAGTTTAACAAATTTGAATTCAGAGTTTTTCTTCTCTTAGACTGATTGCTTAGCCAAGGTTAAAGAGCCCAGTCTACCCTACTATTTACCCATAGCTGGGGGAGAATAGTTGTATCTTTTCCCAAGGGTATTAGCGCTATGTTAAATGCAAACAGCCTCATCCAGTATTTGAACTCAGCAAGACCATTTTCAATGACATACCCATTACACAGAGAGTGCCTCCTAGACCCTTTACAGCAGTCATTTTAGAAACGACTTCCATTTGAATTCTGCCTTTCATTTTTCAATGGGAATAAGTTTCTCAAATGTGTCACCCGCAAAAAGTTGTTTTAGTCAAACATGGATTTTACTAACCTCGATACAATTTAAGTACTTGTTTTCGTCATGATCAAACAATCGTCTTCTTTTAAGTAAAAAGTAAGTAAAGTCTTCGGGGTGGCCTAAAGTCAGTATCAGCGGTAATCTGAACATTACCTACATAAATGAAAGTAACCTCCCATTGTTTCTTTCACTTTGAGGAAGCCATCTTTTTTGGTCGGCCATTTTCATTTCACAGTAAATCTACACTGAAAATACAAATTTGTTTGAATCAATACAACTAAATGTTTTAACACAAAAATATCATAAAATGTGTTTTTAACTGTGCTTGTGCATTATTTGAAATGAACTTAATTGTTATTAAGAACACATTTTATTATATTTTCATGTTAAAACATGCAGTTTTATTGATTACAGTGAAATGAAAATGGCTGACCAAAACAGATGCCTTCCTCAAAGTGAAAGAAAAAAGGGGAGGTTACTCTCATTAATGTAGCTAATGTTCAGATTACCTATTTTACTAACCTCGATACAATTTAAGTACTTGTTTTCATCATGATCAAATATTCGTCTTCTTTTAAGTAAAAAGTAAGTAAAGTCTTTGGGGTGGCCTAATGTCAGTATCAGCCAGACAGCAAGGGAGTCTATCCCCTTTTCAGTAGTGCTAAACCAAAGAGATTGTTTTTGCTTCTGAAGTGGAGTGCCACACCTACCATCAACTCCTCACTTTACCACACAGATTCCTGTGCTACTCATATGCTGAGTTGGCGAGGGCCAGTATCGAACTAGGAACCTTGTGGTTCCTAGACGGACACTCTACTGACTGAGCTAAACCGACCCTCTTCCCCTTTCTCACACGTTAGTCTCAGAGTCATACAAAAAGACTTTATAACATCAAAAGATAAAAAAAAATGCATTTCCACAATATGGTACAAATCAACAATTGCCTTTGTACAATCAAAGACATCCCCCACCGTACACCTCGTCATGTAATTCCAATTAGATCCAGGAAACATACAGCAGCTGATAGTCTTTCACCTTCTTTTTTCAATAATACTTTAATAATTATTTCTCTGAGTTTTTGAGATGAGGCTTGATAATTTGGATTATTCGGACTATTGTCCTCATCTTTACTGTTATCTGTACAACGTTTCGGCCGATGTGCTCTCCGACCTTCTCCAGGTATTTCTTGTTAGACTCGTGCATTGGTTGGGTTCAAAGTTCCGTGATGATTCCCGATTACGACAAGTAAGTTACAGAGTCCAAAAAAGAAGCTTGCCAAGTTCGATAAGAAACACCTGATGAAGGCCGGAGAGTATATCAGCTGAAACATACAGATAACAATAAAGATAAGGACAATAGAATAATCCAAATAATACATACTTTAATTATATACGAGGGTGAGTCAGTCAATAAACTATTTTTTGTAAGGACAGGTATAATTACCAACACAGGAACATGTATCATACATCCAAAATGAAGCTGGTCCTCTGTGGATCACATCCCTACTTCTCTACATAGCTATTGAGAGAAACGGTAACTATGTTCCACCTTCGAATGAAAGCATATATCCCTGCCCCAGTCAACAGAATTTTATGGGGCAGGTATACATGTTCTCATTCGAAGGTGGAACATTGCTATTGAGAGAAACGGTAACTATGTGGAGAAGTAGGGATGTGATCCACAGAGAACCAGCTTCATTTTGATGTATGATACATGTTCTTGTGTTGGTAATTATACCTGTCCTAAACAAAATGACATTACTTTTTGACTCGGCCTTGTATTAAAAAAACTGCCTTTGTACAATTTAAGAATGACCAACAAAGAAGTGAATTTACATCTTGAGGGCAAATCTGCTGTACATATACACCGAGGAGCAGACAAGTGAAGCACCTATCACGAATTGGAGGGTGAGATGAAAGTCAAACAGATACATGGAGGCTACACACGAAATTATGATGGCTGCGGACGTTGCAAATCCTTTAAGAATATTGTCCGCGTATTTCACTACCACTGCTACCAAGAGGCCGCCAAACGACTGCAAACTAATCGCAATCCACACAACCATGTCGTAACCATAGAAGAACCCTTTCTCTTGAACTTTGATCCCGTCTTGGATCTCCATGGTGATTAATCCGATTATAGTGCCGAGAAATCCGAGCTGGACATTACGTAACCATAAGTTCTGTTTCGTACCCTTGAGGATCTTCTCGAAGTAGACGCCGGCAAACCCTGACATTAGGCAGGCAACAATGACCGCCATTAAGCCCTTAAGGGGCTTCTGCTCCGTGCTGACATTTTCCGATGATGCTTTCGATTGCAATTGGACAAAGGAAACTCCAAGAAAGAGGATTACAAGAGAAAACCATTGCATACGGCTAAGTTGTTTCTTAAGCATAAACACGGAAAACATGGCTGTGGTGAGGATCTTCAGCTGATATGTTACCTGGAAAAGAAAAAAAAAAAAAAAAAAAGTGAAAATAAATTTTTCTCAGTAACAATTCATACAAAATGGAAATATTTATATTATCAAAAAAAAAAAAAAAGAAAAAAAAAATTTTTTTTTTTAATTTTTGGTAATTTATGAGGAAGTGCGTCCTGATCTCCTGCCTCAAAAATTGCTACCCGGTGACTATTAAAATAACGACCCAGCTCAGTCTATTCAAAACTATCCATCTATCTATCTATCTAAATTTGTTCATATTTATCTATATTACTTTAAATACTAAGATTTTCTTTTATTCATGTTTGTTTAATGTCTTGTTTTTAGTTTAAATAAACAAGAATTACGACAAAAAAAGATGCGACCCCCTCCCCAAATACATTTACTTGTCGAAAATATCTATCTAACTCCATTTGTTCGTATCTATCTATATTATTTTGTTTGTTTATCTATCTTTATATCTCAGTCTATTCCAAACTATATATCCATCTTCATATCTAAACAAGAATTACGACAAATTACAATAAATAAACAAGAATTACGATGAGCTGGGGTTGTTATTTTGATAGTCACCGGGTAGCAATTTTTGAGGTAGGAGACCGGGACTCACTTCCTCAAATTACCAAATTTTTTTTTTAATTTTAAAATGAAAAATTTTTTTAAAAAGAAAGAAAAAAAGACCCCCCCCCCCCAAATAAAAACTAAAAAAAAAAACAACTTTTGAACCACTGGGATATTTGCATAATTCAAACAGTTCTGAACTCCATTTACAGAGCTCTATATAACTAACATGATTAAATAACAATAACATCAAATAATAAAAAAATCAACTGGGAATGCGACTGTGTAATCGAAAACGTCGCCACTCCCTTAGTTATTTAAGTTATATTCTCAACGATTAAAATATAGTTATTATTTCATCTTAACATCTTATTTATCAACGCTAAAAACTGCCCATATCGAACCAACAGGATTTTATTATTTCTAGGTGTTTGCTTTCATTTTTTTAACAAAATCATGTCCACTTATGTACCCCCAATTTTGGGGCTTTAAATTTTCATAACTTTTGAACCACTGGGGATATTTGCATAATTCAAACAGTTCTGAACTCCATTTACAAAGCTCTATATAACTTATGGGATTAAATAACAATAACCTCAAATAAAAAAAATCAACTGAAAATGATATATATATATATAAATAAAGGGCAGTTGTGTGTATGTATATATGTGCATGCTCGGCTGAAACTACAAAAATAAAACGATTAACGCCAAAGTATATATATAATATATATATATATATTATATACACACACACACACACACACACACACACACACACACACACACACACCTTCACTATTACCAGATCTTGCTTTTAGAGCAAAAGTAATGAAGATTTGATTTATATTCGTGAAGATAATTAAAGAATAAAATTTAAATAGTAACAGCATAGAATTTTTTTTTTTGCATTTATTTTAAATAAGAGACACTGATTTTTTTTCTTTTTAGAGTGTCGGTGCCCTTTTTTTTCTGACACCCCACAAGGCTGAATCAATGCAAGGTCTTTTTTACATAGGGGTTTTAACGGGGCATCCAACACAGATTTTTATTAATAACTAGGCAAAATGTGATCTGTTGGGTCACCCATTAAAAAACAATACAAGCGAGAGTTTGACCATGAATGTATGAAGCAGGGTATCCGGTATAGTGTTGGCGGATTACAGGAAGCATGGAGGCTTTGAAAGATGCAGTGTTTTGGCAGCCTACAACGGATGCAGGCAGTTTATTCCATGCCTCGGAAAAAAAAATGTTTCCGAAAGTCATGCAAGTGGGAGTTTGACCATGAATGCTACTTTTGTTACATAATAATTGGATCCCTAATACATTTTTAAGGTAGTGTAGAAATCATTATGGCGATCAGTACAGCTGATGGCCTTGAGAGTGAGTGACAATGTTTGACCTCACTCTGACCTTGCTTTCTGGGGATAGACCATGAGAAACGGAACCCCGATAGAAAGCCCCCTTCCGGTTTAAGGAGTAAGCAACTCAGTGAGTCAGTTAGAAGTTAGAAGCCAAGCTAGCAAGATGTGAGTCTCACTGCGCAGATTGTCTGGTCTGGGGATCTACGAATCAAGTAACATCATCGTAAATCGAAGTCTTGTGTTTATTACTAAAAACTAACAATGACACAGGGCTTCTGATAAGGAATGATCCCCAACGGAAACCAGACCCGGAATCCTCAATAGAAGACCAGACGAGACCTGTAGAAGATATACCAGACCAAGATAGATGATAGACGATCAGAAGCAAAGCCGGCCGGAAGAATAGACGACAGAGTAAGAAGTAAGAGAAGTATATAACATATACCTATTTAGTGCCGGTAAAGAAGGGCTATGCAACACTTTTAAAATGACTAAGTTAAAATGATCTGCCTGTATTAGAATAATGCTAAATATATTTATTCATATATACACTGAATACACTTTACATATACAATATATGTTTGTGCACTGAGCATCACTGCATGAACTCTTACGATACAATACAATTGAATACATTTATAGTCATTGCTTTATTCTAATGACCAACATCTGACTCTGTATGTACTGAATATATTTCATCTATCAATAATGGAGATTCAGTCTATTTGTCTATAACCAAAACTATGTCACTGCTTGCATCACATTACCCAAAATCGTCAGAACATAGAATAAATACACTCAAAATTTGAGCATACAAGCTTAGACGATCCTCATTGTTTTTAAAACAATTTTAATAAATGTTGCATAATTTATGTGGTAGCATAAATTATTGACAAACACCTGTAGAATAAGGGGCTATTGGCCTTCAGATCAGAGCGTAGGCGGGCAGGTTTCTGTTGGAAAAATACCAGACTGTTGGTAAAAGCTGGAATCTCGCATGTCACATGATTTGACTAGTTAGGTAATCAGTTTTCAACCAGATGTCAGGCAGAGCAGACTTGCGACTGCCTGAGGCTGTTAACTCCTGCACAGTAAAAATGGGCAATACAGAAATAAAGCTTTGATCAAGGAAAAATAAAGTCTTGTTAGTTAATTGCATGACTAGAAAAGAAGCCCTTAGAAGAAGACAAGAAGGATCTAGAGTTTTCCTTCTCCTAGACAGGTTGCCTTACCAAGGTTGAAGAGCCCAGTCTGCCCTACTATTTACCCATGGATGGAGGGAGTATAGTTGGATTCATACTTTTCCCAAGGGTATTAGCACGATGTGAAATGCAAAGAGTTTCTTCTAGGATATGAACTCGGGTCGACGAGTCCATTTTCTATGACTGTAACCATTACGTCACGTGCCTCCAATATAACTGAATAGATTTATGGCCACTGCCTTATTGTAATGATTTGCACTAAATGCCAAACATCAGGCCGTATATGTACTAAGTATACTTCATATATACAATATATATTCATGTACCTTGCATCACTTACAGCCCAATAGAATTGAATAGATTTATAGTCACTACTTACACAAACAAATAATATTTTGAATTTAGTTATTTTTATGTTTATTTCTTAAATAGGTTAATATAGGAGTACCTTTAGTTCTTCAGGTCAATATAATTGAACTATATTAAAAAATCCTAAATATAATAAAAAGATTTTTGAAGGCAATTTACAATGCAATATGTGTTGAAAGTTATATTTATTTAACTTTTTTCTTTTTTTTTTTTTTTTTTTAAATTCTTAATATTTTCGGAAACAAAATTCCATCATCAGAGTAATTGAAAGTACTAGGTTTTTTTTTTATAATACTTATCCCACGGCGATATTGTAATCATTTGTTGTTTTAAGAAGTTGAGGAACACCATATATTTGAAAATTTTTTTTTTTTCTTTTTCGGAAAGTAACCGAAAAGAAAAAATTGTTTCCGAAAATATTTAGAATTTTAAAAAAAAAAAAAGAAAAGAAAAGTTAAATAAATATAACTTTCAACACATATTGCATTGTAAATTGCCTTCAAAAATCTTTTTATTACACATACGCACAATGCTTCAAACAAACTATAAAAAAAAAACAACCTTTAATCCTAAATATATTCATTTATGAGTTTGTTTGTTTGTTTGTTTTGTTTTACGGCATATCAACCTCAGTGGGTCATTTAATGCCGATAAAGTTTTGAAATAAATCAATTCTTAATGGATAATACAATTTTTTATAAATACATTTCTATTTAACCCATAGATGGGACCCTAACAGATACTACCACTCCGGGTCAGAGTGGACCAGGAGCAATGGTGATGAAGGGGTGCTCCACATTCCCCAAACCTCCAAAACTGGAACCTCACCATCAGATAGAGTTTAACGTCATTCCCAGGACATGTAGACCTGCAGCCACCGCCTTCTAGCACCCATATGATAAAAAGGGGTTGGGGCTTGCCATAAGGGCAATAGGGTTGGGAAAATCATATAGGTGCTAGGGCTTGACGTGACCAGCCGATTGATCGGAGGGGGCCTCTCCGCCCGCCCGTCTAGCCCAAGATAGGGCCAAAGTGGAGTATTGCATGTCATGAATTGCTCATCCACCTGGGTTCTATCCCTAAGCATCACGGGTCGCCACCTACAGCCAACAGGTGGTCCCATTGGGGGAGTCTTACTCCTCTGCAGAGGTGCAGTCAGTGCATTCTAACGCCGCAGCCGACAGGGCGGTTCATTTATGAGTCTATAGTTTGCATACATTGCATCACTGTATGAACACTTACGGCACAATACAATTGAATATATTAATTCATCACAGTGTAAGCCATTACTCGCCTGTTGTTGTTTACAGACTTGAGTTCTCTGGTGATTGTAAAAAACATATCCCATAAGTATGTATCAATTAATTGTTCACTCCAGACTGACAGCCATTGATTGGCTGCAAGGGTAAGGAATTTGGCAGACGAAAATTCTGTCAGGTTTCGATCCCGGCAAGAGTTAGCTGTTAATAAGTCGAGCCGCACTGATGGAAGTAAACTTCGAAACACGTGTCTGTGGATGATTTATATATATTCATTATGGAGGCGCATGGTCTAATGATTAGAGTTGTAGGAAATGGACTCATCGACCAGAGTTCAATTCCTGGACGAAGCGCTGTTAACCTTGGGAAAGGTATGAATCCAATTCTCCCTCCAGCTATGGGTAAATAGCAGGGCAGACTGGGCTCTTTAACCATGACTAGGTAACCAGTCTAGGAGAAGGTTCAATACCAGCCCTCGCCAACTCGGCGTACGAGTAGCACACGGATCTGTGCGGTAAAGTGAGGAGCTGATGGTTGGTGTGGCGCTCCACCTCAGACGCTAAAATAATCTCCTTGGTCTAGCGCTATTGAAAAGGGGATAGACTACCTCACTGTCTGGCTGATACCGACATGATAGACATTTTATTTATTGATCTACTAGGAAAAAAGAAGACAGAATTAGGGTTAGGGTTTAGTTTAATGGGAAAATAAATAATTTATCAGTCGAGAGTAGTTCCCCTTTGTTTATGTTAGACTTATAGGAAATTATCAACCTTTTTTATTTCTTAAAATTATTCTTCAATTAAACTGTTCCTTAAAATATTCTCTAGTTTTTTAAAAAGAATATTATTTCCTATAAATCTAACATAAATAAAGGGGAACCACTCTTGACTGATAAATAATTTATTTATTTTCCCATTAAACTAACCCCTTGTTTGTGTTAGATTTATAGGAAATAATTTAATACTTTGTCATTGTCGGTAAAAGCAAAAAAAATGAATTGTCCTAAGGGGCATAACTCTGGATACCGCAGCAATAAAGAAATTACTCTGACAACTCGTAATTTTAATCTTTATAGTTATTTACTAAATTAACTTAGTTTTTAGCACAAAGCCAAAAGGTATGAAGAGAATACAGTGGGAATCGAACTTACTAACAATGGCTTACTTGTCCAGCTTTCTAACCATTATACTATAGGAGTTTACCTATTTAAAGCTTTGTAAGTCTTTTCATTTAGCGTCTTCAGTAAACATTTTGAATTAGTCTACAGTTATCTCCCTTTGCATTTTATTTGTTTATTATAAACAGATTTTAAAAAAAAAGGCCTATGGATATATTTTTTCTTTTGGTCAAGTTTTTTTTTTTTTTTTCAAAAAAGTTTATTTTTTCTCTGAAAATTCTGAAACACATCTTGAACAAAAACTAAATAAAAGGTTGACTTTTAGAATTTAACTAGAGAATATTCTTTTTAAAAAAATCTTTTAAACCAGAGAATATTTTAAGGAACAGTTTAATTGAAGAATAATTTAAAAAAAAAAAGAAAAAAAAAAAAGGTTGATAATTTCCTATAAGTCTAACATAAACAAAGGGGAACCACTCTTGACTGATAAATTATTTATTTATTTTCCCATTAAACTAACCCCTAAACCCTAACCCCATCTTCTTTTTTCCTAGTAGATCAATAAATAAATAATTTATCAGTCATGAGTCGTTCCCCTTTGTTTATGTTAGAATTATAGGAAATAACCAGAAGATTTTTAATTTAATGATTTTGCTGGATTGAATTTTAAGAAAAAAAACTTTTGGAATTTGATTGAGGAATATTTTTTCAAGAAGGAAACTTGAATTTTTTTGATTTTTGAATATTTGATAATTAATTTTGTATTCCCATTTTTTCCTTGTAGCCAGATCATAGTTTGTTTTTTGAAAATTTTCCGAACAGGTTAAGATAGATAGGTTACTAAAAGAGTTTGTCTTAGAGTGAGGGAAATTGTATTAAATTTGATTAATAATTTTGGTAGTATTGAGTCTTGTTGTATTTTGTTGGATCGGGGTCTGGCTGTCTGGAGAGATTTGTTTTCCAATTTGTGTTAGGGATCAGTGGAAACATGGTAGAGAAAGTGGTTTTTACAGAAAAGCTCACCATTCCACGAATAGTGATCTCTAAGGGGAACGTCCCATATGTGGGTTATTGTAGTTTCGGGAAGATAGTTCCTGGGTTTTTGAAATTCCGATAGGTTGGAATAGGTTTTGGGGTTCCAGAAAGCGGAATATGTGGAGAAATAGTGATTGCTTTCCCCAGTGTTTTGTGAGGAATCATTTGGGGGGGGGGATTGGGAATGTTACCAGGACGTTTTGGTCGTGGAGGATGTCTCGGGTTTGAGCATGTGGAGCAATGTCAGTTTGGTTTTGGTTTGTTTTGTTTTACGGCATATCAACCTCAGTGGGTCATTTAATGCTGATAAAGTTTTTAAATAATTTCATTCCTAATGGATACACAATTTTTTTTTATAAATACATTTTTTTCTATTTAACCCATAGATGGGACCCTAACAGGTACTACCACTTTAGGTCAGAGTGGACCAGGGAGCAATGGTGATGAAGGGGTGCTCCACATTCCCTAAACCTCCAAAACTGGAACCTCACCATCAGATAGAGTTTAACGTCATTCCCAGGACATGTAGACCTCAGCCACCGCCTTCTAACACCCATATGATAAAAAGGGTTGGGGCTTGCCATAAGGGCAAAGGGGTTGGGGCAATCATATAGGTCCTAGGGCTTGACATAACCAGCCAATTGATCGGAGGGGCCTCTCCAACTGCCATCTAACCTAAATAAGGGCCAAAGGCTCAACCACCAGGATTCATTCGTAAGCATTTATATAGGTCCTAGGGGTTGACATGACCACCCGATTGATCGGGGGGGGGGGGGGAAGGCTATCCGACCGTTTAAAAACCAAAGATGGACGCCAAGTGTCCTATTTAATTGAAGAAGCGTTTAACCCAAGTTGAAAAAAAAAAAAAAATATGTGAGTGGGTGAAATTTATTTAGTGTTTATTTATATTTTTAATTAAAATTTTTATTGGTACAATATTTTTACATTATTTTTGATTACGTGATACTCCACTTCAAACAAAGAACTCCCTGACCTATTTGAAAATTTAACAGCCAGGCGCACAGTACCGAGACACACACATTTTTTTAATGCTTCTTGAACAAAAACTAAGAAAAAAGAAAAAAAAAAAAGGTTCACTCACCTGATATGTGGCAGCATCCAAATTTGAAACGGCCACGTAGAGTAAATTATTTTGTAAGGTATATACCAAGGATGGAACGGCGATTTTCAAACAGTCTACAGGTTGCATGATAATATTTTCATGGAGGTGTTTAAGCCATTTGGAAATACTTTTCTCCTGGAAAAGGATGATTAAGAGGCAGGTGGTAAACTTTAAAAGTTCTGCCATGACCACAGCTGTTGTAGCCATGAACATGTCACCTGAACGAGTGCGCACATAGCGCATAACAAGGGCCAATAAGGCATTCTGTAGAGTCAATGATAATAAACTGATGTACTTCATTGTGCTAGGGGGTTCTGAAAAAAAAAAAAAAAAAAAAAAAGTCATTAAATAATTTGTTTTATTGAAAAAAAACAAAAACAAAAAAACACAAGTAATAAGTCATCTGCATTGAGAGGGACAGAAAGGGATAGAGAGGGATAGAAAGGGGATAGAGAGGGGACAGAAGGGGTCAGAAAGGGATGGAGAGGGACAGAAGGGGTCAGAAAGGGATGGAGAGGGACAGAAAATCAAAAACAAAGAGACAGACAGAGATAGATAAAGACAGACAGAAAATCATTGTTATTAAAGTAGAAATTAAAACAAATAATTGTATTTCAAGTTGAAAACATTTTTACTTTAACACAAATTATAAAATTTTCTCAAATTCTATTTTGAGTGTGTGTCAAAACAAAACAAACATTGAAAATATGAGATATGTAAACATTAACAAATGTTTAGCAAATCATCATATACAATTTATTTCAAGTAGGAAGTGTGTGTTGTAATGGTTAAAGTCATGGGAAATGGACTCGTCGCCCCGAGTTCAAATCCTGGATGTGGTAATTGCATTTCATTTAGCGCTAATACCCTTGGGAAAGGTATGAATCCTACTCTCCCTCCAGCTATGGGTAAATAGCAGGACAGACTGGGTTCTTTAACCATGGCTAGGTAACCGGTCTCAGAGAAGGAAAACTCTGAATTCAAACCTGTTGAACTACGCTTAAGAAATTGACCTGTGTCGCATCCTGCTCGTACGGAGGGGTTGGTAAATATATATACAATTTATTTCTCTAAAACCTGAACACATAGCATGTTTATTGGTTGTCATATAAAATACAGAAAGAGAAAGAAAATAAAATAAAAGCTAAGCATAAAAAACTTCCATAATCGACTTTTTATTTTGAATTGGATGGATACATTGTTGCCATGTTTGCCACAATACATTGTCGCAATTTTGACCGGATGATAAACAGACAGGATTAGATACATATACAAGGTAGGATCTTAAGCATTCGTTCTCAAAAAAAAAAAAAAAAAAAAAAAAAATTAGAAAAAAAAAAAAAAAAAAAATTCATAACATACAGAAGGGGGAAGGAGGAGAAAAGAGAAAAAGAAGAAGAGAAAAAAAGAAGGAAAAAAAATAAAAAAGTATCACTATGCAAAAAAAAAAAAAACTTAAGCCCGTCCATTTCTGATTTTCGTCTCTGATGATAAAGTTTCTTTGAAATCGATAAGACATAAAAAACATCTTTTTGTTTTTATTATTTTTTATACGCATTGTATTTCCTTCAAATTTTAATATATTAATAAAATAAAATAAGTTTAATGAAAATGACAAGAAAAATACCAGCACCCCCCCAAAAAAAAACTATAAATGAGTTAATCTAATGATAAAGCATTGCATTTATAATTCAAGACTGTTGTAGAGTAGCTAGCACCCCTCCTTCAGCACTCTACCAGATGGCCTAGCTCATAGCCTTAAATAGTCTACAATTAAGGACTTCAACAGTTGATTAATAAGCTTGTGGCGTTACTTTCGTATTTGCCTGGAGAGTTGTCTGCCCGTTTAGTTCATTCATGAATGGTAAAAAGATAAACATAAAAGCCACAGACATGAGACTAGGAATAGTCCATGCTGTGTGAATCACTTACAGTAATGTAAGGGGGGGCAAAGCCCCAACAAGAGGGGGGTAGACCAGAGTCTAACCCATAGTGGTGTCTCGTGGTCAAGCCCGGAAAAAGAGAGAAAGAGACGTTCAACCCAGCCGCTTAAATATAAACGGCCCCTAGTGGGAACCAGCGAACTAAACGGGCAGACAACTGTCCAGGCAAATACGAAAGTAACGCCACAAGCTGATTAATTTTCGGACTAATCTCACTGCATTTGGCTATACAACATTTGACCCTCCTCTATTTCTTGTAAGTTGCCTTGTTAATTGTTTTGTAACTGTGACGGAGAACGAGAAAGGAAAAGAGCAAGACATTGTCTTGCCTGCCGGGATCGAACCCGCGTCCTACCCGCATGCAAAAACAAATGCGATTTAGGCACTGGATGGACGCGAGGTTCGACTGTGGCCGGATGTTTGGGTAATATGCCCATAAATAACCAAAGCGAGTAGAGCGTGGCGTGACAAGGTGAGAAGCATTCGGCTTACGTGAGACGGCAGTCAGAAAAAATTATTTTGACGACGACGACGGATTTTCAGCTGCTGGTCGAAGACGAAGACTGTGTTGACCAAAAAAAAATTTGGCCTGCGAGAAGACGGTGAACTCGCTTCTTTTTGGTCCCACCTCAGCAGGAACTTGTTGACTCAAATATCTATTTTCCCCCTCTTATTTTTCTCCCCTTCTATAGTAACTTATTCTGTTGTTTTATATGTATTTGTTAGCATCGGATACTGGTACTGAGTAAATATATTAAGCACTCAATTTTTTTCTGTATATCATTCCACCTCAAACAAAGATATTATTTAAACTAGCAAAAATATGCGCCCTCTGTGCACAAGTATCTAAGTTTTGATATAATTAAATATCATATTGAATTAGAAAGACTAATGAAATTAAATACGAACACAAAAAATTACTATTTTATTCTAATTGATTTCAATAAAAAATTATACATAAGATTGCTTTTACTATGTTTAAGAATAAAACAATAATATTAGAAATCAATAAAACCAAATAATTATTTATTAAACACGTTTTTTTTAAAACCAGTATGTAAATTATTTACACCATATATTATGTAAACATTTATTTCTTAATAATATATAATACATATCACAGGATTTTAAACAAATTAATAATATGGGCCATTTTGAGGCAAATCTATCTCAGCTGGACTTTAATAGAAATGTTAATAAACTCGCGGGATCGGTGGAATTTCCACAAAATAAAACAAAAAATCAAGGGGAGCTATTTAAGCTAGAAATGATGATTTGTAATTTTAAT
Organism: Doryteuthis pealeii; assembly: GCA_023376005.1. Lineage (NCBI taxonomy): Eukaryota > Metazoa > Mollusca > Cephalopoda > Myopsida > Loliginidae > Doryteuthis > Doryteuthis pealeii. Next base: position 26,948,212 of record CM042176.1, on the reverse strand, counting down.
ATTGATTGGCATCTTTCCGTCTATGAAAGACGATAGAGTAGTGTCCAAATATTTTTCTGAACTACATAACCTGGGCGGGTTCATATGGAGGATGAGCTGTTTCCCATGCAGCAAATCCCTCCTCTCCACACTGCCGCTGTATATATATTCACTGTATTTCTTAATAGGTGCGTTGTCTTGAAGAAAGGTGGCTAACATGCTGCTTGGAAACCAATGGTAACAATTTCACCTTAAATGTATTGTACACTATAATAAATAAATATTTATAGGGCCGGATTAAATAAATAAATATTTAAAAGGCCAGGTTAAATAAATAAATATTTATAGGGCCGGGTTAAATAAATATTTATAGGGCTGGTAGAGCGTTCGGCTATAAACCTCAAGGTTCCTAGTTCGATACTGGCCCTCGCCAGCTCAGCATATGAGTAGCACAGGGATCTGTGCGGTAAAGTAAGGAGCTGATGGTAGGTGTGGGGCTCCACCTCAGATGCAAAAAATCTCCTTGGTCTAGCGCTAGTGAAAAGGGGATAGACTCCCTCGCTGATTGGCTGAGGCCGACTTTAGGCCACCCCAAAGACTTTACTACTTATTTCTTTACTTATATATATATATATATATATATATATAAATAACAAAAGATTTAGAGATTTAGCGTTATAGTCTATTTCAGGGAGCTTAGACAAATAG
>CM042176.1:26940025-26942525 GCA_023376005.1 Doryteuthis pealeii | reverse complement strand
CTCATGTTTTCTATTTAACCCATAGATGGGACCCTAACAGGTACTACCACTCCGGGTCAGAGTGGATCAGGGAGCAAAACTGGAACCTCACCATCAGATAAAGTTTAACGTAATTCCCAGGATATGTAGACCCGCAGTCACCGCCTTCTAGCACCCATATAATAAAAAGTTGGGGTTTGCCATAAGGGCAATAGGGTTGGGAAAATCATATAGGTGCTAGGGCTTGACGTGACCAGCCGATTGATCGGAGGGGGCCTACTAAGGTTAAGGAACCCAGTCTGCCCTACTATTTACACAACAAATTAAGTAACAAGAATTAAGGAATCAAGGAGTTAAGAGGTGGTCACAACTAGAATAAGCTCAGTCCTATTTAGTGATCATTCTCCATACATTACTAAAACAAGCAAAATTAACTCTTAACATCCTGTTGAAAATTTTCTAAGTCCAGAGGTCCATTTCTATAAGGATTTATAAAAAAAAAATGGCTAAAAATGGCCTTTTTATTTTAAGTTACCTGTTATTTTCCATAAATCAAAGACTGCTAAACATGTTTAATATTACATTTAAACAAAGGCTATCATTTGGGGTAGATTAAGAAAAATGAATGTGACTTCCGGCCGGGTGGAATGAGGTGGTATAGAACGTTACCACAAAACCTGCCCTCAAGCCCAACAAAGAGCTGATGGCTTAACCTATTAACTAATACTTTGTGTTTTTTGTAAAAATTATCAGTATTTGATGGTGTATCATTGTTTATATTGTGTAATATGTGAAAATAAACAATTTTAATTTGATTCTCCAAGGCCTATTGAAAAACGGATACAAATGCAGAATAGCGCGCAAGAGATAATATCCTTAGAATCGCATTTTATGTTTAAATAGTATTAGATTACGGAAACTCCCGAAGTAGCCCACCCTAACGTCTCAAAGATTTCGGGTATTTCCGTGAAATGTAATGCTTTTTATATGTAATCTAATGATATTATCTCTTGCATGCTATTCTGCATTAGTACCGAAAAACGATCCTGATAAAATTGAAAGTACAAACCACTGTACACAAAAAAGGTAAGTATGACTTACTTGAAGAAAGGTAAACACCGTAAAAACTTCAGTCAGTAAGAAAATATCTTATACGGAGATCAATAAAATGAATATTTGTTTAGAATTGGTGTTAAGTTGAGGAATGTGAAGAAATGTACACAACAAAGGATGACATCATATAATATTGTGTAAAATATGGAGCACTGCCCGGTTCTGAATTTATACTAAAAAAAGCTAAAAATTGTAAGAAAAGAAGAAAGCACTGAAAATGCATTCTACTTAGTTAAGAAATTGACGTATATTTAACAAAAAGAAAGAAAAAAAAAAGCACGTTTTTATTTAAAGTTAAAAATAGGTTTCCATACCGCACATAACGATGTGTGATGTCACACATTTTTCCAATAAATTTTCTGCGTGTCCCATTTTTTGTTTAAGAAAATAAAAATAAAATGCTGTTGTAGCTGATTATATTGCCTAAAAGTTTGTGGGAGGGTTGAAGGGGGGAAAAAATGGTCGTTAGTGTATATTTATTCTCTTCTAGAACAGACACGCATTCTTTAAAAAAATAAATAATTAAACTTAAAAAAGTACCACAAAATGGACGCAGGTGTTACATAGTCCAATACAAAAATACAGACGTTTAGTTTTTTAAGATTGTCACTCTTTTTATCAGCTGTGTCCAAACATTGTGAAACGAACATATGTACATTCAATAGGTCAAACTAGGAGTACTAACTTTGGTAGGCTGACTTCTGATTTAGGTCGGAAAATTAAAACGGAAAGTTTTTGGTGGTCCCCAATGACAGTTTAACTACAGTCTATGAATTAACATTTTGCGAATTGGGTTATGGTTTTAGGGGATTACGGTTGTTTTTAATTACGTATTGCTTAAAAAAAGATAAACAAAAAAACTCAAATTACTATATATTTAATGTTGAAAAATATTTTTTTTTTAAACTAAGTTTAATTGAAATTATACATTGCAATACAAACACAAACAACTGTCTTAATAATAGATTCAATAATTAATTTCAATGGTTAATTAAATGTATAGTAATTTGTTTTGTTTTTTCTTTTTAAGTAAGTAAAGTAAAGTCGTCGGGGCGGCCTAAAGTCGGTATCAACCAGTCAGTGAGGGAGTCTATCCCCTTTTCACTAGCGCTATACCAAGGAGATTGTTTTTGGCGTATGAGGGGGGCGCTACACCTACCATCAGCTCCTTACTTTACCGCACAGATCCCTGTGCTACTCATACGCTGAGTTGGCGAGGACCGGTATCGAACTAGGAACCTTGTGGTTTCTAGCCGAACGCTCTACCGACTGAGCTAAAAACAACTTTAATCCCCTAAAGCCGTAACCCAATTCGCAAAATGTTTATTCATAGACTGTAATTAATTAAACTGTCATTGGGGACCACCAAAAAACTTTCCGTTTTAATTTTCCGACCTAAATCAGAAGT
>CM042176.1:26840025-26935025 GCA_023376005.1 Doryteuthis pealeii | reverse complement strand
AGACAGATACTACACTTTGATCCAAGGGAAATTGCTAGCAATGTGATTTTTTTCAAGTACTGAAATTTGAGGGATACAAAAAGATAAATTTACCCAGCACATTCTCCAATTTTCAATTATCCATGTTTAAAATGGAAGTAACAAAAAAAAAAAAGATTAGATATCAGATGTTAATTTTGTTATTATAGATCCTTTGGCACTCTTCACGGAGAACTGTTCCTGCCTCCTACCTCAATACTTGCTAGCCGGTGGCTGCTGAAAAAAAAACAAAAAAAAACACAAGCTACGATTGAAGTCCGTAGCCAAAGCGGTGTCAAAAAAACAAAAACAAAAAAAAACAACTTAGAGCGTTTTTCACGAAAACCCAACGCCAACCCTAAACCCTCCCTAGTTAAAATTAACAGTTTTATGACAAAATTTGTGGGTTCTGTTTTTTCTGGGTCACCCTTATTTGTAAATAATTTTCTTGTAAAACTCTATACATTAAATAACTTTAAATATATATAAAAATAAAACAAACTATATATAAATATAATATACTGGGCATGTATTTATTAAAACTGGTTTTAAAAAACAATAAGGACCGTCTAAGGTGGCATATTCAAATTCTGAGTGTATATAATACAAGGCTGTTCAAACCCTGTATACAGGGTGACCCAGAAAAAACAGAACCCAAATTATTTATTTATTTTCCCCATTAAACTAACCCTAAACCGCAACCCTTTTTTTTTTTTGCAAGTGACACCGCTTTGGCTACGGACTTCAATTGTAGCTGGTGTTTTTTTTTCAGCAGCCACCGACTAGAGATTTTTAAGGCAGGAGGCCAGGACAGTTCTCCGAAAGAGTACCAAACCGTTTATTATAATTGTTAATTTTCTAATTATAGATCCTAACATATTCTAACATTTATAAGCTTTTATTCATGTTTATTTTGAATCTACAATATTCTTACTAGCATATTTTCCAATGCACTCAAATGCACTAGTATGTCTATCAAAAACATGTCCAGGTTATTTCATCTAAAAAATAATTGCTAAATTTTTAAAGATTTTTTTTTTTTTTTTTTTTTAATTCAGAAACCTTTTTAAAATCTTATATAAATTGTATTTGTTGTCATGCATAAACAATACGTAATTAACTTTGTGAGACACATTCTTAATTCCTACTCATCAGTAATGTTACTCACTTTTGCGATATAATAAAAACTGTCTTTTCAAGTTTTTCTTTTTTAATTAAAAAAATTTTTTTGCTTGTTTATGAATAGTGATGAAAATAATATTTACAGGATTTTTATTGTATTATCACTTTCAAATAATGTTTTTTTAATATTTTTTCACATTTTCATACTTTTTCACATTTTCCTATTTTTTTATTTTTTCACATGTTCATTTTTCTTTTCATTTTTCATACTTTTTCACATTTTCTTACTTTTTCATTTTCATACTTTTTTCACTTTTCTTACTTTTCTTTTTCACTTTTTCATTTTTCATACTTTTTTCATTTTTCATACTTTTCAACTTTTTACTTTTTCACATTTTCATACTTTTCACATTTTCATACTTTTTCACATTTTCACTTTTTTTTCATACTTTTTCATTTTTTTCACACTTTTTCATGACTATTTCTTATTTGTAAATAATTTTCTTGTAAAACTATAAGCATTAGATAACTTTAAATATATATTAAAATAAAACAAACTATATATAAATATATAATATGGAGCATGTATTTATTAAAACTGGTTTTAAAAAACAATAAGGACCGTCTAAGGTTGCATATTCAAATTTTGAGTGTATATAATACAAGGCTGTTCTTTATTCTATGTATTGATGATTTTGGGTAATGTGACGTAAGTAGTGACATAGTTTCGGTTACAGACAAATTGAGACCAAATCTCCATTATTAATACTAGAAAAAAAAAAGAAAATGACAAATCTTTTCCTTCTTATATATATACTAGTACAAAATAAAAAACACCCTCCAGGCGATGTAAAAATAGATTTTTGAAACATATTGCCTGAACCCCTGAGTAAAAAAACCCTGAGTAAAAAATTCAATGTCAGCGAGTTTCTACCCTAAGTAAGTAAAATCATCCAATTCATTAAAGGATTAAAAAATAAAACAATTTGAAATGTAAATTTTAAATATGTATTAAAATAAAACAAACTATATATAGATATATAATACCAGTCATGTATTTATTAAAACAATTTGAACATGCCAAAAATCGTAGAATAAATTTTATTCTATGGTATGATGATTTTGGGTAATGTGATGTAAGCAGTGACGTAATTTTTGCTACAGACAAAAACCAGAAGCGAATCTCCATTATTAATAGATTCTTATTATTCTGTGTGTGTTTGTTTTTTTTTTGTATGTATCTGTTAGCACCGGATACTGGTGCTGAATAAATATATTAAGCACTCAATTTATTCTGTGTATCATTTCACCTCAACAATACAACAGTCTAAACAATTTCTGGTATGTTAATAACTCTTAACCGTTAATAACTGTTAACAATAGGCTTACATAATGTAATACATTTGGTGTTCTTGTGTCAGTTGAGTACATAAAAACCATTAAGAGTGTCTTAATAGTTTTCTTAATAAAAATGCCAAGATTATTATAATTCCATAGTTATTAATAATAAATACAAGTTACTATACAATGATTACAGTATTTCTTTTATTTCTTACAAACAGGATTACCTAGCATTCCTCGTGTAGTATATTAAATTAACACCAGTAACATTTTTATTTTTATTTGTATTATTTGGACTAACTTCAACGACGACAGGGTCGCGGTGCAGAGTCGGGCAGCACCACTAGCTACCATCACTACGGTAATCTGGAGACATGGACATGCAGGGCGTGTTCGTGTTAAGCAAGCTTCCGGGAACCTTTATCATATACATTATAATTTATTTTGATGGCAAACAGTTTGGAAAGTTTTTATTGTAAGAATATTTTTATTGGAACTTTGATTAAATACTGGAAAAGCTAATAAAGTTTTTGTTTTCTAATATTACATTTTTTATATATATATATATATATGTTTATGAAAGTCAGCATCAGACTTTTCATAAACATATATATATATATATATATATGGATGATATCAAGTGTTTCCTTGATAGGATTCAACCAAAACTGAGAACTCAAATGTACATATAAAGATTTGCATATATATTTTTACATATATGGAGTATTATAAATAGATACCTTATATCCACACCAAGGTATCTATTCATATCTAATCTTCATAAAATGACTGCTATTTACACAGTAGCATTGCAACCAACAAAGCCTTCATCAGATGATGACTCTGGGTTCAGGCATGGTTTCGGGCCAAAGCATCATTACCACTAACCCAGAGCGCCCCAGCAGTATCTCACGATACCACCAGACTTTGTCAGTTTGATGTCACAATATAGGACTGCCATATCCACGCTGATGCGGTTAGAGCTTTCTCCTGAATCTTTTTTAAGTATTTCCTCTTGTCTGGTAGAGAAAGTCCAAGTTTAGACAAAAATGCCGAGGTTGAGTTGGCAATAAATCCCAGACATCCGACCTCAATGGGAAATACATCCGTTATCCATCAGTTTCTGATGCATTGTTCGCGTAGGTCTTCATATTTTTCCAACTTCCGCTGATGGGCCCAATCATTATATATATATATATATATATATATATATATATTTAATATTTTCCATTTATTTTAGAATTTGCAGCATCGTTAACATACTAATTAACAAATATTGTAAAATGCATAATATTGTGTAAGTTGAGGGATTTTTTTTTTAATTTTATTTTTCAGGCAATTTGTTAAAATGATTCATTTTTAATAGGAATGTGCATTCTCAAATTTTCAGTCATCAAAATGGTAAAGTAAAATTTAAATAAATTAAAAAATTTTATTTAAAAAAATTTTTTTTATAAATATAAATTATATAAATAAATAATGAAAATTTTATTTTATGTAAAGTAAATTAAAAATGTTTATTTTTTTAAATTTTATTTTATAAATATAAATTATATAAATAATGAAAATTTTATTTTATGTAAAGTAAATTAAAAAATTTTATTTTATAAATATAAATAATGAAAATTTTATTTTATGTAAAGTAAAAAAAAGTAAAATTTAAAAAAAAAGTAAATTAAAAAATTCTATTTTTGCTTTCCAGGCAATTTGTCAAAATGCTTCTTTTTTTAATAGGAATGTGCATTCTAAAATTTTCATGCACGCTAACATGCATAGTAAACAATAACGATAAGTATCATTCAGATTTTTCAGACTGTTTTCTTCATCTTTATTGTTACCGTATTTGATGGCATATAGGACGCACTTTTTTTCGAAAATTTTGGCTCAAGGAATTGCCCTGCATCTTATACATCATAGGTGGTTTGAAACCGATATATCCAGGTTAAGGGATATATTCTGAAGTTGGTATTTGGTATATTATCGCAGTAGTAATTAGTATGTCGAATAGCAATCCATTTGTTGTGGTGTCGTCTAGCGAGTAAGTTTAGCTTGTAGGCATTAGGGCTAGGACCAACACAGTGTCGACTATTTATACATGACACTGTCCAATCAGATTATAGTGAGGGGGTACCAAGGTATTTACATATTCATTATATCAGAAACCTCCCAGTGGCCTAGGCTAATCTTCTCTATGATGCTCACTATCCCAGCCTTACGCTCAGTACTTTTACCTACCCTAAACTCCATGCATACTTTTATACAGCTATGTTTCTGCTTGTGTAATGCACAGCTAGACTATTTTCAACAATATATGCTTGAATACAGTAAAAACTTTTTTTCCTGAATCTGACTTGCTGAAATAGGGGTGCGTCATATGCCCGTGTGTCTTATATGCCGTCAAATACAGTATATACACAACATTTCGGCCAATGTCCCTACGAGCCTTCTTCAGGTGTTTGTTGTCGAATTCGGCAACCTTCATAATGGAACTTCGAATTGAACCCTTTATTTAACCCATTGAAGTAGATTGTTCTCATTCTGTTAACCATAACCGAGTACAAGTGTTAAATTCTGTTAAGTATTTTATGTTATTTTCACCTGTAGTCAAGATTGAACCTGCAACCTACAGATGATTCTCACTTAGAACTGAATTTAACAAAATCTTCCAATTCCAAAAATTGGCGGAGTTATGTCGATTTTTAGCTCTCCAAAATTCAGGTGTGGACTATGTTAACATTAGACAATTCCAAAAATTTGAGCTTCCAATTCCAAAAAATTGGCGGAGTTATGTCGATTTTTAGCTCTCCAAATTTGGTGGGGGTTGACGAAAAATGGTGACATTTTGTAATCTATTTTTGTCTGTAAAATGAGTTCTAGAGCTTCTCTACAACTAGAAATTGGTTTATATAAGCATTTTTGCCCAAGGAATCCAAAAATGCTATCGAAAAAATCTGAAAGTCAACCAATTTTAAGTCATTAATGATTTCTGATCAATATCCCGATTCGGCATTGAATCTACGACAAAAATTTTTTTCTATTATTATTTCACATATATTGAACATTATTTTTACCAAAAAGATAGTTTGATATTTGCTCAGAACCGAAGTTACAACATCAGTTAAAATTGTGCAAATCAGAAATCATTAATAACTTAAAATTGGTTGACTTTAAGAATTTTTCAATAGCATTTTTGGATTCCTTGGGCAAAAATATCTGTTGCGCCATGATTGAACAACCATGATTGGATACCACTTGGGTTAAATTTGTGAATCGTCGTCAAAATTAAAACGGAAATTTATTTGGTGGTGATCTATGACAGTTTAACTACAGTGTATGAATTAACTTTTTTGCGAATTGGGTTACGGTTTAGGGGTTTGGGGATTAAGGTTGTTTTTAATTACGTATTGCTTTAAAAATCAATTTAAAAAAAATTTACTAAACATTTAATGCTGAAAAATATTGTTTTTAAAAACCAAGTTTAATTGAAATTATACATTGCAATACTAACACAAGCAACTGAGCCCATGGGCTAAAATCTAAATTTAAGCAAAAAAGGTTAAATACTAATTTATACACGTAGGGGATATAATCAAGAAAATTAATTAACCATTGAAATTAATTATTGAATCCTACGGTAGACACATTAGTCCCAGTTGTTTGCGTTAGTATTATGGATCACCACCAAATAAGTTTCCGTTTTAATTTTGACAACGATTTGCAAGTTTAACCACCACTTGTACCCAGACTGGTTAACAGATTGAGAACAATCTACCCCAATAGATTAAATAAAGGGTTCGGTTCAAAGTACCATGAAGGCTCCTGAGTTAGACAAGAAAATTACTCTGTTCAACAAGAAACACCTGAAGAATACCATAGGGCACATCAGCCGACACTGTATATAACAAAAAAGATGAGGACAACAGTCTGAAAAATCTAAATAATACAAATTATCAAGCCTCATCTAAAAAAATATAGACAAATAGTAATGATAAGCACATATCTTACATACATATACATATCACGCCTACTAATATATACAGCCCCATATGTCACCTAAGCTGGCAGAATTCTAACAGGCCTATTCATTTTATAGTCAATTTATGTCTGTTTCAAAAAATCTTAAAGCACAAACATTTGGCTAAATAAAACCGTAAGTTCTCCTCGAGAAATACTGTTTCTCTGTAGTATCATTACTATCATTGCCTACCATGACCAGAGAATACATTTCACATTGAAAAGGTTTCATTTTTTTCTGATATAACCTGAAATCATAGATAAATTGTTGGTGTGTTTGTTTTTTATAACTGCATAATTTTTTAAAAACTATTTGTTTGTTTGTTTACAATCTTTTATTATTACATTTCTGAAGAAAAAAAGACAAGTTTGTATATTTTTAACACTTTTTTCGAAACAGTCATAAACTGACTATAAAATAGAATAGGCCTGTTAGAATTCTGCCTGCTTAGGTGACATATGGGGCCGTATATATTAATAGACTGTCATACATACATAAACAGATGACAAAGTAAAAGGTGTTTCAAAAAATAATTCAACTGCTTTTTTTTAATGTGTACTAGCAAAATATGTACCCTCCAGGTGAGGGTTTTTAAGTTTTAATGTAATGAAATATATTAAATTAGAAAGAATAACAAAATTAAATAAGAACTCATATAAAAAGATTACACTTATTTTAATTATATTTTAATTGGTTTCTATACAAAACCATTCATAGGATTGATTTTAATACGTTGAAGAATGAAACAATAATATTAAAGATCAATAACGCCAAGTGATTATAAGTCCATCCCACCAAAAAAAAAAAAAAAAAAAAAAAAAAAAAAAGAAAAGTCCACCCCACAAATTTGAAATAACAGATTTATCTTGGCACAACTATTATTACCCGTGTTACTATTACTAGCAAGAATATGGGTCCTTCTCTGGACGTAAGTATTTAATTTCTAATGTAATGAAATATATTAAATTAGAAAGACTAACAAAATTAAATAAGAACACATAAAAAGATTACACTTATTTTAATTATACTTTAATTGGTTTCTATACAAAATCATTCATAGGATTGATTTTAATATGTTGGAGAATAAAACAATAATATTGAAGATCAATAACACCAAGTAAATTATTTATTAAACCCGGTTTGTTAAAACCAGTAAGCAAATTAACCACGCTGTATATTATGCAAACCTTTATTTCTTAGTGATATATAAGACACATTGTAGGACTTTAAATGCACTAATCACATGGGCTGTTTTGAGGCAAATCTAACTCAGAGTTTCATAGAGACATCATTAAAATAAGATTTATTCTATGTATAAATGATTTTGACTGTGACTATAAATGCTCATCGATAAACTTACGCAAACCCTGAGGGTATTGTGACATAATTAGTAACAGTTTTGGTTACAGACAGACACCGAATCTCTATTATAATAAGATGTGAAGCTATTTCAATTTCTTTGTAGTCCTATTATTATCTGCAAAGGTACCTTTCTAAAAGATTTGCTATCAACATTTTAGGCAGTTAAGACATTAAATCATTTTGTTAAAAAAAAAAAAAAAAAAAAAAAAAAAAGATACAGATAATAATCTTATTATAATGGAGATTGCGTGTTTTTCTGTCTGTAACCGAAACTATATTCCTACTCAAGTCACAATTCTCTTAGTTATTGACATCACATTCTCCATGATCTTATTTTTATCTAAACCTCAATTATTAATAATACTGTTTACTATGTCTACATACTGACAACATGCAATTATATTTATATATACAACAAAATAGCGGTTTACAGTGTGAACGGGAAGGCTAATTTGCATATTAATATTAAAAAATCAAATTTAATAAATATGTGCTTAGTATTATTGATTTCTAATTTTATTTTAATGAATATAAGCAAAAATCTCTTCAATGAATCTTAAATGAAATCCATTAACAAGAAAAAATAACTCATTTTATTATTTACTTCTCTTTTAACTAAATACTTAAATTAGAAAAAATAACAATGAAAGATGAAAGTGATGAAAGAGTAAGTTTCAGTTGTTCCATTTTTATTATACTCCCTCTGTTTCAAATCTTTTTATCTGTATTCTTATTTAGTTTCATTAGCCTTTCTAATTTAATACAATATTTTATTACATTAAAACTTAAATACTTGCACCCGGAGGGTGCATATATTTGCTAGTAACAATAATAATAATAATAATAGTTGGTTATCAGGAGAGACTTTGGGGGACCAGGGCACTATTGGTTAGGGAGCCCCTCAAGTTGCCTCAACATAGAAATTAAATTGGGGACATGAGAAATAAAAATAAAAAATTGAAGTAAAAATTAATTTATTAAAAGAAAAATATTATTTGGATTATTGTCCTCATCTTTATTGTTATCTACACAACATTTCAGCCGATGGGCCCTCCAGCCTTCTTCAGGTATTTCTTGTCAGACTCTGTAATAAATGTCAAGGTGTTGAATGATATAGTTCCTCCAGGCATTTACTAGTTCAGTCCCAATGGACAAACTACAACAGATTAAGTAGTTGTAGCTACTAATACTAGGAACAGTCCACTAAGTTGAGGAGGGGTTTGGCTTGTTCCATTAACCAATAGTTAACAATCTAAGACATTTCTAAGTGACAGTTATTTCTAGGCTGCAGGTTCAATCCCGGTCAAGGGTGAGAGTAACATAGAATAATAATTAATTAAACACTCGGGAACTTTCTTGTCATAATTGAAATACCTGAAGAAGGTTGGAGGGCACACCGTTTGAAACATTGTACAGATAACAAAGATGAGGACAATAGTCTGAATAATCCAAATAATCCAAATTATCAAGCCTCATCTAAAAAATTCAGAGAAATAGTAAAAGAAAAAGGTGCTATTTGTAGAATTCGGTCCCAGCCTTCTGCCTTAAAAAACGCTAGGCAGTGATAGCTAAAAATACAATCCTCCCTAAATAAAATAAAAATACGAAAAAATGTTTTATTTTTTATTTGTAATTGATTGTCGGAAAAAAAAAAAAAAAAAAAAAAAAAAATTTTGGGAATGAAAGCGTTTTATGGAAAAAATTTTTTTAGTAGTTTGAAGGCATTAAAAGTAAGCGATATTTTAATCGACAAGTAAATGTAAATATTTAGCCCCTCCCTTAAAATATTTAAAGAGGGGGAGGGTTAAAATATTTACATTTACTTGTCAAAAACACTGGAGGGGTAAAATATAGCATTAACTTTTTCGGTAAAACGACTTAAGCGCTTTAGCAGGCACCCTTCAGCTAGGGAGTTCATTCATAGGAGGGTTGTTTTTTCAGCTATCACCGCCTAGCGTTTTTAAGGCAGGAGACTGGGACAGAATTCTACGAATGGCCCGAAAAAAATATACAAGCATTTTAATATGTAATTTTAATCAACTGTTTTATGATAAAAAACACTTGAATTAATCATAGAATCATGGAGGAAAATAATTTTCCAAGAATATGGTCAAAACTGTTGCCAAAGTGTATAAAGAATTATAATTTTGGGTGCATATTGCATAGATGTGTCTGGCTTCCTCACTAAAAAACACTAAGTGGTGCCAGCTGAAAATCCAATTGGACACATGGCCAGACAGTTCTAAGTGACAGTTATCTCTAGATTCCAGGTTCAATCCTGACAGAACGGCAGTTACATAGAAAATAATTAACACAGTTTCCTACCCGAGCTATGGTTGCGGAATGAGAACAGGATATCCCCGTGGACTGAATAAAGGGTTAGGTTCAAAGTTCAGTGATGGGTCCCGATTACGACAGGAAGGTTCTCGACTACGACAAGTAAGTTCTCGAGTTCGAAAAGAAGCTTCCCAAGTCCGACAAGAAAATCTGAAGAAGGCCGGAGGGCATATCGGCCAAAACGTTGTACAGATAACAATGAAGATGAGGACAATAGTCCGAATAACGCAGATAATACTAATTGATGATTAGTAATAGCTTCGTCTCAAACATTCAGAGAAATGTATTGATTGTTTTTATTTTCGAAAACTCGTCGTATTTATTTAAAAATCTCTGACAGCTGTTTTGAATTAAAATAAAATGAAAATACTGAAAAAAAAAAAAAAAAAGAAGAAAAAAAAGAAGATGATTTTAATGGGGAGGTGGTAAAATATTTACATTTACTTGTCAATTTAAAAAACCTAGGTGCGGTTTACTTTTAACGCCTTCAAACCACTAAAAAAACTTATTTGTCGATAAAAATGCCTTCAAACTACTAAAAAAATAAAAATTTTTGATAGTATCTTTGAACATTGTGTGTGTGTGTGTAATATAAGATTTTTGAAGGCAATTTACAATGCAATATGTGTTGAAAATTATATTTATTTAACTTTTGTTTTTTTTTCAAAACTAAATATTTTCGGAAGTAAAATTCCATCCTCAGAGTTATTGAAAGTACTAGGTGTTTTTTATAGTACTTATCCCACGGCGATATTCTAATCATTTGTTGTTTAAGAAGTTGAGGAACGCCGTATATTTGAAAATTTTTTTTTTCGTGATGTTAAATCGGCTCGGCTGCTCCTTCTGTGCGCGTGGAAATTATTCGAAATTCTTTTAATTTTTTTACTATAAAAAATATTTTAAAGAGGGTGGTGGTAAAATATTTACATTTACTTGTCGAGAAAAGACTTGGGGGGTGGGTAAAATAAATCAATGTTACAACAACAATACAAATTGAAAAGTACTAAATATATAATAAAAAAGATCTTGGTATATTAATTACCGACAATCTATCATTTTATAAGAATATTTCAATAGTTGTGTTAAAGTCAGTTGTGTCGAAAGGCATTTGAATGGCAGTCACTCTAATGGTGGACGATCGTTGTATATGTAGTCTAACTTTCTTCCTCTTTTGCTAAAGAGTTCCTTCAATTAAAACAGTCCAAGGGAGATAACTTATAATCTACATTGCAGCTAATTTTTTTTTTTTTAAGTCAGGATGTATTGACCAGAGAAGTGCCAATCCATTTGTCAAAAGGCAGCTGATTGCAGTCACTAATGGTGGACGATCATCGTATATGTAGTCTGTTGCCAACTAACTTTCTTCCTCTTTTGCTAAAGAGTTCCTTCAACTAAAACAGTCCAAGGGAGATAATTCATAATCTATAAATTGTGTATGAGAAATGATAAAAACAAACATTTGGTTAATTCACAACAATTTTTTTCTCCCTCGTTTTAATAATTATGTGCAGTCACATATTGTGTACAAGCATGGAAAGGAATTGAAATCCGAGAGAGAAAGTTCGAGATGTGCAACCAAGTTAGTAACAGATTTACAGAATATGAATTATAAGTATAGCTTGGAAGAATTAGTTTTAAGATTAGAAGAATCCAGAGAAATTTAATGAAAATCTTTAAGATTATGCAAGGTTTTGAATTGATCAACCATAATCTTAAACAGAAGTTTTAAATAGACAGTATGAATTTGATATATTGAAAAAACAAATGATGTTTACAAATGCATGGGATCATCAGGAGAGAATGTGCAAACCGTTTCGGTGCCTTCCTCTCAACGGTTTTAAAAAGCACACCCCTCCCCCCCTCACTGATGTAAGGTCCCTGGAATATCTGTACGACCGTATGTAATAGATCGGTCTTCAACAAAAGTAAAAACGGGATGAAAATGACCGTCAGAAGAAGAATGGGCAAACAGAACACTGTTAGTCAAAGTTGGAATTTTTCAAAAAAAAAATGCGTTATCTGTATTAAAAATAAAATGAATTTTATTTTTAATTATTAAAATCAGAAACATTACATTTATAATAAGACTCAAAAGAGCCTGGTGTAAAATTGTTTAAAAAAGTGTAATACAGATAACGCATTTTTTGAAAAATTCCAACTTTGACTAACAGCGTTCTGTTTGCCCATTATTCTTCTAACTAATAATAACATTATTCTTATAGACTCAGCGAGAAACATGTGATCAAACTCTTGGCCAATTGCTAGCAGTACTCCGCTGCTGATACAATACTTAAACCGACAGTACTGGCCATAACTACTTTGACTTTCGTGGACGACGGACATAGGATTAAATGACTGGACCTTTAAAATACGCAGGATAGGACTTATTCACTTACCAAAGGATTCCATAATTCAGGACTTCCTTACTTTAAGCCCTCTTCAACTGGCCAAGGATGGCATTTAAAAACTTAACAAGGAATGGTAAGAAAACCATTGCAGTTTGGCAATGGCAGTGTCACGGGACTTGCTGTGTAGCACTGAAGTTCAGTGTTACTCCATCTTAAGGATTCTGGCTCCGGATTTGTTTTAGGAGTTTACTCCCCCAGCTTTCCTCAGGATCATATATATATTTATCAACCCCTCCGCACGAGCAGGATACGACACACAAGGTCAATTTCTTAAGCAGATTTAACAGGTTTGAATTCAGAGTTTTCCTTCTCCTAGACAGGTTGCCTAACCAAGGTTAAAGAGCCCAGTCTGCCCTACTATTTATCCATAGCTGGAGGGAGAGTAGGATTCATACCTTTCCCAATGGTATTAGCGCTATGTGAAATGCAAACAGTTTCGTCTAGGATTTGAACAGTTTCCTCAGGATCATATAGAGCCGCTCGGCAGTGGTGGTTTTGTAACAAACTCTTCCTTCTGTCTGTGAAAGACGATGGAGTCCAAAAATTCTTTTCTTTTTTTTTTTTTTTTTTAACTATGTAGCCTGGATGGGTTGATATGGAGGATGAGCTGTTGCCCAAGCAGCAGATCCCCCTCACCACACTGCAATGTGGTCCAAAGGAAAGGTGAAAGACCAATGCAGTTTGGCAACGGCAGTGTCGCAGGAGTTGCTGTGTAGCACTGAAATTCAGGGTATAAGCATGTAAGATGCTAATAGCCCTATTCAGGATTTGAACTCAGATAGCCAAGTCCATTTCCTATGATGATAACCATTATGCTATGAGTGCCTCCTTCCATACTTTTATAAAAAAAAAAAAAAAAAAAAAAAAAAGAGATAATCCCTTCTAATAATTCTTTTGCCCTTCATCTTTATGTAAAAGGATTTCCTTCTTTTATCAGTGATGCTGATAGCTTTTTCATATAGTGCATCCTGGGACACACATTTTCTTTGAATGAGTCCCCCAGCAAAATTTAAGGGTCCCAACTTAAGTTTCTTAATAAATTGTAGTTTTTTTTTAATGATCTGGGGAAACAACTAAAGCCGTCTAACTCCTACTTGTACCTACCCTGTGTAATTCATTTCTAAGAAACTATTGAAATGTATTTACAGTAAAATTGAAATGGTGAGGGAAGAAAATAGAAAAACACTGGGAAGCATGGATATGATTTTACTGCGTCCTTTTTAGATTTTTGTGCGTCAGCGATGCAGGACGCATACCTATCACCATCTCTGCTTTTATTAATATTAAGTGCAAAAAAGAAAAGAAAATAAGACTGTGCTTGGAAAAAGAAACGAGAATATATTTGTCTCATTCATATCCTATCATAGAAACATTACTAAAAACATGCAGCCTAAATTTGTCATTGATAATAAGAAAATTAAAAAGATAATTACTAATAATGGACGGGGTGGGGAAATTTGGAAATAAATCCGATGGTAGGTAGAAATGTAAATAAGAAAAAAAAAGAAAAAAAAGAAAAGAAAACAGTATTCCAAAGGTTAATCTATCTATCTATCTATCTATACATATAATAAAGGGCAGTTGTGTGTATGTATGTCCGAATGTAATCTATACATATATAAAGGGCAGTTTTGTGTGTAATGTATGTCCGAATGTAATCTATACCTATATATAAAAGGGCAGTTGTGTGAATCTGTATGTCTCTAGGAAACTTCGAAAATAAAACAAATTAACGACAAAGTAAATATATATATATATATATATATATATATACACATTAAATATCACCAGGGCTTGAATTTTTAGCAAAAATTAATGTAGATTTGATTTATTATTCGTGAAGATAATTTTAAAAAATTAAAAATTTAAATGATGGATTTTTTTTTTGGCATTTAGTATTTTAAATAGGAGACATTAATTTTTCTTTTCAGAGTGGCTGGGTTGTTATTTTGATAGTCACCGGTAGCAATTTTTGAGGCAGGAGACTGGGACGCACTTCCTCATAAATTACCAAATCTGATACTGAACATGAATCTAATTTTAGTTTTAATGTAATGAAATATATTAAATTAGAAAGAATAAAATTAAATAAGAACACATAAAAAGATTACACTTATTTTAATTATATTAATTGGGTTTCTATATAAAATCATAGGATTGTTTTTAATATGTTGAAGAATAAAATAATATTAGAGATCAATAAAATAATTATTTATCAAACCAGGTTTTGTTAAAACCAGTATGCAATGATTCAAAGTTATTAACTTACGTCCTCAACAAAAAATAAAGACAAATTGTTGAATCTGGTGTTATTGCAAATGAAAATACTATTAAAAAACATCCAGGTTTTTTTGTTTCTGTTTAACTTATCACCTTTCTTAGAGTTGTCTTAAAAAGCTACAATATAAAGTTTACTAACTTTCCTTCTATTAATAAATTCATCCTTTAGAATACTTTTTTTTTCTAATTCACATTTCTACAAGCTATGCGGGTGAGTCAAAAAGTAATGCCATTTTGTTTAGGACAGGTATAATTACCAACACAGGAACATTTCTATTATTATTATTATTATTACTATTGAAGAAACAGTTCTATGAGGAGAAGTAAGGATGTGATCCAAGACGACCAGCTTCATTTTGATGTTGATACATGTTCCTGTGTTGGTAATTATACTTGTCTTAAACAAAATGGCATTAACTTTTTGCTCACTCTGGTAATGTATAACTTTAAGAAATTAGATTTTTTGAATATATGGAAAAAAAAATTAAAAAAAAAAAAAAAAATGCGGAAAGGTTTTTAAATTTCAAGGAAGGACTTTTTTAAAATCATTACAGGAAAAAAGCAGTTGAGAGCAACTAAAAGACAGGGAAACTTTGGAAGAAATATTGGCAGGCAGACACAAAAGTATTCAGAACAAAAAAAAAAGTACCTGGAGAAAATGGTGATGCCACTGTGAACCAGGATCAGTGATAGAGAACCTCTGCAGTCTGTTGATACACTGAAGATGTACACGACAACACTGATGATCAGAGAAAAGACTTTTGAAGACACAAGATAATGGACAAAGAATTAATTGAAGAAGCCGACACAAGAAAGAATTATTTTCTATAAACATTTTCTCTGCATTTTTCATCTCAAAGAAAAATTTGAGCAAAAAGAATTTCAAAAAGATACCATTAAACAACACAAAATGTTTTTTCAAAATTTTACTCTTTTGTAATTCTTCAATATGGATTATAACAATTCTTTTTTGTTAAGTTGTTTTAAGTTTAGCTTGGTTTGGTTTGTTTTACAGCATATCAACCTCAGCGGTCATTTAATGCTGATAAAGTTTTGAAATAAATCAATTCTTAATGGATACTCAATTTTTTTTATAAACACATTTTTCTATTTAACCCATAGATGGGACCCTAACAGGTACTACCTTCCGGATAAGAGTGGACCGGGAGCAATGGTGATGAAAAGGTGCTCCACATTCTCCAAAACTGGAACCTCACCATCAGATAATTTAACGTCATTCCCAGGACATGTAGACCCTCAGCACACCGCCTTCTAGCATCCATATGATAAAAAAAGGTTTGAGGCTTGCCATAAGGGCAATAGGGTTGGTGCTAGGGCTTGACCTGACCAGCCGACTGATCGAAGGGGGCCTCTCCGACTGCCCGTCTAGCCCAAGAAAGGGCCAAAGTGGAGTATTGCAAGTCATGGACTGCTCAATCACCTGGGTTCTATCCTTAAGCCAACAGGTGGCCCCATTGGGAGAGTCTTACCCCTCTGCAGAGGTGCAGTCGCTGCATTCTAACACCATCCGAAAGGGCGGGTTGGTTGTTTGGTTTTTGGCATATTAACCTTGTGAGTTATTTAATGCAAATCTATTTCCTTGGATTAATAATGGACAATAAAGATTGATTTGGATTATTTGGACTATTGTCCTTATCTTTATTGTTATCTACACAACGTTTTGGGCGATGTACCTTCTGGCCTTCTTCAGGTGTTCTTGTCTGAATTTTTGAGATGAGGCTTGATAATTTTGTATTACTTGGACAATTGTCCTCATCTTTATTGTTATCTGCACAACATTTTGGGTGATGTGCTCTCCGACCTTCTTCAGATGTTTCTTGTTAATTTTTGAGATGAGGCTTAATAATTTGGATAATTTAGACTGTTGTCCTCATCTTTATTGTTATATACACAACGTTTTGGCTGATGTGCCTTCTGGCCCTTTTCAGGTGATTCTTGTCTGAATTTTTGAGAAAAGGCTTGATTATTTGGATTATTCGGACTATTGTCCTCATCCTTGTTATATACAAAACGTTTTGGCTGATGTGCCTCTGGCCTTTTCAGGTGATTCTTGTCTGAATTTTTGAGAAGGCTTGATTATTTGGATTATTCAGACTATTGTCCTCATCTTTGTTATCTACACAACTTTTGGCTGATATGCCTCCGACTTCTTCAGGTGTTTCTTGACTGAATTTTTGAGAGTACTTGATAATTTGTATTTTTTGATTATTCAGACTATGTCCTCATATTTATTGTTATCTACGACATTTCGTCCGATGTCCTTCCGGCCTTTTCAGGTGTTTCTTGTGAGAATTTTTGAGATGAGGCTTGATAATTTGTATTATTTGGATTAGTGTCCTCATCTTTATTGTTATCTACACAACATTTTGGTCAATGTGCCCTTCGGCCTTCTTCAGTTTCTGACCAGGACGATAGTAACATAGCATAATTAACACAGCTTAACATTTGTACCTGGTCATGGTTAACGGAATGAAAACAGTCTACCCCCGTGGTTTGAAATAAAGGGTACTCTTCGCGGAAAACTGTCCCAGCCTCCTGCCTCAAAAAGCGCTAGCCAGTGGCTGCTGAAAAAAAAAACACCAGCTACAATTGAAGTCCGTAGCCAAAGCGGTGTCACTTAAAAAAAAAAAAAAAAAAAACTAGATTTAGGGGTTAGGGTTAGGGGTTAGTTTAATGGGAAAATAAATAATTTGGGCTCTGTTTTTTTGGGTCACCTGTATACAGGTTGCCCCAGAAAAAAAAACAGAACCCACAATTTTGTAATAAAACTTAATCTTAACTAGGGGTGTTTAGGGTTAGGGTTGGGGTTTGGTTTTTGGGAAAAATGCCCTAAGTTAGTTGTTTTTAGGTTTTTTTTTGCAAGTGACACTGCTTCGGCTACGGACTTCAATTGTAGCTGGTGTTTTTCTTTTCAGCAGCCACCGGCTAGCGCTTTTTGAGGCAGGAGTCTGGGACAGTTCTCCAAAGAGTACCGAATAAAGGGTTCAGTTTGAAGTACCATGGAGGCTCCCAAGTTCGACAAGAAGGTTCCAGAGTCTGACAAGAAATCCAAATAATATAAATTATCCAGCCTCATCTCAAGAATTCAGAGAGAAATATTATTTTTTGTATCTGTGTTTTAGGTTGGTTTGTTGTTTTAATGGCATGTCAACCCTTGTGGGTTATTAAATGCCAAATCTTTTTTTTTTTTTTTTAAATATGTGGTTCCTTTTTAGGAAATAATTTTTATTAACTTCATGTGTATTAACTCTTTGCCTACTTTAAGCTGCTTACAGCAAATCTCCCACCACTTCCCAAGGTTAGTTCATTATAATTGAGCAGAAGGACTCCGATTACAATAATAATAGGACTTTATTTGCATAGAATGAGTTCTGAGGTGAATAAATTGTGAACTTTTGTTTTTGTTTGTTTTGTTTAACGGCATATCAACCTCAGTGGGTCATTTAATGCCGAACAAAGTTTTGAAATAATTCAATTCTTAATGGATAATACAATTTTTTTATAAATACATTTTTCTATTTAACCCATAGATGGGACCCTAACAGGTACTACCACCCCGGGTCAGAGTGGACCAGGGAGCAATGGTGATGAATGGGGTGCTCCACATTCCCAAACCTCTAGAACTGGAAGCTCACCATCAGATAGAGTTTAACGTCATTCCCAGGACATGTAGACCTGCAGCCACCGCCTTCTAGCACCCATATGATAAAAAGGGTTTAGGGCTTGCCATAACGGCAATAGGGTTGGGAAAATCATATAGGTGCTAGGGCTTGACGTGACCAGCCGATTGATCGGAGGGGGCCTCTCCGACCACCCGTCTAGCCCAAGATAGGGCCAAAGTGGAGTATTGCATGTCATGAATTGCTCATCCACCTGGGCTCTATTCTTAAGCATCATGGGTCGCCACCCATGGCCAACAGGTGGCCCTATTGGGGGAGTCTTACCCCTCTGCAGAGGTGCAGTCAGTGCATTCTAACGCCCCAGCCAACAGGGCGGAATTGTGAACTTTGAAATATCTCATTATACAGGTAAAAAAAAGAGTTAACTCTTCGCCTACTTTAAGCTGCTCACAGCGGTTCTCCAAAGCAAAGTACAAAAACTGATGGTTTGTTCATTATAATTGAGCAGAAGGACCCAGATTACAATAATAATAGGACTTTATTTGAATAGAATGAGTTCTGAGGTGAATAGATAGTGAACTTTGAAATATCTCATCATACAGGTAAAAAATACCAAGAAAATTTGATACAGCCATGGGGGGAAATTTGGTAGGCAAAGAGTTAATAAATTGGTAGAAATAATTTTCATCAACTTCATTCCCAGCAGAGAGGTAAGATCTCCCTAAAAAAAAAAAAAAATTAAAAAATAAACATACGTAGCAGCCAGACAAATTTATGGTACAAGTCTTTCTATGTATATATATATATAGATATGTATGTATAGTAAGCGTATAATGGTATTAATTGGTAACTAAACAATTTGGGAGGTAAAAACTGTAAGAGTATGTATAGTAGGGGAGGTTGATTTTTGACTTTTTAAAAATATCAAATTCTCTCAACAGCAAAAAGTGGTGTGTTGGTATACTGAATACTGATACCAAAAACTAGATCTCTTACTTGCACAATTGTTAGAGGAAATAGCATTAAAGATCGTCTACTAAAATGCACCAAAATTCTTAGTTTTCTAACATTTAGCCTAGAAATTGGTTAGAAAATTTAGCAATTTCAATGTTTAAAACAGAAAAGGTTATCATTTTATATGAAGCAAATAAACGTTGTCATTTTATATGAAGCAAATAAAACGTTGCATTTTAAATGAAACGAATAAAACGTTGTCATTTTAAATGAACGAATAAAACGTTGTCATTTTAAATGAAACGAATAAAACGTTGTCATTTTAAATGAAACGAATAAAACGTTGTCATTTAAATGAAACGAATAAAACGTTGTCATTTTAAATGAAACGAATAAAACGTTGTCATTTTAAATGAAACGAATAAAACGTTGTCATTTTAAATGAAACGAATAAAACGTTGTCATTTTAATGAAACGAATAAAACGTTGTCATTTTAAATGAAACGAATAAAACGTTGTCATTTTAAATGAACAAATAAAACGTTGTCATTTTAAATGAAACGAATAAAACGTTGTCATTTTAAATGAAACAAATAAAACGTCATTTTAAATGAAACAAATAAAGTTGTCATTTTAATGAAGCAATAAAACGTTGTCATTTTAAATGAAACAAATAAAACATGTCATTTTAAATGAAACAAATAAAACGTTGTCATTTTAAATGAAACAAATAAAACGTATTTTAAATGAACAAATAATACAACTAGAATTCAAATTGGAAATATGCCCACCCATTAACATCTTCAATATGCTGCTTTTTACCAAATAAGCTGTAACAGTGATAACATTTTAAAAGATTGAAATCCGTTTTCTTTCTGATTCTGCACTCAAAATACACGTGTACAGTCATTAGAGAGTACCTTTCCCAAGGGTATTAGCACTGTGAATTGCAAACAGCTTGTTCAGGATTTCAAATCGGGTTGACAAGTCCATTTCCGACAACTCTAACCATTACACAACTATAGTTGTTGGGGTGGCCTAAAGTTGGTATCAGCCTATCCCCCTTTTCATAGACAAGGAAATTATTTTAGCGTCGAGGTGAGGCCACACCTATCATCAGTTCCTTACTTTACCACAGATACCTTGCTACTCATACACTGGGTTAGTTCAGTCGGTAGAGCGTTCGGCTAGGAACCAACAGGGTTCTTAGTTCAATACCAGCCCTTGCCAACTCAACACAACTATACTAATATAGTTTATTAGTCAGTAATGCTTCATTTAGGTTTAACAGCGGTTATCCTATAATCTATGGGCTGCCATAGTCTAAACAAATCTGGCCTATTAATATTCTTCATGTGGTCAACATAGAAAATAAAATACCAATAAAAAGATAAAAACCAGATGTTACATTTGATATTCTTTGCACAAATCTGATTTAGACAACTTCAATGTCGAGTTGGCAGTAAAGGTTTATTTTTAGTTCTCATAAAAGACAAAACTAATGCCAACACATTTATATGTATATATATATATATATATATATATATATATATATATAACACACACAAAACAAAAAAAAATTTTTTTTTTAAATAAAAAAAAAAAAAAAAAAATCATAAAAACCCGAGACTCAATGACGACAATTAGGAACCGATGAATGAAGAAAGCAAATGCAAAAATGAATAACGGATCACGTTCACGAGTTAAAAACTGTCCAATTTTTTTCAAAAAGTCAACGTCTCTGATGACGGAAAAACATCTGAAACCATTGGTAAGACGAAACTTTCTATTGGTGACTTAAATAAATAAATAAATAAATGAGTATAGATAAAAAGATATGAAACAACACAATATGCTGTTAAAGTGAAACTATTTATATCAATATTCATAGCAGAGACGTAAATTTTATTTGTTTTCATTTAAAATGACAACCTTTTATTCGTCTCATTTAAAATTTTTGTCTCCGTATATTGTTAAGTCCGGAATATAAACAAGCTCTGAAGATGATTTTTATAAATCGAAATATTGTTCAATATTAGCTATGAATATGAATATAAAATCTTTTCACTTTAACAGCATATTGTGTTGTTTTCATATCCTTTTATTTATACTCATACCGTCAGATTCATTTCCTTTCTCTTAACTTATATATATATATATATATAAATATAAAAGTAAAGTCGTCGGGCGGCCTAATGTCGGTATGATCCAATCAGTGAGGGAGTCTATCCCTTTTCACTAGCGCTAGACCAAGGAGATTGTTTTTAGTGTCTGTGTGGAGCCGCTCACCTACCATCAGCTCCTCACTTTACCGTACAAATCCCTGTACTACTCATACGCCAAGTTGACCAGGGCTGGTATCGAACCAGGAACCTTGTGATTCCTAGCCAAACGCTCTACCGACTGAGCTAACCGGGCTTCCAATAGGGCTGTGAGCGATCTAAATTAGAAAAACTATAGTTAGTGTGTATTAGTAAAACCTCCAGGCCCTTAGAGTCTGCAAAGTGGTCTTTTGTTGATATCAGCTGGACAGTGAGGGAGTCTATGCCCTTTTAGATAGCACTAGACTAGGGAGTGCTTTTTTTTTTCTGAAGTGGAAGGCTACACTACCATCAAATCTGATTACCGAATCTGTGCTAATCATGTGGTGAGTTAGCAAGGACCGGTATTGAACTCAGAACCTTGAGATACTTATATGGATGCTCTATCAAAGCTACAGTCATTAAAGTTTTCTCTTTAGTCTCATAAAAAAGACAAAACTAACGACAACATAATGCCAATATGAATAATTTTAAATCAAAGTTATAATCCAACATGCAGCTGATACAAAACTGAAACAGAAGTGACCAACAGAACTACAAAAAAAAAAAAAAAAAAGTATTTGAACATTATATATACTAGCAAATATATGCACCCTCCGGGGTGCAAGTATTTAAGTTTAATATAATAAAAATAATATTATCATGTAAATTAGAAGGCTAATGAAACTGAATAAGAATGCAGATAAAGATTTGGAACAGAGTGGGTATAATTGAAAAATAGAATAACTTTGAAACTGGCTCTTCCATCATTTTCCATTACTCCTGTTTTTCAGTGAAAATTTTCCTAATTTAACTATTTAGTTAAAATAAGAAGTAAAGAATAAAATTATTGTTATTTCTTCTGTTAATGGATTTCTTTTAAGATTTATCCCAAGATTTTTGCTCATATTCAATAAGATAAAACCAAACAATTGAAATCAATAATACTAAGCATATATTTATTAAAATCAAATTTTTAAGATCAATATGCAAATTAGCCTTCCCGTTCACACGGTAAATCGCTATTTTGTTGTAATATAAATACAATTGCATGTTATTAGTATGTAGATATGGTCAACAGTCTTAATGATGTAAAACAATTTATTAATAATTGAGGTTTAAATAAAAATAAGATCATGGAGAATGTGATGTAAATAGCAAAGGGAATTGTGACTTGTATAGTAATATAGTTTGGTTACAGACAGAAAAACAGAATCTCCATTATAATAATATATATATATTATATATATATATATATATATAATATATACTTGTCTGTTTTGTATGTATGTATTGACTTATAACTCACAAAAGATGTCAGTCATTGAGCATTAAAATTGTGCATACACTTTAATATGTTAATAAGGAAAAGTACAAAAATTTAGTTTTTGATTTTTACTGATTAAATTATATAATTCAAACAACTTGTGAAACTCTTCAAAGTTCTTCATAAATAAGTACAAACAAAAATCCCTTTAAAAAAAAAAAAAAAATTGTTTCAAACCACTCATGAGTTAAGTTACATTTTTTAAAATGATAGTTTTAATGTAAAATAATAAAAAATTTTAAATTAAAAAAAAGAAAAAAAAAAAAAACAAATCCTAAAATAAATGAATAACATAATATGCAAATTCTTACCTTCTTATGTCATTAAAATTAATTTCTCTTACTCCTCTCTTCTCCCTTTCTCTACACTCCCTGGTGTTCTTAAAAATTGTTAATCTGGTCATGGACTGGTTTGGTAGTTTTATGGCATATCAACCCTTTTTGGGTGATTTAATGCTGAATCAAGTAATTTTGATATTTTCTTCCTTAAACATTTGCTGTTGCTTAAATGGTCACCCATCTAAGTATTGAACAGCTCATCACTGCTTAACTTTGGAATCTAGCAGGAACTGGTACTATCAACATGACATGACTAATTACAGTATATCGTTATTATTTAATAAGCTTTGCTGAGATATGACACCCAGGCCTCAGGTTTCTTACAGTACCTCTGTTGCTAAATGGTCACCCATCTAAGTATTACACAAGCTCATCACTGCTTACTTCAGTGATCTAGCAGGAACCGATGCTTCAACATGACTGTAAGCCCAAGTCTGAGCATTGAAGAGTATAAAACTTATTCAACAAAGTTAATGTATAAAAATGGGAAGGGGGAGAGTTTACTTGGCTGTAAACCCATCATGGAGTGGGTACTTCTGCTAGTTTTATATGAAGACAGAAAATTAATTATGCATTCATTTTTAAACATGTTTAACTTAGAAAAACACAGGCGTTTATGTAGCACTGTTTACTGTCCAATAATTAACGGCTATTCAAAAAGGTTCTTATATATTTACATGAATACATGTTAGATTTCTTTTCTTTCACTATATTAGGAACATTACAAAAATAGATAAATAAAATTTTGAATCTAATATGAACGCAAATAGCAAATCGAGAGGGTCCGCAGTCGATGAGGCTCAGGTAGGTCTACCCCATAAAGTGGGAACCGACCTTATCACAGCTAATATCCCATTCGAGCCGGCTCCAATTAGTATCCACGTCTAATTTTCCCTTCCTCCAATGTAAGGTAGCTGGGTGATGGTTTGACAGTCACACAGGAATCGCACTACAGATCTCACGTCTGCCTTTGTTGTTGACGGGCCAAACTCGCCGCACAAAAATAGGTTGTTCCGTCTACTCCGGGGTGCGCGCTCTGCCGGTGATACTCAATATCTGATGTTTACTCAGAGCAGTGGCACAGACATCCGCGCATTCCTCCCGCTTTTTCATAGCCTTGAACCAGTGTTGCGGTACTCTTTCGTCAGTTCGTCGGCTCTGTTATGCTCTGACCTTACCAGCGTCACGTCTACGGTCAATTCGTACTCTTTGATCAATTGTGAGAGGTGTAATAACCTCCTCTTGACCAACATCTCCGCAGCTGCTTTGGTAGCGTACCTTGACTTTACCACTCAAATGTATTGAGCCAATGGTACCGTACAACAGGGAATCCGTTTTGATGTGAGTACTTTTGCCTGCATTGAAGCGCAAGGTTGACACCCACTTCACCACCCGCATCGAGTTCGGCCAAATTATCGTGAATGGGCAGTCATTGTCAGGGCGCAACAGCACGCATCTCACATTACGGTCCATTGTCGTCTAATAACACCCCCGTAGTGCAAGTGAGCTGGCGTCAACTCCACAAATTCATTCTCCAGGCAGCGGCGGTACACCACACTCCTTAACCGGATCACCCCGCTTAACGCCGGTGACTGTATCTTGAAGCATCTTCTTCAGTAGAGATCAGCAAGCTCAGTGTCCCAACCAAGACCGATACCAGCACTCCGCCCGACGTTTGATAAATCCAGCAGCCACTCTAAGCCAGACAAACAGGAATGCCCCACAAAAGATCTCCCACCAGGGAATGTGTTTCGGCGAGTAATGACCTGGGGAAACAATTGCGGGAAACTTCACACCCACCGCTTCCATCGAAGACACACTTTTCCAGCCCAGACCTGCAGACCAGGACTTTGGGCACATGAGCTGTAGTCGCTCTGGATCCTTGCAAGACAGGTGCGCCTCACCCGAGCTGGTTGAGACTAATCTTCATTACGAAAATATCAATCGTAATGTACGCCGACGTGCGCTCCTGATGGTTGGATCTCGAGACATAACGGTGCCAAAGTCCTTGGTCTGCAGGTCTGGGGGAAAAAGGTGTTCTTCGAGGAAGCGGGGGTGGTGAAGTTCCCGATGTTCCCCAGGTCATTACTCGCCGAAACACATTTTTCCCTGTGTGGGAGACTTGTGGAGGCATTTTCCTGTTTGTGGCTGGCTTAGAGTGGCTGCTGGATTTTATCAAAACGTCGGGCGAGTGCGGTAATCGGTTGGTTGGGACATGAGCTTGCTGATACTCTACTGAAGAAGAATGCTACAAGATACAGTCAAGCCCGGGTTAAGCGGGGTGATCGGTAAGGGATGTGGTGTGACGCGCCGGCCTGGAGAATGAATTTGTGGGTTGACGCCAGCTCACTGCTACGGGGTGTTATTAGACGACAATGGAGCCGTAATTGAAGATGCGTGCTGGTTGCGCCCTGACAATGACTCCCATCACATTAATTTGCCGAACTCGATGCGGTGGTGAAGGGTGTCCAACTTTGCGCTTCAATGGCAGGCAAAAGTACTTTCACATCAAAAACGGATTCCTGTGTACGTACCATTGCTCAATAACAGTTTGAGTGGAAAGTCAAAGGTACGCACCAAAGCAGCTGCGGAGATGTTGTCAAGAGGAGGTTATACACCTCTACAATTGTCAAAAGAGTACGAAATTGACCGTAGACTGAACGCTGGTAAGGTCAGTAGCAATAACAGACGCCGACGAACTGACGAAAGAGTACCGCAACACTGGTTCAAGCTAGAAAAAGGGGAGGATGGCGCGGATGTCTGTGCCCACTGCTCTGAGTAAACAATAAGATATTGAGTATTCACCGGCAGAGCGGGCACACCGGAGTAAGACGACAACCTATTTTGTGCGGGCGAGTTGGCCCGTCAACAAGGCAGACGTGAGATCTGTATGGCGAATCCCTGTGTGGGACTGTCAACGCATCGACCGCAGCACCGGTACATTGGAGGAAGGGAGAAAATTAGAACGTGGATTACTTAATTGGGAAAAAAAAGCCGGCTGGGAATGGATATTACCCACGTATGGGGGTAGCATACCCTGAGCTCATTCGACTGCGGACCCTCTCGATTTGCTATTGGCGTTCAATTAAAGATTCAAAATTTTATTTATCTATTTTTGAATGTTCTAATATAAGTGAAGAAAGAAATCTAACATTATCATGTAAATATATAAAAACCTTTTTGTAAGCGTAATTATTGACAGTAAACAGGTGGCTAGCATAAACGCCTGTGTTTTGCTAAGTTAACATGTTTAAAATGAATGCATAATTAATTTCTGTCTTCATAATAAACTAGGCAGAAGTACCACTCCATGTGGGTTTACAAGCCAAAGTAAGAACTCTCCCCCTTCCCATTTATAAATAACTATTGTTGAATAAGTTTATACTCTTCATGCTCCAGCTTGGGCTTAACGTCATGTTGAAAGCATCGTTTCCTGCTAGATCACTGAAGTTAAGCAGTGATGAGCTTGTGTAATACTAGATGGGTGACATTTAAGCAACAGAGGTTACGTAAAGAAACCTGAGGCTGGGTGTCATATCTCAGCAAAGCTTATTAAATAATACGATATACCTGTATGTATGGGCATGTCTGTTGATAGTACCAGTTTGCTAGATTCCCAAAGTAAGAGTGATGAGCCCTGTTTCCAATACTTAAGATGGGTGACCATTTAAGAACAGCAAATGTTATAAGGGAAGAAAAATATCAAAAATTATTGATTCAGCATTAAATCACACCAAAAAAGGGTTGATATGCCATAAACTACCACAGTCCATGACCAGATTAACAATTTTTTAGAAACCAGGGAGTGATATAGGAGGAGAAAGGGAGAGGAGGATAAGAGAAATTAATTTTAATATAAGAAGGAAGAATTTGCATATTATGTTATTCATTTATTTAGGAATTTGTTTTTTTTTTTTTTTCTTTTTTTTATTTAAAATTTTTTTTATTTATTTTACATTAAAACTATCATTTTAAAAAAATGTAACCTTAAACTCATGAGTGGTTTGAAACAATTTTTTTTTTTTTTTTTAAAGGATTTTTGTTTGTCTTATTTATGAAGAACTTTGAAGAGTTCTACAAGTTGTTTGATTATAATAATTTAATCGTAAAAATCAAAACTAAATTTTTGTGACTTTTCCTTATTAACATAATTAAGTGTAATGGCACAAATTTTAATGCTGCAATGACTGACATCTTGTGAGTTTATAAGTCATACATACATACCAAAACAGACACAAGTATATAATATATATATATAATATATATATATATATATATATTATTATAATGGAGATTCTGTGTTTTCTGTCTGTAACCGAAACTATATTCTAGCTACAAGGTCCACAATTCTCTTTAGCTTTTACATCGCATTCTCCATGATCTATGTTTTAATCTAAACGTCAGATTATTAATAAAATTGTGTTCATTTAGATACTTAGTACTTGCCATATCTACATACTGAAAACATGCGAATTTGATATTTATATTATACAACAAAATAAGCGAGTTAACAGGTGTGAACGGGAAGGCTAATTTGCATATTAAGTAATTTAACAATTGCAAATTTAAATATATGCTTAGATATGTTTGATTTCTAATGTTGTGGTTTTATCTTTAATGAATATGAAGCAAAAATCTGTGATAATGATCTTAAAGAAATCGCATTAACAAGAAAAACAAATCATTTTCATATTTACTCTTTATTTTAACGTAAATAGCTTAATTAGAAAAATTTAACAATGAAACGATAAGTGTGAAAGGGTAAGACTTTTTCAGTTGTTCAGTTATTCTGACTCCTTTTTCAATCTTATTATGCCCACTCTGTTTCCAATCTTTATTTCTGATTCTTATTTCAGTTTCATTAGCCTTTCTAATTAAATGATAATTTATTTTACTTATCATTAAAATTAATACTTGCAGCGGAGCGGTGCATATATTTGCTAGTATATATAATGTTCAAATACTTTTTTTTATTTTTTTTTTGTAGTTCTGTTGGTATTCTGTTTCAGTTTGTATCAGCGTGCATTTGTTGGATTATAACTTTGATTTTAAATTTATTCATATTGGCATTATGTTGTTCGTTACGTTTGTTCTTTATGAGAACTAAAAGAGAAAACTTATGCTACTGTAAGCTTTTGAATAAGAGCATCCTATAAGTATCTGCAAGTTCTGAGTTCAATACCGGTCCTTGCTAACTGCACCACATGTATAGCACAGGATTCGGTAATCAATTTTTGATAGGTAGGTGTAGACTTCCCCTTCAGAAAAAAAAAAAGCACTCCCTAGTCTAGTGCCTATCTAAAAGGGCATAGACTCCCTCACTGTCCACTGATATCAACAAAAGAAAGCACTTTGCATAAAGACTCTAAGGGCCTGGAAGGTTTTACTAATACCACTACTATAGTTTTCTAATTTAGATCGCTCACAGCCTATTGGAAGCCGGTTAGCTCAGTCGGTAGAGCGTTTGGCTAGGAATCACAGTTCCTGGTTCGATACAGCCCCTGGTCAACTTGGCGTATGAGTAGTACAGGATTGTCGGTAAAGTGGAGGCTGATGGTAGGTGAGGCGCCCAAGCAACAGACACTAAAACAATCTCCTTGTCCAGCGCTAGTGAAAAAGGGATAGAACCCTCACTGATTGGATCATAACGACATTAGGCCGCCCCGACGACTTTACTTTTAATTTTTATATATTATATATATTAAGTTAAGAGACAAGGAAATGATCCTGACGGTATGAGTATAATAAAGGAATATGAACAACACAATATGCTGTAAAGTGAAAGTTTTATATCATTTCATAGCTAATAGAACAATATTTCGATTATAAAATCATCTTCCAGAGCTTGTTTATATTCCGGACTTAAGCAATAGGGAGACAAAAATTTTTAAAATGAGACGAATAAAGGTTGTCATTTTAATGCAATAAAATTACTCTCTGCTATTGAATATGATATAAATAGTTTCCTTTAAACAGCATATTGTGTTGTTTCATATCTTTTTATCCTATACTCATTTATTTATTATTTATTTAAGTCACCAATAGAAAGTTTCGGTTTCTTACATGGTTTCAGATGTTTTTCGCGTCATCAGAGAGCGTTGCTTTTGAAAAAAAATGGACAGTTTTTTAAACTCGTGGAAACGTGATCCGTTATTCTTGCATTTGCTTTCTTCATTCATCGGCGTTCCTAATTGTCGTCATTGAGTCTCGGTTTTATGATTTTTTTTTTTTTTTTTTTTTTTACTTTAAAAAAAATTTTTTTTGTTTTGTGTGTGTTTTATATTATATATATATATATATATATATATATAATATTATACACTATAAATGTGTTGGCATTATTTTGTCTTTTATGAGAATAAAAATAAACCTTTACTCAACTCGACATTGAAGTTGTCTAAATCAGATTTTGGCAAAGAAATCAAAATGTAAATCATCTTGGGTTTTTATCTTTTATTGGTATTTTATTTTCTATGTTGACCANTCTAGGACCCAATTCTTTTTTTTTTTTTTTTTGACCAAAAAAAAAAACCTTTGTTTTGTGGGGGGGGGTTTTTTGCGGCTTTTTTCCAAACAAACTGCCTGCAATTGTTTCATTGTCAAGACTGCATGTCCAGTCCTCTACCTTCTTAATTTTCAAGACTCTCATCTCCACTGCGGAATTTCTGGAACCACCTTCGTACAGTCCGATCACTTGTGGATTTCATCTCCCCATGCTTTGTTTGATATTGAGGCAGTTTTCGAGGCATTGTGCCGCAAGCTTGAACTCATGCCAACATAAGAAGGCGAAGGTCATGTTTAGGCATGTTCATTCTTGAAGGCCCCTATTTTGAAAATACTTTCTATCTGAAAATAAATAATTATTTTTGAGCACACATTAATTATTATATATGCAAAAATTCACCTGAAATAAACAACAAATCTATGTAAAATGACATTTCAAAACCGATCACTTCAATCGCGCATTATTTTTTGAACAACCTAATAGAAAAGCTAATGAACTAAATAAGAATGCAGATAAAATGATTTGAAACAGAGGGGTTATAATCGAAAAATAGAACAATTTGAAACTAACACTTCTTTAATTTCCATCACTCCTGTCTTTCATTGCTACATTTTCCTAATTCAAACTATTTAGGAAATTAAGAAGCAATGAATAAAATTAGTTATTTCTTCTTGTTAGTGGATTTCTTTAACATTTGTCCCTGAGATTTTTGCTCATATTCATTAAGATAAAACCAAACACAATAAATATCAACATAACATACCAAGCACATATTTAATAAAATAAAATTTCTAATATGAAATATGCAAATAGCCTTCCCATTCACACTGTAAACTGCTATTTGTTGTATATATATACACAATTGTATGTTATTTAGTATGTAGATATGGCCACACGCCGAGGGTCCAGTAGGTTCGCCCTGGATCTTTACAAGTTAATAGCGTCGATCCAGGGGGCTTTCTCCCAGGCAATACCTGCCCCTTTGATTTAAAGTGGGCAGGGGGTTATTGCCCAGTGCCTGAGGCGCTCCTTGAGGGGGAATCCTGACGGGATTTGACGCTATTTTTTTCCACTACCACCTATGAGCTTCGGCTTGTGGGTGGGCTCACATAAAAATGTCCTGTGTCATGCCTCATAAGTGGGATGAGAGATACCTGTAGATATGGTCAAATTATTAATGATTAAGACAATTTATTAATAAGTGAGGTTTAAATGAAAATAAAATCATGGAGAATGTGATTTATAATAAGTAAAGAATGTGACTTGAGTAGTGATCTAGTTTCAGTTACAGACAATCTCCATTATATTAAGATTCAAAATTTTATTTATCTATTTTTGTAATGTTCCTAATATAGTGAAAGAAAAGAAATCTAACATGTATTCATGTAAATATATAAGAACCTTTTTGTAATAGCCGTTAATTATTGGACAGTAAACAGGTGCTACATAAACGCCTGTGTTTTCTAAGTTAAACATGTTTAAAAATGAATGCATAATTAATTTCTGTCTTCATAAAAACTAGCAGAAGTACCCACTCCATGATGGGTTTACAGCCAAGTAAACTCTCCCCCTTCCCATTTTTATACATTAACTTTGTTGAATAAGTTTTACTCTTTCAATGCTCAGACTTGGGCTTACAGTCATGTTGAAAGCATCGGTTCCTGCTAGATCACTGAAGGTAAGCAGTGATGAGCTTGTGTAATACTTAGATGGGTGACCATTTGAGCATCAGCAGGTACTGTAAGAAACCTGAGGCCTGGGTGTCATATCTCAGCAAAGCTTATTAATAATAACGATATACTGTAATTATGGTCATGTCATGTTGATAGTACCAGTTCCTGCTAGATTCCAAAGTTAAGCAGTGATGAGCTGTTCAATACTTAGATGGGTGACCATTTAAGCAACGCAAATGTTGTAAGGAGAAAAATATCAAAATTACTTGATTCAGCATTAAATCAACCAAAAAGGGTTGATATGCCATAAAACTACCAAACCAGTCCATGACCAGTATAACAATTTTTAAGAACACCAGGGATTGATAGAGAAAGGGAGAAGAGAGGAGTAAGAGAAATTAATTTTAATGACATAAGAAGGTAAGAATTGCATATTATGATATTTATTATTTTAGGATTTGTTTTTTTTTTTTTTTTAATTAAAACTTTTATTATATTTTACATTAAAACTATCATTTAAAAAAAATGTAACCTTAAACTCATGAGTGGTTTGAAACAATTTTTTTTTTTTTTTTAAAGGGATTTTGTTTGTACTTATTTATGAAGAACTTTAAAGGTTCCACAAGTTGTTTGAATCTATAATTTAATCAGTAAAAATCAAAAACTAAATTGTTACTTTTCCTTATAACATATTAAAGTGTATGCACAATTTTAATGCTCAATGACTGACATCTCTTTTGTGAGTTATAAGTCAATACATACATACCGAAACAGACACAAGTATATTATATATATATATATATATATATATATATATAATCTTATTATAATGGAGATTCTGTTTTTTCTGTCTGTAACCAAACTATATTCTATCAAGTCACAATTCCCTTTGCTATTTACATCACATTCTCCATGATCTTATTTTTATCTAAACCTCAATTATTAATAAATTGTTTACATATTAAGACTGTTACCATATCTACATACTAATAACATGCAATTGTATTTATATATACAACAAAATAGCGTTTACCGTGTGAACGGGAAGGCTAATTTGCATATTGATTTAAAAATTATTTTAATAAATATATGCTTAGTATTATTGATTTCTAATTGTTTGGTTTTATTTATTGAATATGAGCAAAAATCTCGGATAATCTTAAAAGAAATCCATTAACAAGAAGAAATAACATAATTTATTCTTTACTTCTACTTTTAACTAAATAGTTAAATTAGAAAAATTTTCACTGAAAACAGAGTAATGGAAAATGATGAAGAGCAGTTCAAGTTATTTCTCTATATTTTCAATTATACCCACTCTGTTCCAAATCTTTTTATCTGCATTCTTATTTCAGTTCATTAGCCTTTCTAATTACATATAAATTTTTATTATATTAAAACTTAAATACTTGCACCCGGAGGGTGCATATATTTGCTAGTATATATAATGTTCAAATACTTTTTTTTTTTTTATTGTAGTTCTGTTGGTCACTTCTGTTTCAGTTTTGTATCAGCTGCATGTTGGATTATAACTTTGATTTAAAATTATTCATATTGGCATTATGTTGTCGTTAGTTTTGTCTTTTTATGAGAACTAAAGAGAAAACTTTTAATGCTACTGTAGCTTTTGATAGAGCATCCATATAAGTATCTCAAGGTTCTGAGTTCAATACCGGTCCTTGCTAACTCACCACATGATTAGCACAGATTCGGTAATCAGATTTTTGATGGTAGGTGTAGCCTTCCACTTCAGAAAAAAAAAAGCACTCCCTAGTCTAGTGCTATCTAAAAGGGCATAGACTCCCTCACTGTCCAGCTGATATCAACAAAAGACACTTTGCAGACTCTAAGGGCCTGGAGGTTTACTAATACACACTAACTATAGTTTTTCTAATTTAGATCGCTCACAGCCCTATTGGAAGCCGGTTTAGCTCAGTCGGTAGAGCGTTTGGCTAGGAATCACAAGGTTCCTGGTCGATACCAGCCCTGGTCAACTTGGTGTATGAGTAGTACAGGGATTTGTACGGTAAAGTGAGGAGCTGATGGTAGGTGAGGCGCTCCACCTCAGACACTAAAAACAATCCCTTGGTCTAGCGCTAGTGAAAAGGTGATAGACTCCCTCACTGATTGGATCATACCGACATTAGGCCGCCCGACGACTTTACTTTTATATTTATTATAATTATATATATAAGTTAAGAGGAAGGAAATGAATCTGACGGTATGAGTATAATAAAAGGATATGAAAACAACACAATATGCTGTTAAAGTGAAAAGATTTTATATCATATTCATAGCTAATATTGAACAATATTTCGATTTATAAAAATCATCTTCAGAGCTTGTTTATATTCCGGACTTAACAATAGCGGAGACAAAAATTTTAAATGAGACGAATAAAAGGTTGTCATTTTAAATGAAAACAAATAAAATTTACGTCTCTGCTATGAATATTGATATAAATAGTTTCACTTTAACAGCATATTGTGTTGTTTCATATCTTTTTATCTATACTCATATTATTTATTTATTTATATTTATTTAAGTCACCAATAGAAAGTTTCGTCTTACCAATGGTTTCAGATGTTTTTCCGTCATCAGAGACGTTGACTTTTTGAAAAAATTGGACAGTTTTTAACTCGTGAACGTGATCCGTTATTCATTTTGCATTCTTGCTTCATTCATCTGGCGTTCCTAATTGTCGTCATTGAGTCTCGGGTTTTTATGATTTTTTTTTTTTTTTTTTTTTTTTTATTTAAAAAAATTTTTTTTGTTTTGTGTGCGTATATATATATATATATATATATATATATATATACATATAAATGTGTTGGCATTTGTTTTGTCTTTTATGAGAACTAAAAAATAAACCTTACTGCCAACTCGACATTGAAGTTGTCTAAATCAGATTTGTGCAAAGAATATCAAATGTAACATCTGGTTTTATCTTTTTATTGGTTTTTATTTTCTATGTTGACCACATGAAGAATATTAATAGGCCAGATTTGTTTAGACTATGGCAGCCATAGATTATAGGATAACCGCTGTTAACCTAAATGAAGCATTACTGATGAATAAACTATATTAGTATAGTTGTGTTTGAGTTGGCAAGGGCTGGTATTGAACTAAGAACCTTGTGGTTCCTAGCCGAACGCTCTACCGACTAGCTAACCCAGTGTATGAGTAGCACAGGTATCTGTTGGTAAAGTAGGAACTGATGTAGTGTGGCACTCACCTCAGCGCTAAAATAATTTCCTTGGTCTATGAAAAGGGATAGACGATGGCTGATACTAACTTTAGGCCACCCCAACAACTATAGTTGTTATATGGTTAGAGTTGTCGGAAATGGACTTGTCAACCCGATTGAAATCTGAACAGGGCTGTTTGCAATTCACAGTGCTAATACCCTTGGGAAAGGTATTCATCTAACTGACTGTACACTGTATATTTGAGTGCAGAATCAGAAAGAAAACGGATTTCAATCTTTTAAAATGTTATCACTGTTACAGCTTATTTTGGTAAAAAGCAGCATATTGAATGTTAATGGGTGGGGCATATTCCAATTTGAATTCTAGTTGTATTTATTTGTTTCATTTAAAATGACAACGTTTTATTTGTTCATTTAAAATGACGTTTTATTGTTTCATTTAAAATGACATTTTTATTTTTTTCATTTAAAATGACAACGTTTTATTTGCTTCATTTAAAATGACAACGTTTTATTTGTTTCATTTAAAATGACAACGTTTTATTTGTTTCATTTAAAATGACAACGTTTTATTCGTTTCATTTAAAATGACAACGTTTTATTCGTTTCATTTAAAATGACAACGTTTTATTCGTTTCATTTAAAATGACAACGTTTTTATTCGTTCATTTAAAATGACGTTTTATCGTTTCATTTAAAATGACGTTTTATTCGTTTCATTTAAATGACAACGTTTTATTCGTTTCATTTAAAATGACAACGTTTTATTCGTTTCATTTAAAATGACAACGTTTTATGCTTCATATAAATGACAACGTTTTATTTGCTTCATATAAAATGACAACGTTTTATTTGCTTCATATAAATGATAACCTTTTCTGTTTTAAACATTGAAATTGCTAAATTTTCTAACCAATTTCTAGGCTAAATGTTAGAAAACTAAGAATTTTGGTGCATTTTTAGTAACGATCTTTAATGCTATTTCCTCTAACAATTGTGCAAGTAAGAGATCTAGTTTTTGGTATCAGTATTCAGTATACCAACACACCACTTTTTGCTGTTGGAGAGAATTTGATATTTTTAAAAAGTCAAAAATCAACCTCCCCTACTATACTACTCTTACAGTTTTTACCTCCCAAATGTTTAGTTACCAATTAATACCATTATACGCTTACTATACATACATATCTATATATATATATACATAGGAAGACTTGTACCATAAATTTGTCTGGCTGCTACGTATGTTTATTTTTTAATTTTTTTTTTTTTTTTAGGGAGATCTTACCTCTCTGCTGGAATGAAGTTGATGAAAATTATTTCTACCAATTTATTAACTCTTTGCCTACCAAATTTCCCCCCATGGCTGTATCAAATTTTCTTGGTATTTTTTACCTGTATGATGAGATATTTCAAAGTTCACTATCTATTCACCTCAGAAACTCATTCTATTCAAATAAAGTCCTATTATTATTGTAATCTGGGTCCTTCTGCTCAATTATAATGAACAAACCATCAGTTTTTGTACTTTGCTTTGGAGAACCGCTGTGAGCAGCTTAAAGTAGGCGAAGAGTTAACTCTTTTTTTACCTGTATAATGAGATATTTCAAAGTTCACAATTCCGCCCTGTTGCTGGGGCGTTAGAATGCACTGACTGCACCTCTGCAGAGGGGTAAGACTCCCCCAATAGGGCCACCTGTTGGCCATGGGTGGCGACCATGATGCTTAAGAATAGAGCCCAGGTGGATGAGCAATTCATGACATGCAATACTCCACTTTGGCCCTATCTTGGGCTAGACGGGGTGGTCGGAGAGGCCCCCTCCGATCAATCGGCTGGTCACGTCAAGCCCTAGCACCTATATGATTTTCCCAACCCTATTGCCGTTATGGCAAGCCCTAAACCCTTTTATCATATGGGTGCTAGAAGGCGGTGGCTGCAGGTCTACATGTCTCGGGAATGACGTTAAACTCTATCTGATGGTGAGCTTCCAGTTCTAGAGGTTTGGGGAATGTGGAGCACCCCATTCATCACCATTGCTCCCTGGTCCACTCTGACCCGGAGTGGTAGTTACCTGTTAGGGTCCCATCTATGGGTTAAATAGAAAAATGTATTTATAAAAAAATTGTATTATCCATTAAGAATTGATTTATTTCAAAACTTTGTCGGCATTAAATGACCCACTGAGGTTGATATGGCGTAAAACAAAACAAACAAAAACAAAAGTTCACAATTTATTCACCTCAGAACTCATTCTATGCAAATAAAGTCCTATTATTATTGTAATCGGAGTCCTTCTGCTCAATTATAATGAACTAACCTTGGGAAGTGGTGGGAGATTTGCTGTAAGCAGCTTAAAGTAGGCAAAGAGTTAATACACATGAAGTTAATAAAAATTATTTCCTAAAAAGGAACCACATATTTAAAAAAAAAAAAAAAAGATTTGGCATTAAATAACCCACAAGGGTTGACATGCCATAAACCAACAAACCAACCTAAAACACAGATACAAAAAATAATATTTCTCTCTGAATTCTTGAGATGAGGCTGGATAATTTATATTATTTGGATTTCTTGTCAGACTCTGGAACCTTCTTGTCGAACTTGGGAGCCTCCATGGTACTTCAAACTGAACCCTTTATTCGGTACTCTTGGAGAACTGTCCCAGACTCCTGCCTCAAAAAGCGCTAGCCGGTGGCTGCTGAAAAGAAAAAACACAGCTACAATTGAAGTCCGTAGCCGAAGCAGTGTCACTTGCAAAAAAAACCTAAAAAACACTAACTTAGGGCATTTTTCCCAAAAACCAAACCCCAACCCTAACCCTAAACACCCCTAGTTAAGATTAAGTTTTATTACAAAATTGTGGGTTCTGTTTTTTTTTCTGGGGCAACCTGTATACAGGGTGACCCAAAAAAACAGAGCCCAAATTATTTATTTCCCATTAAACTAACCCCTAACCCTAACCCCTAAATCTAGTTTTTTTTTTGTTTTTTTTTAAGTGACACCGCTTTGGCTACGGACTTCAATTGTAGCTGGTTGTTTTTTTTTCAGCAGCCACTGGCTAGCGCTTTTTGAGGCAGGAGGCTGGGACAGTTTTCCGCGAAGAGTACCCTTTATTCAAACCACGGGGGTAGACTGTTTTCATTCCGTTAACCATGACCAGGTACAAATGTTAAGCTGTGTTAATTATGCTATGTTACTATCGTCCTTGGTCAGAAACTGAAGAAGGCCGAAGGGCACATTGACCAAAATGTTGTGTAGATAACAATAAAGATGAGGACACTAATCCAAATAATACAAATTATCAAGCCTCATCTCAAAAATTCTCACAAGAAACACCTGAAGAAGGCCGGAAGGCACATCGGACGAACGTTGCGTAGATAACAATAAATATGAGGACAATATCTGAATAATCAAAAAATAACAAATATCAAGCCTACTCTCAAAAATTCAGTCAAGAAACACCTGAAGAAGGTCGGAGGGCATATCAGCCAAAATGTTGTGTAGATAACAAAGATGAGGACAATAGTCTGAATAATCCAAATAATCAAGCCTTTTCTCAAAAATTCAGACAAGAATCACCTGAAAAGGGCCAGAAGGCACATCAGCCAAACGTTGTGTATATAACAATAAAGATGAGGCAACCGTCTAATAGATCCAAATTATTAGCTCATCTCAAAAATTAACAAGAAACATCTGAAGAAGGTCGGAGAGCACATCACCCAAAATGTTGTGCAGATAACAATAAAGATGAGGACAATTGTCCAAGTAATACAAAAATTATCAAGCCTCATCTCAAAAATTCAGACAAGAAACACCTGAAGAAGGCCAGAAGGTACATCGCCCAAAACGTTGTGTAGATAACAATAAAGATAAGGACAATAGTCCAAATAATCCAAATCAATCTTTATTGTCCATTATTAATCCAAGGAAATAGATTTTGCATTAAATAACTCACAAGGGTTAATATGCCAAAAACCAAACAACCAACCCGCCCTTTCGGCTGGGTGTTAGAATGCAGCGACTGCACCTCTGCAGAGGGGTAAGACTCTCCCAATGGGGCCACCTGTTGGCTTAAGGATAGAACCCAGGTGGTTGAGCAGTCCATGACTTGCAATACTCCACTTTGGCCCTTTCTTGGGCTAGACGGGCAGTCGGAGAGGCCCCCTTCGATCAGTCGGCTGGTCAGGTCAAGCCCTAGCACCAACCCTATTGCCCTTATGGCAAGCCTCAAACCTTTTTTATCATATGGATGCTAGAAGGCGGTGGCTGAGGGTCTACATGTCCTGGGAATGACGTTAAATTATCTGATGGTGAGGTTCCAGTTTTGGAGAATGTGGAGCACCTTTTCATCACCATTGCTCCCTGGTCCACTCTTATCCGGAGTGGTAGTACCTGTTAGGGTCCCATCTATGGGTTAAATAGAAAAATGTGTTTATAAAAAAAATTGAGTATCCATTAAGAATTGATTTATTTCAAAACTTTATCAGCATTAAATGACCCGCTGAGGTTGATATGCCGTAAAACAAACCAAACCAAGCTAAACTTAAAACAACTTAACAAAAAAGAATTGTTATTAATCCATATTGAAGAATTACAAAAGAGTAAAATTTTGAAAAACATTTTGTGTTGTTTAATGGTATCTTTTTGAAATTTCTTTTTGCTCAAATTTTTCTTTGAGATGAAAAATGCAGAGAAAATGTTTATAGAAAATAATTCTTTCTTGTGTCGGCTTCTTCAATTAATTCTTTGTCCATTAGTCTTGTGTTCTTCAAAAGTCTTTTCTCTGATCATCAGTGTTGTCGTGTACATCTTTCAGTGTATCAACAGACTGCAGAGGTTCTCTATCACTGATCCTGGTTCACAGTGGCATCACCATTTTCTCCAGGTACTTTTTTTTTTTTTTTTGTTCTGAATACTTTTTGTGTGCTGCCTGCCAATATTCTTCCAAAGTTTCCCTGTCTTTTAGTTGCTTTTCTCAACTGCTTTTTTCCTGTAATGATTAAAAAAAAAGTCCTTCCTTTGAAATTTAAAAACCTTTCCACCATTTTTTAAAATTAAAATTTTTTTTTTTTACATATATTCAAAAATCTAATTTCTTAAAGTTATACATTTTACAAGAGTGAGCAAAAAGTAATGCCATTTTGTTTAAGACAAGTATAATTACCAACACAGGAACATGTATCATACATCAAAATGAAGCTGGTCGTC
Source organism: Doryteuthis pealeii (assembly GCA_023376005.1). Lineage (NCBI taxonomy): Eukaryota > Metazoa > Mollusca > Cephalopoda > Myopsida > Loliginidae > Doryteuthis > Doryteuthis pealeii. The sequence goes on along the minus strand of CM042176.1, from coordinate 26,894,987 downwards.
TGTGGATCACATCCTTACTTCTCCACATAGTAACTGTTTCTCTCAATAGTAAGGTTTCACCTTCGAATGAGAGCATGTATTACCAACACAGGAACATGTATCATACATCAAAATGAATCCGGAAGGTACATCGCCCAAAACGTTGTGTAGATAACAATAAAGATAAGGACAATAGTCCAAATAATCCAAAACAATCTTTATTGTCCATTATTAATCCAAGGAAATAGATTTGGCATTAAATGACTCACAAGGGTTAATATGCCAAAAACGTCTGTGCATCACGTCCTTACTTCTCTACATAGTCACTGTATCTCTCAATAGTAAGGTTTCACCTTCGAATGAGAGCATGTATTACTAACACAGGAACATGTACCATACATCAAAATGAAGCTGGTCCTCTGTGGATCACATCCTTACTTCTCCAGAGTCACCATTTCTTTCAATAGCAATGTTCCACCTTCAATTGAGAGCATGTATCCCAGCCCCATAAAATTCTGTTGACTGTTCTTTGAGCTACTTTGGACAACTTTACTGCATCCTCCATACTCACCAGATTTAGTGCCTTCGGACTCTTTGACCCCATGAAAGAGGGTTTGGGAAGCAAACATTATTCCAGGGACAAGGAAATGAAATCTGTAGTGAAGAAGTGGCTCAAAGAACAGTCAACAGAATTTTATGGGGCAGGAATACATGCTCTCATTCGAAGGGGAACATTGCTATTGAGAGAAACGGTGACTATGTAGAGAAGTGGGGGGGGGGATCCACAGAGGACCAGCTTCATTTTGATGTAAGATACATGTTCCTGCGTTGGTAATTATACCTGTCCTAAACAAAATGGCATTACTTTTTGACTCACCCGCGTAGCTTGTAGAAATGTGAATTAGAAAAAAAAAGTATTCTAAAGGATGAATTTATTAATAGAAGGAAAGTTAGTAAACTTTATATTGTAGCTTTTTAAGACAACTCTAAGAAAGGTGATAAGTTAAACAGAAACAAAAAAAAACCTGGATGTTTTTTAATAGTATTATCATTTGCAATAACACCAGATTCAACAATTTGTCTTTATTTTTTGTTGAGGACGTAAGTTAATAACTTTGAATCATTGCATACTGGTTTTAACAAAACCTGGTTTGATAAATAATTATTGATCTCTAATATTATTGTTTTATTCTTCAACATATTAAAAACAATCCTATGAATGATTTTATATAGAAACCATCAAAAATATAATTAAAATAAGTGTAATCTTTTTATGTGTTCTTATTTAATTTTATTCTTTCTAATTTAATATATTTCATTACATTAAAACTAAAATTAGATTCATGTTCAGTATCAGATTTGGTAATTTATGAGGAAGTGCGTCCCAGTCTCCTGCCTCAAAAATTGCTACCCGGTGACTATCAAAATAACAATCCCAGCCACTCTGAAAAGAAAAATTGATGTCTCCTATTTAAAATACTAAATGCCAAAAAAAAAATCCATCATTTAAATTTTTAATTTTTTAAAATTAACTTCACGAATATAAATCAAATCTACATATTTTTGCTAAAAATTCAAGCCCTGGTGATATTTAATGTGTATATATATATATATATATATATATATATTTACTTTGTCGTTAATTGTTTTATTTTCGAAGTTTCCTAGGACATACAGATTCACACAACTGCCCTTTTATATATATGTATAGATTACATTCGGACATACATACACACAACTGCCCTTTATATATGTATAGATTACATTCGGACATACATACACACAACTGCCCTTTATATATGTATAGATAGATAGATAGATAGATTAATCCTTTGGAATACTGTTTTTCTTTTCTTTTTTTTTCTTTTCTTTTTCTTATTTACATTTCTACCTACCATCGGATTTATTTCCAAATTTTCCCCACCCCGTCCATTATTAGTAATTATCTTTTTAATTTTCTTATTATCAATGACAAATTTAGGCTGCATGTTTTTAGTAATGTTTCCTATGATAGGATATGAATGAGACAAATATATTCTCGTTTCTTTTTCCAAGCACAGTCTTATTTTCTCTTCTTTTTTGCACTTAATATTAATAAAAGCAGAGATGGTGATAGGTATGCGTCCTGCATCGCTGACGCACAAAAATCTAAAAAGGACGCAGTAAAATCATATCCATGCTTCCCAGTGTTTTTCTATTTTCTTCCCTCACCATTTCAATTTAACTGTAAATACATTTCAATAGTTTCTTAGAAATGAATTACACAGAGTAGGTTACAAGGTAGGAGTTAGACGGCTTTAGTTGTTTCCCCAGATCATGAATAAAAAAAAAAAAACAATTTATTAAGAAACTTAAGTTGGGACCCTTAAATTTTGCTGGGGGACTCATTCAAAGAAAATATGTGTGTCCCAGGATGCACTATATGAAAAAGCTATCAGCATCACTGATAAAAGAAGGAAATCTTATTTTACATAAAGATGAAGGGCAAAAGAATTATTAGAAGGGATTATCTCTTTTTTTTTTTTTTTTTTTTTTTTTTTTTTATAAAAGTATGGAAGGAGGCACTCGTAGCATAATGGTTATCATCATAGGAAGTGGACTTGGCTATCTGAGTTCAAATCCTGAATAGGGCTATTAGCATCTTACATGCTTATACCCTGAATTTCAGTGCTACACAGCAACTCCTGCGACACTGCCGTTGCCAAACTGCATTGGTCTTTCACCTTTCCTTTGGACCACATTGGCAGTGTGGTGAGGGGGGATCTGCTGCTTGGGCAACAGCTCATCCTCCATATCAACCCATCCAGGCTACATAGTTAAAAAAAAAAAAAAAAAAGAAAAGAATTTTTGGACTCCATCGTCTTTCACAGACAGAAGGAAGAGTTTGTTACAAAACCACCACTGCCGAGCGGCTCTATATGATCCTGAGGAAACTGTTCAAATCCTAGACGAAACTGTTTGCATTTCACATAGCGCTAATACCATTGGGAAAGGTATGAATCCTACTCTCCCTCCAGCTATGGATAAATAGTAGGGCAGACTGGGCTCTTTAACCTTGGTTAGGCAACCTGTCTAGGAGAAGGAAAACTCTGAATTCAAACCTGTTAAACTCTGCTTAAGAAATTGACCTTGTGTCGTATCCTGCTCGTGCGGAGGGGTTGATAAATATATATATGATCCTGAGGAAAGCTGGGGGAGTAAACTCCTAAAACAAATCCGGAGCCAGAATCCTTAAGATGGAGTAACACTGAACTTCAGTGCTACACAGCAAGTCCGGTGACACTGCCATTGCCAAACTGCAATGGTTTTCTTACCATTCCTTGTTAAGTTTTTAAATGCCATCCTTGGCCAGTTGAAGAGGGCTTAAAGTAAGGAAGTCCTGAATTATGGAATCCTTTGGTAAGTGAATAAGTCCTATCCTGCGTATTGTTAAAGGTCCAGTCATTTAATCCTATGTCCGTCGTCCACGAAAGTCAAAGTAGTTATGGCCAGTACTGTCGGTTTAAGTATTGTATCAGCAGCGGAGTACTGCTAGCAATTGGCCAAGAGTTTGATCACATGTTTCTCGCTGAGTCTATAAGAATAATGTTATTATTAGTTAGAAGAATAATGGGCAAACAGAACGCTGTTAGTCAAAGTTGGAATTTTTCAAAAAATGCGTTATCTGTATTACACTTTTTTAAACAATTTTACACCAGGCTCTTTTGAGTCTTATTATAAATTGTAATGTTTCTGATTTTTAATAATTAAAAATAAAATTCATTTTATTTTTAATACAGATAACGCATTTTTTTTTTGAAAAATTCCAACTTTGACTAACAGTGTTCTGTTTGCCCATTCTTCTTCTGACGGTCATTTCATCCCGTTTTTACTTTTGTTGAAGACCGATCTATTACATACGGTCGTACAGATATTCCGAGGGACCTTACATCAGTGAGGGGGGGGGGCGGTGTGCTTTTTAAAACCGTTGAGAGGAAGGCACCGAACGGTTTGCACATTCTCTCCTGATGATCCCATGCATTTGTAAACATCATTTGTTTTTTCAATATATCAAATTCATACTGTCTATTTAAAACTTCTGTTTAAGATTATGGTTGATCAATTCAAAACCTTGCATAATCTTAAAGATTTTCATTAAATTTCTCTGGATTCTTCTAATCTTAAAACTAATTCTTCCAAGCTATACTTATAATTCATATTCTGTAAATCTGTTACTAACTTGGTTGCACATCTCGGAACTTTCTCTCTCGGATTTCAATTCCTTTCCATGCTTGTACACAATATGTGACTGCACATAATTATTAAAACGAGGGGAGAAAAAAATTGTTGTGAATTAACCAAAATGTTTGTTTTTATCATTTCTCATACACAATTTATAGATTATGAATTATCTCCCTTGGACTGTTTTAGTTGAAGGAACTCTTTAGCAAAAGAGGAAGAAAGTTAGTTGGCAACAGACTACATATACGATGATCGTCCACCATTAGTGACTGCCAATCAGCTGCCTTTTGACAAAATGGATTGGCACTTCTCTGGTCAATACATCCTGACTTAAAAAAAAAAAAATTAGCTGCAATGTAGATTATAAGTTATCTCCCTTGGACTGTTTTAATTGAAGGAACTCTTTAGCAAAAGAGGAAGAAAGTTAGACTACATATACAACGATCGTCCACCATTAGAGTGACTGCGATTCAAATGCCTTTCGACACAACTGACTTTAACAACAACTATTGAAATATTCTTATAAAATGATAGATTGTCGGTAATTAATATACCAAGATCTTTTTTTTATTATATATTTAGTACTTTTCAATTTGTATTGTTGTTGTAACATTGATTTATTTTACCCACCCCCCAAGTCTTTTCTCGACAAGTAAATGTAAATATTTTACCACCACCCTCTTTAAAATATTTTTTTATAGTAAAAAAATTAAAAGAATTTCGAATAATTTCCACGCGCACAGAAGGAGCAGCCGAGCCGATTTAACATCACAGAAAAAAAAATTTTCAAATATACGGCGTTCCTCAACTTCTTAAACAACAAATGATTAGAATATCGCCGTGGGATAAGTACTATAAAAAACACCTAGTACTTTCAATAACTCTGAGGATGGAATTTTACTTCCGAAAATATTTAATTTTGAAAAAAAAACAAAAGTTAAATAAATATAATTTTCAACACATATTGCATTGTAAATTGCCTTCAAAAATCTTTATATTACACACACACACACAATGCTTCAAAGATACTATCAAAATTTTTTATTTTTTTAGTAGTTTGAAGGCATTTTTATCGACAAATAAGTTTTTTTAGTGGTTTGAAGGCGTTAAAAGTAAACCGCACCTAGGTTTTTTTTAAATTGACAAGTAAATGTAAATATTTTACCACCTCCCCTATTAAATCATCTTTTTTTTTTTTTTTTTTTTTTTTTTCAGTATTTTCATTTTATTTTAATTCAAAACAGCTGTCAGAGATTTTTAAATAAATACGACTGAGTTTTGAAAATAAAAACAATCAATACATTTCTCTGAATGTTTGAGACGAAGCTTGATGATTAGTATTATCTGCGTTATTCGGACTATTGTCCTCATCTTCATTGTTATCTGTACAACGTTTCAGCCGATATGCCCTCCGGCCTTCTTCAGGTATTTCTTGTCGGACTTGGGAAGCTTCTTTTCGAACTCGAGAACTTACTTGTCGTAGTCGAGAACCTTCCTGTCGTAATCGGGACCCATCACTGAACTTTGAACCTAACCCTTTATTTAGTCCACGGGGATATCCTGTTCTCATTCCGCCAACCATAGCTGGGGTAGGAGCTGTGTTAATTATTTTTCTATGTAACTGCCGTCTGTCAGGATTGAACCTGGAATCTAGAGATAACTGTCACTTAGAACTGTCTGGCCATGTGTCCAATTGGATTTTCAGCTGGCACCACTTAGTGTTTTTTAGTGAGGAAGCCAGACACATCTATGCAATATGCACCCCAAAATTATAATTCTTTATACACTTTTGGCAACAGTTTTGACCATATTCTTGGAAAATTACTCTTCATCCATAATTCTATGATTAATTCAAGTGTTTTTATCATAAAACAGTTGATTAAAATTACATATTAAAATGCTTGTATATTTTTTTGGAGCCATTCGTAGAATTCTGTCCCGGTCTCCTGCCTTAAAAACGCTAGGCGGTGATAGCTGAAAAAACAACCCTCTCTATGAATGAAGTCCCTAGCTGAAGCGGTGCCTGCTAAAGCGCTTAAGTCGTTTTTACCGAAAAGTTAATGCTATATTTTACCCCTCCAGTCTTTTTTTCGACAAGTAAATGTAAATATTTTAACCCTCCCCCTCTTTAAAATATTTTAAGGGAGGGGGCTAAATATTTACATTTACTTGTCGATTAAAAATATCGCTTACTATCATTGCCTTCAAACTACTAAAAAAATTTTTTCCATAAAACGCTTTCATTCCCCCCAATTTTTTTTTTTTTTTTTTTTTTTTTGACAATCAATTACAAATAAAAAATAAAAACATTTTTTTCAGTATTTTTTATTTTATTTAGGGAGGTTGTATTTTTAGCTATCACTGCCTAGCGTTTTTTAAGGCAGAAGGCTGGGACCGAATTCTACAAATACCACCTTTTTCTTTTACTATTTCTCTGAATTTTTTTTAGATGAGGCTGGATTATTTGGATTATTCAGACTATTGTCCTCATCTTTGTTATCTGTACAATGTTTCAAACAGTGTGCCCTCCAACCTTCTTCAGGTATTTCAATTATGACAAGAAAGTTCCTGAGTGTTAATTAATTATTATTCTGTTACTCTCACTCTTGACCAGGATTGAACCTGCAGCCTAGAAATAACTGTCACTTAGAAATGTCTTAGATTGTTAACTATTGGTTAATGAAACAAGCCAAACCCCTCCTCAACTTAGTGGACTGTTCCTAGCATTAGTAGCTACAACTACTTAATCTGTTGCAGTTTGTCCATTGGGACTGAACTAGTAAATGCCTGGAGGGACTATACCATTCAACACCTTGACATTTATTATAGAGTCTGACAAGAAATACCTGAAGAAGGCTGGAGGGCCCATCGGCTGAAACGTTGTGTAGATAACAATAAAGATGAGGACAATAATCCAAATAATATTTTTCTTTTAATAAATTAATTTTTACTTCAATTTTTTATTTTTATTTCTCATGTCCCCAATTTAATTTCTATGTTGAGGCAACTTGAGGGGCTCCCTAACCAATAGTGCCCTGGTCCCCCAAAGTCTCTCCTGATAACCAACTATTATTATTATTATTATTATTATTATTATTGTTACTAGCAAATATATGCACCCTCCGGGTGCAAGTATTTAAGTTTTAATGTAATAAAATATTGTATTAAATTAGAAAGGCTAATGAAACTAAATAAGAATACAGATAAAAAGATTTGAAACAGAGGAGTACAGAGGGAGTATAATAAAAATGGAACAACTGAAACTTACTCTTTCATCACTTTCATCTTTCATTGTTATTTTTTCTAATTTAAGTATTTAGTTAAAAGAGGAAGTAAATAATAAAATGAGTTATTTTTTCTTGTTAATGGATTTCATTTAAGATTCATTGAAGAGATTTTTGCTATATTCATTAAAATAAAACCAAACAGTTAGAAATCAATAACTAAGCACATATTTATTAAATTTGATTTTTTAATATTAATATGCAAATTAGCCTTCCCGTTCACACTGTAAACCGCTATTTTGTTGTATATATAAATATAATTGCATGTTGTCAGTATGTAGACATAGTTAACAGTATTAATAATGTAAGACAATTTTATTAATAATTGAGGTTTAGATAAAAATAAGATCATGGAGAATGTGATGTCAATAACTAAGAGAATTGTGACTTGAGTAGGAATATAGTTTCGGTTACAGACAGAAAAACACGCAATCTCCATTATAATAAGATTATTATCTGTATCTTTTTTTTTTTTTTTTTTTTTTTTTTTTAACAAAATGATTTAATGTCTTAACTGCCTAAAATGTTGATAGCAAATCTTTTAGAAAGGTACCTTTGCAGATAATAATAGGACTACAAAGAAATTGAAATAGCTTCACATCTTATTATAATAGAGATTCGGTGTCTGTCTGTAACCAAAACTGTTACTAATTATGTCACAATACCCTCAGGGTTTGCGTAAGTTTATCGATGAGCATTTATAGTCACAGTCAAAATCATTTATACATAGAATAAATCTTATTTATTAATGATGTCTCTATGAAACTCTGAGTTAGATTTGCCTCAAAACAGCCCATGTGATTAGTGCATTTAAAGTCCTACAATGTGTCTTATATATCACTAAGAAATAAAGGTTTGCATAATATACAGCGTGGTTAATTTGCTTACTGGTTTTAACAAACCGGGTTTAATAAATAATTTACTTGGTGTTATTGATCTTCAATATTATTGTTTTATTCTCCAACATATTAAAATCAATCCTATGAATGATTTTGTATAGAAACCAATTAAAGTATAATTAAAATAAGTGTAATCTTTTTATGTGTTCTTATTTAATTTTGTTGTCTTTCTAATTTAATATATTTCATTACATTAGAAATTAAATACTTACGTCCAGAGAAGGACCCATATTCTTGCTAGTAATAGTAACACGGGTAATAATAGTTGTGCCAAGATAAATCTGTTATTTCAAATTTGTGGGTGGACTTTTCTTTTTTTCTTTTTTTTTTTTTTTTTTTTTTTGGTGGGATGGACTTATAATCACTTGGCGTTATTGATCTTTAATATTATTGTTTCATTCTTCAACGTATTAAAATCAATCCTATGAATGGTTTTGTATAGAAACCAATTAAAATATAATTAAAATAAGTGTAATCTTTTTATATGAGTTCTTATTTAATTTTGTTATTCTTTCTAATTAATATATTTCATTACATTAAAACTTAAAAACCCTCACCTGGAGGGTACATATTTTGCTAGTACACATTAAAAAAAGCAGTTGAATTATTTTTTGAAACACTTTTACTTTGTCATCTGTTTATGTATGTATGACAGTCTATTAATATATACGGCCCCATATGTCACTTAAGCAGGCAGAATTCTAACAGGCCTATTCTATTTTATAGTCAGTTTATGACTGTTTCGAAAAAAGTGTTAAAAATATACAAACTTGTCTTTTTTCTTCAGAAATGTAATAATAAAAGATTGTAAACAAACAAACAAAATAGTTTTAAAAAATTATGCAGTTATAAAAAACAAACACACCAACAATTTATCTATGATTTCAGGTTATATCAGAAAAAAAATGAAACCTTTTCAATGTGAAATGTATTCTCTGGTCATGGTTAGCAATGATAGTAATTAAATACAATAAATGTCTTTTTTTTTCTTCAGAATAAATAAAAGATTGTAAACAAACAAAAAAAATAGTTTTAAAAAATGATGCAGTTATAGAAAACAAACACACCAACAATTTATCTATGATTTCAGGTTATATGAGAAAAAAATGAAACCTTTTCAATGTGAAATGTATTCTCTGGTCATGGTAGGCAATGATAGTAATGATATTACAGAGAAACAGTATTTCTCAAGGAGAACTTATGGTTCTATCTAGCCAATTGTTTGTGCTTTAAGATTTTTTGAAACAGACATAAATTGACTATAAAATGAATAGGCCTGTTAGAATTCTGCCGGCTTAGGTGACATATGGGGCCCGTACATATTAGTAGGCGTGATATGTATATGTATGTAAGATATGTGCTTATCATTACTATTTGTCTATATTTTTTTAGATGAGGCTTGATAATTTGTATTATTTAGATTTTTCAGACTGTTGTCCTCATCTTTTTTGTTATATACAGTGTCGGCTGATGTGCCCTATGGTATTCTTCAGGTGTTTCTTGTTGAACAGAGTAATTTTCTTGTCTAACTCAGGAGCCTTCATGGTACTTTGAACCGAACCCTTTATTTAATCCATTGGGGTAGATTGTTCTCAATCTGTTAACCAGTCTGGGTATAAGTGGTGGTTAAACTTGCAAATCGTTGTCAAAATTAAAACGGAAACTTATTTGGTGGTGATCCATAATACTAACGCAAACAACTGGGACTAATGTGTCTACCGTAGGATTCAATAATTAATTTCAATGGAATTAATTTTCTTGATATATCCCTACGTGTATAAATTAGTATTTAACCTTTTTTGCTTAATTTAAGCGATTTTAAGAAGCCTCCGCAGGAAAAGAAAGAATAGGATCAAGAGAGAGTTGATGATTTTTTAAATATATCAGCAAAGGAACCGGTGCTTTGACATGACTTGACGCATAAGCAAATTGTCAGCCCTATTGACAGGGTTTAAGGATCAGAAAGAGTTAATGATTTTTTAAATATATCAGCAAAGAACGGTGCTTTGAACATGACTTGACCATAGCAATTGCAGCCCTAATTGAACAGGGTATGGATGCGAGAGAGTTTTAATGATTTTTTTATATAACCATCAGAAAAAGTTCGACGAGCCAAATTTACAAAGAGGCCACAGGAACGAACAAACACATATGGTTTAAATGAAATTTCGGATTTTGAAGTTTCAGAATTTAACAATCTTTAAAGACGCTAAATGAAAGCAAATTAATTGGTAATTTGGTGGTAAAGGAAGTCTTGACATCCCAACCCGCCGCGCGCTACAGGCAATCCCCCCCACACTTCCACCATTTCACTTAAAAAGAAATTATCTACTTCTTTTGAAGTGGAATTTTGATACTGGTCTTTTCCTACTTGGTTAAACAATTAGATAAAAGTTTTATGGTCAAAGCTAGCTGGACACTGAATAAATAATCAAGAAATTTGATAAATTTGCAAGTCTTTCCCATATCATTTTCCCTGAAGATTGTAAAAGAGATTCTCAAAGTAAAATTCAATAAAATTATCTATTATTACTTGCTTGAGGAGTTATTTATATATAGTTCAGAGATCTGTCCCTGTAACCTGATCTAGCTTTGTCCAGGGAACGGAACAGGCTGGTAGAGCCAATCCATCTCCCAGGTCTGAATTCAGATTTTTCGCTCCTCCTCCTACTCTAGACGGAGATATCTTTGTAAAGCGGAACCTGAAGAATTAACAGTTACCTGAGATGAAAGGTATAAACATTAAAATTCATAAGCGGGGACATAAAATATATTTTAATATATAAATATTTTGAAAGGCCAATACAATGCGTATGAAAAAATAAAAACAAAAAGATGTTAGTTTTTGTCTTATGCGATTTCGGAGCATGACTTCATCAATCAGAGTTTATTTTCAGAATGAACGTGCTTATGTTTTAATTTGTGTGGTTACAATTTCTCTGATTTTACTTTTTTTCCTCTTCCTTTTTTTTTCTATTGACGGTTTTATTTATTCTTTTTTTTTTTTTTTAAATAATTTTGAATTTTGACATGGCAAAACAAACTTGGAACATTTGACCGAGACAGACAGATATTAAGAAACATTTGTTTCTCAAACAACATTAAAAAAAAAAAAAAAAGAAAAAATAAGAAATTACAGTTATTTGCCCATTTCATTCATAAAGGAGAAGAGAAAGAGAAAAAATTACATTTACTGTAAGTTTATTTATAGCATGGGCTATCCCTGTTCATGTCCTGTAAACTTTTATGTATATCTGTACCATTCATGAATGTTGTATTTATCCTTTCTACATGTAACTTTGTTTTATCCTTAGTATTATGTATCTTGTTATATCCATGTCCTGTACCATATTAAAGTTTTGTCTATCAACGCCTTGTCGAGTCTTGTATTCAAGTATATATAACTTTTAACCTTTCTACCAGGGTTATTTTACAATGTCCATATACTAGCATTACCATGTAGGGAATTATCTTCCTTTGGCCTGGAAGAATTTATCTTCCGCTGTGTTGCATTTTGTTCCCACGAGGGGACCTCTGGTATAATAAACGGCTGATCAAAAATGCTTTTCTGTCTCTTTCCTTCTGCCTCTGAACGAGCACATGGGTTTAGACTTCTGTTACCCCCTTTCTCAGTGGAGCTTTGCCCCCCTCCCCTAACATTATTTTCAGTTGAATGATATTATGTGGGGTCTGCATTGTGTTAAGCAGGATTTTTTTTTTATAATGATCCAAATTCTTGAATAAATGGAGAGAATGTCTGGAAATCCTAATTAGAATCCTTTTAATTCTTTCCTAATAGAAGCATAATACATTATGGACCACTTTTTAGAAAGGAAGCATGGACTATCCCTTTTAGTTCCAGTCTGTAACTTTTATGATTTTACGTACATTTTTTGGGTATCTCGTTTATACCTAAATATTGTATCTTGTATTTACCATTCATGAAATGTGGTCCTTTTATCTCTACTCTTATATCTATATTTGTATCTTAATGTATCTATGTACTTTAATGTATAATTATCCGGTTTTCATGTGGCCTGGTACACCTATTAAATGTTTTGTCTCAACAACGTGTCGGATGCTGTTGTTCAATTATTAACTTTGGAATCTTAGCAGGATTGTCTATTTGTTTAGGGGTTATGGTGATTAAAATGTGTTTTATTAAAATATGTTCAAAATTTATTCATTTTAATTATATTTTGAATTGGAGTTAATATAAGTGAAACTTGGATATACAGACTTACCAAGTGAAATGGTCTCAATGGTTAGTTGATACAATTTCAACAATGATAAGGGCAGCGATAATAACAATATAAAAGTGCTCAATACTTAAGGTATGGTGAAATTTGGACCGGGTTAGCTCGTTTCGTATAGCGTTCGCTAGAAACCAAAGGTTATCTATTCGATTACTCCCGCCAACTCAGCGTATGATAACAGGGGCTGTGCGTAAAGTAAGGAGCTGACGGTAGTGTGCGCAACTCACCTCAGATGCAAAATAATCCTTGGTCACTAGCGCTATAGTAAAAGGGATAGACTCCCTCGCTGATTGGCGATACAATGTCTCAAACATGTCAAGAGCTGTTGTTCAATTATTAACTTTGAATCCTATCACCAGCAATTTGGCCAAAATCTGCCAAGACATTGAATAATTGCAACCTAATCGGTTAATTCACAAATTTCTTGAGTATTTATTGTCATGCCCAGGACCCTTTTTTTTGGGGTGGAGGGAAGGGTCCTTTACCCTCTACAGGGTTTGGTTGTTTTGTTTAACCGGCATTAATCAACAAAAAATTTTAAAAAAAGTTAAAAAAGAATTGAGTATCCATTAGAATGAAATTATTCAAAACTTTGTCGGCATTAATGACCCACTGAGGTTGATATGCCGTAAAACAAAACAACCGCAGTGGTCATTTAATGCGACAAAGTTGAAATAATCAATTCTTAATGATACTCAATTTTTTTTATAAAACATTTTTCTATTTAACCCATAGATGGGACCTAAAGGTACTACCACTCCGGGTCAGAGTGGACCAGGGACAATGGTGATGAAGGGTGTCCACATTCCCAAACCTCAAAAAACTGGAACCTCACCATCAGATAGTGAACAATCATCCCAGGAATGAAGACCCCTCAGCCACCGCCTTCTACACCATCATAAAAAAAAAATGTTAGGGCTTGCCATAAGGGCCAATAGGGTTGGTAATCTATAGTCTAGGGCTTGCACATGACCACGCGATGATGAGGGCCTTCTCCCCTCTGCAGGGGATACAGTCAGCATAAATTCTAAACACTACAAATATTTGTTTTATTCAGACTAATTATCCTCATCTTCAATTGTTATATAGCAATGTTTTGACTGATGGTGCGCTTCCGGACTTCATTTAGGTGTTTCTTGTCAAGATCTTGAGGAACCTTCTCTTGAACTTGGAGCCCTCATGTAATGTCAAACTGAACCTTTTATCAATCCAATGATTTAGACTGTTCTCATTCCATTACATAACTGGTACAAGTGTAAGGCTGTACACTTAACAAGAAACACACTGAAGAAAGGTTGGAGTGCAACATCGGTCCAAACGTTTGTATATACAATAAAGAATGAAGACAATAGTCAAATGAATTAAATTAAATCAAAAGACTCATCGCAAAAATTCGACAAGAAACAACCTTGAAGAAGGTATGGAGGGCACATCGCCAAAAAACGTTTTGTATATTTATTATAATGGAGATTTGTGTTTTTCTGTCTGTAACCAAACTATATTACTATCAAATCACAATTCCCTTGTTAATTTACATCACATTCTCCATGATTTTATTTATTTAAACCTCAATTATAAAAATTGTTTAACATCATTAAGACTGTTGACCATATCTACATACAAATAACATGCAATTTATTTATATATACAACAAAATAGGGTTACAGTGTAATGGGAAGGCTAATTTGCATATTATATTAAAAATTATTTTAATAAATATGTGCTTAGTATTATTGATTTCTAATTGTTTGGTTTTATTTATTGAATTATGAGCAAAAATCTCAAGGAATAAATTTTAAAGAAATCCATTAACAAGAAAAATAACTTTTATTATTTTTACTTCCTTTTTAACTAAATATTAAATTAGAAATTTACAATGAAAGAATGGATAAGTGGAAAATGATGGAAGATTAGTTTCAAAGTTGTTCATTTTTCAAATTACTCCCTGTGTTCCAATTTTTATTCTGCATTCTTTTATTCAGTTTCATTAGCCTTTCTAATTTAATATGAAATTTTATTATATTAAACTAAATACTTGCACCGGAGGGTGCATATATTTGCTTGTAAACTATAAAAGATGAGGACCAATAGTACAAAATAATAAAATTATTCAAGCTCATCTCAAAAAAATTCAGACAAGAAACACCTTAAGAAAGTGGAGGGGTGCATGGCCATAAACTGTTTGTAATATAACTAATAAAGAGAGACATATATTAGTCCATAATACTACAACATTATCCCAAACTCATTCAAAATTCAAACACGGAGAAACACCATAGAAGAAGTTGGAGGTGCATCGCCAAAACTTTTGTTATATATACTATAAGTATCGGAGGCAAATAGTCCAAATAATACAAATTATCAGCTTCATCTTCAAAAAATCAAGAAACCAACCCCCCAAAAAAACGCAAACCAACACAAAAAAAACACAAATAGTTTGTACAATGGCTAAAGAAGTTAACCTTACTGACCCTATTACATTACTTACCCCACACATTGCCGCCTTTAACATCTATATCCATCCACCCACATTGAAAAATATACTAATTAGTTTAAACAAACATTTCTGTTTCTTTGTATTTTTCTATTCATGGTCCTAATCTTTTGTAACAAAAAACCCAGCAGGACAATGAATATTTGCTATTTCTAAAAGTGAATTTCCCTCTTATCTGTAAAGGACAGACAAAAGAAAACACTCCACAAAAACAAATACTTACAAAATCCAATCAAATACAAACATAACTGAGATCCTTTATATCTCACCCTATAGTCATCTATATATATATAATATAAATATATATATATATATATATATATATATATATAATTAATATACCAAGCGTGTTGGTAGATCCTTGCGAGAGAAAAAACCCAGCAAAAGTTTGATGTAAAAATATACTACCACATCACCAGGAAGAAAAAATTTTTTGAAAAAAGAAAGGACGCAAGATATGTACGCAACAAAAAAATCTATTGGTACAGTTTTTGGCCAAAAGAAAAAACAATTTATATGTATATATAGGTATATAAGATATATATATATATATATTTCATATAACGCTAGGAGAAAGCTAAAATGTAGAAGTGCTCGATACCTAAGTAGACCAATTGCTCCTTTTTCTTCTCAGTCAGATTTTAGCCCTGAGAGCTTTATGCGAAACTAATAGTAGGTTCGTCTGCCCTTTTATTTATATATATATATATATATATAATAATGAAAGAATAACCTAATGAGTCAGAAAAGCCTACTAAAATTTCGCCTAAGTGCTCTTCAGGGCTAAGATCCGACTCTTTATATTGGCTCTACTAGGTATTGAGCACTTTTTACTTATTTGCTTTAGTTTCCTGGCGGTTTTGTATGAAATATATATAATATATATAAAAGAATATATATACAATATAAATTGTTTTTTTTCTTTTGGCCAAATATTGTACAATAGATTATTTTTGGTTGGTACGATTATCTTGCTTTCTTTTTTCCAAAATTTTTTTCCCCAGGTGATGTTTGGTAGATTTTTTACAATCAAACTATTTGTTGTTTTTTTTCTCACCGCGAGGGTTTACCACAAGTTTGGTATATTAAATATATATATATGAGATATAGATATAGATAGTAGATAATAGTAGATGATAATAGATGTTTAGTTTATAATTTATTAGCATTGGAACAATTTTGCTACCATTGAATTTCTTGCTCTGTGGAGTCTTCAAGCAAACGAAAGTGTTTTTTAAAATGAGGCAAATGATATAAATATGTATATAAATGTGTGCGTTTGGTTAACTGTATTGCGTATGTAACTTGTTTGTTTACATTGCTTGCGTGTGAAAATGTCGATACACCTGTTGTGTTCTACGTGTGGGTATGTTAGCATGTGCATACACATGAAAGTACGTAGGACCGTGACGTCATGATCAACATCCAGCGTTGTGTGCGTATTGTGTTTTGGTGTTTTTGTTGTGACGAGTATGAGGTTTTTGTGATTAATAAAGTATATTATTAGTACAATATTAATAACAATTATGTGTGCATGTAATGACCGTGTTATGTAATGGAACATTGTTTAGTGTAGTGCCAACAGGTGCATCGGACATTACACACTGCAACACAAAACAAGTAACACGCAAATACAGTTTAACCAAACGCACAATTTGACATATTTATAATCAAGTCCTGCTTATATATAGTATAGTCCTGCAAGTTAACCACTACGCACGGGAATTCCTCCAAACAAATCCTGAAAGCAGTAAGTAAAAAAGTAAGTAAAGTCATCAGGGTGGCCTAAAGTTGGTATCAGCCAGACAGTCCCCTATCCGCCTAGACCAAGGAGATTGTTTTAAACGTCTGAGGTGGACGCCACACCTACCATCAGCTCCTCACTTTACTGCACAGATCCCTGTGCTATTCATGCATGNATCAATGATCGAGTTGGCAGGGCCGGTATCGAACCTGGAACCTTGTGGTCCTAGTCAGACGCTCTACCGACTGAGCTTAACATTTGCAATTTCTCGAGTATTTCTGAACCAATCTTTAAAATATTATATAGTTGGAAAGAAAAGAAAATAATCTTTCTAAATATGTAATTTCCATGGGTTTTTATTAATTGAATTATTTTTTACAGCGATTTAAAACCTTATTTTCCTCCGAAAGGTTGAAAACAAAAAATATGAATTTTTTGGGGGTGGGCCTAAATTTCAGTCATTAGTTTGCAATGCAAAATCAAAGAGGATAATCTTTATCAATATTCTTGAAATTGAACACTTAATTAGTAGACACTTTATAATATATCGTGTAGGTTTTTTTTTCTTCTTCGACCGTCCGAAGCGAAACCACTATCAATGAAAGTTGATGTAAGTTCTTTCAAAAAGCATGAGCTAAACCGGAGATGCTTAAAATACTCAAATTAAAAGAATAGGGCAGTTTCCAGTTCATTTGAAATTGAATGATAATTTTGTGAGATCTGCATTTGCAGTTTTATCAATAATTTTGATGATTCAAAAAGAAGGGAGATAACTAGAATTAAATGCTAATTAAAATCTTTCACCTCAATTCTCTCATTAAGACAATTTTTCAGTTGAATGATAATTATGTGGAGTCTGCATTTGTGTTAAGCAGGATTTTTTTTTAATGATCCAAATTCTTGAAATAATGGAGAGGATTATGAAATGCTAATTAGAATCCTTTAATTCTTCCTAAATAGAAGCATTAATATCATTATGGACCACTTTTATGAAAGGAAACTAATGGCTTCTTCAGGAGTCTTCATGAGTCGTTATTTTATAATATTCATCCCCAAAAAATTGATATTTTCATTGTGTGTGTGTGTATACATGTGTGTATGTGTGTGTGTGTGCATGTCTTTTTGTAGGTGCGTGTGCGTGCGTGTGTGTTTGTTATATGGCATATCAATCATGGTGGTCATAATTTTATAATATTCATCCCAAAAATTGAATATTTTCATTGTGTTGGGGGGGTGTACGTGTGTGTGTGTGTGTTTGTTTTATGGCATATCATCATGTCATGGGTCATAATTTTATAATATTCATCCCAAAAAAATTGAATATTTTCATTGTGTGTGTATGTGTGTGCGCATGTGTGTGTGTCTTTGTTTTATGGCATATCAATCATAGTGGGTCATAATTTTATAATATTCATCTAAAAAAATTGAATAATTCCATTGATTGTGCGTGCGTGCATGTGTGTTTGTTTTATGGCATATCAATCATGGTGGTCATAATTTTATAATATTCATCCAAAAAATTGAATAATTTCATTGTGTGTGTGTGGGGGGGTGTACATGTGTGTGTGTGTGTTTGTTTTATGGCATATCAATCATGGTCATGGGTCATAATTTTATAATATTCATCTAAAAAAAATTGAATAATTTCATTGATTGTGCGTGTGTGTGTGTATTTTTTGGCATATCAACCACAGTGGGTAATTTAATGCTGACAAAGTTTTTAAAAGTTTGTAGTGATAGTTTGGAAGAAAAATTTTCAATTCAAATTTTTTTGTAAACAAATTTTCTATCTAACCCATAGATGGGACCCTAATAGGTACTACCACTGCAGGTCAGAGTCACCTGGGAGCAATAGTGATGAAGGGGTGCTCTACATTCCCCAGACATCCAGAACTGGATCCTCACCATCAGTTAGAGTTTTGCGTCAAACCCAGGACATGAAGACCCTCAGCCACCGCACCTTCTAGCACATATATGATAAAAAATTGTTGGGAAAATCATACAGATGTTAGGGCTTGACGTGACCAGTTGATTGATCAGAGGTGGCCTCTCCAACCACTGTTAGCCAAAGTAAGGCCTAAGTGGAGTGTTGCATGTCATAGACTGCTTATCCATCAGGATTCTGTCCTTAAGCATCACGGGTCGCCAACCATGGCCAATGGGTTGCTACCATGGGGTGGCCTTACTCCTCTGCAGAGGTGCAGTTGGTGTATTCTACTGCCCCAGACAAAAGGTGAGTGTGTGTCTCTCTTTGTGTGTGTGTGTGTCTCTCTGTCTCTCTCTCTCTGTGTGTGTGTCTTTCTCTTTGTGTATTGTGTGTGTGTTGTGTGTGGTGTGTGTGTCTCTTTGTGTGTGTGTGTGTGTGTGTGTGTGTGTCTCTCTCTCTTTGTGTGTGTGTGGTGTCTTGAAACGATCTCCAACTTGACAAATCTTCACAAAACATGAACTCAGATAAAAAGGAATTCATGTGTTTTAATCAAGATGGTGCCATCTCCTCATTAAATGGCAAACCTCTAATTCATTTCTATTTAACCCATAGATGGACCCTAACAGGTACTACCACTCCAGGTCAGAGTGGAACTGGGAGTAATGGTGATGAAGTATCTAGGCCCCTTGAGTGGTATGTATTTATCCAACCCATTCACCATGGGTAGGACACAAAGTTTCAAGTATGTATTTACCAACCCCTCCATATGAGCAGGATGTGACACAAGGTCAATTTATGAAGCAATTTTAACAGGTTTTAATTTAGTTTTCCTTGTCCTGGACTGGTTACCTTGCCATGGTTAAAGAGCATTGTCTACCCTACTATTTACACATAGCTGGAGGGAGAGTAGTTAGATGCATACCTTTCCCAAGGTATTAGCGCTATGTGAAATGGACTCGTCCAGGATTTAAAATCGGGTCAACGAGTACATTCCCATTATACCACGCACCTCAAACAAAGTTGCAAGTAAGGAGCATCCAGTAAGGATTGAACTCACTACTTAGTAGGAATGGATCTGTGAGACTAGGTTGCTAACAATTACACCACGATAGGATGCCCTTTTACACAACCTATTCGCCATGGTAACATGTGACACAAGGCCACAAGTATGGGGCATCCGGTGAGGATCGAACTCACTACTCAATAGTAATTGATCTACGAAACTAGTTGCTAAGAGCACAATAATGTATAATGTTTAGCGAGTTCGAGGTTCGTTGAGCGCTCAAAACTTCTAGCCTTGTATCAAAGTTTGATACAAGGCCAGAAGTTTTGAGTGCTCAACGAGCCTTGAACTCGCTAAATCAAACTAAGCAAATATTATGACTATTCTCGTCTCTTTGATTAGCTAAAAATTAAATCTAATAAAATTTTTTTTAGATATGTTAGCTATTCACTCCAGACAAAATTGGGTAAAACTTGCAAATCATACTCAAAATCTCATGATTACAGGGTGACCCAGATAAAACAGATCCCAAATTATTTATTTAATTTTCCCATTACTAACCCTAAACCCCAACTCTAACCCTCCCTAGTTAAAATTAACAGTTTTATTACAAAATTTGTGGGTTCTTTTTTTTCTGAGTCATGGGATTTTGAGGATGATTCACAAGTTATATCCAAAATTGTTGATTTAACTTGTAAACAAATGAAATATTGTATTTTCTCAGCAAGCTATCACTAAGACGACGTAACTTTTTCTTTAATTCATAAAAAGAAACGGCTGCGTTTTAAATAGAAATGAAACTACTGACACCTTAAAACGTGTCAATGGGCTAAAGCTGGAGATTTTTTTCCCCCTTCATAACAAGCACCCGGCCATCATGATACTTTTTAATTGAGTTGTTAAAAAAATGAGGGAGTGGTATTGTATGGCTGGGTTTTTTTTTTTTTTTTTTTACAAACAAGGACTGGAGCTTTTAAAACAGCATTTTTTTTTTTTAAATCCTATTTACAGAAAACAAACGTAACAATGAATTAAAAAATGATAAATGCATGACAATATACCCAAGCTAACCTAAAAAAAGTTTAATTAAATCATAAAATTGCAAAAAGGAAGACCATTAAAAATAAAATCTATTTCTTTATGCCAACTAAAATGCCAGGATGAGATTTTTTTTTTTTCCTCACAAAATGTTACCGTTCGACTTAAAAAGCTTCTGATTTTTGTGACATCTGTGTTTGTTTGTTTACACTGTTTAAAAACTCTTGTTGCAGCTAAGATAAATGATTTATGACACGTCGACATCGTTATGGGTCACAAACACGCAAGTGCAAGACGTTTAGTTTTTCTGTATTTAAATATTAAATAAACTTGAATTCTGAATTAATTAAAGTTTAATTTAAATAAACCAAATAAATATGCAGATTTTTTTTTTTTTAAGTTGTAATGTTTTTTTTTTTTTCGCGTATGCTTCACTTGTTTTGTTATACAAAAATAAAGATTGAAAATAAAAATACTGAGTTTTTTTTAAGCATGAACTTAAGTAAAAAAATTTAAATCTTTATTATTACTGTTCACTTTATACAGATATTCATTTAATAATAATAATAATAATAATAATAATAATAATAAAGCGTTGTTGAAACTATCTACATTACTCAGAAGAGTCCTGGAGACCTGAGGATACTTGTTGTCACTCAAGAATCCAGCGAAAGGACATCAGCTTACACAAGGAATGAATAATTGAGACTGTCCAGACTACTGCACTGTTGCAATCAGCTAGAATACTCAGAAGAGTCCTGGAGACCTGAGGAGACGTTGTCACTCAGACACCAGGGAAAAACCATCAGCTAATGCTGGTGTGAAAAACTAAGAACTATAATAATAATAATAATAATAATACCCAACAATTGCGCACAAGAAACGAAATAGTGTTGTTTCACCGTTTAATGTTTACTTTTTGGTACGAATGAGACGTAAAAAAATTTAAAAAATAAAAATATTCTTATTAAATTTGACGGTATATTCTCAATTCGATTATTTTTAAGCAAGAAAAAAATAAAAAATAATATAAAACCAGCTTAAATGATGACAAAAAAAAAACAACAGAACATCACAGAGGATAAAAAAGAATAGTTGTTCATAAAATTTTGTGACTAAAGTCGCAATGTGGAGGTTTTTTTTTTTTGGTTTTTTTAAATCATGTTCAAACTTAAAATTAGTATTTTGGTAGATTAGTTACAAAATTATTTTTTGTTTCATTTAAAAAAATAAAAAAAATAAATAAATAAACATTTTAAATGTCCACGAATTAAGGAAAACATGAATCAAATAATGCATGATCAAAAAGTCACAGGTTATAAAGTATTAAAATAACCCTTTGATCCCGTTATTATACTAGTTATACAATTGACACTTTTAATTTCAACCATACCCCACTACTAGTTTAACCCTTGCAGGATCTCGTTTAAACGGCAGGGGGTTAAGACTCGGACTCAAAGGGTTAACTAAAATAAAGACATGCCTTGACCTGTACCTTACTAAACAAATTTCGTTACCAAGTTCAACACTGAAAAGATGGCTAAAACATTTTTGACCACTGACCAGAAATATCGGATTCCTTCATTTCTTCAATGGTTGACAGGATTTGTCCCGGTTAAAATGGATTTTTTTCCTCTTTCTTTCTTTTTTTTACTCTTATCAAATTTCTTAAAGATACACTTGATATTTCTTCTGTGTGAGCTTGTCTTCAATTCTATGTCAAATCTGAACTGACGTGATTGGCCCAAATGCTCAGGTAACAAAAAAAAACACACACCTAGCTCAACAATTTAAATTGCACTATTAGAAGGAGGGTAGGGCAAAAAAAATTTTGTAATTATTCGATAACTCAGAAAAAAATAAATAAATAAATAAAAAATTAAAATAAATTCTGATGTGTAAAGTTTTATTGTCATGTCGTGGTTAACACTTAAATTACTAATATTGAGAACTTGTTTTGGTTTATTTTTCAAAAAACAGATCGTAATTAATAAGGAAAAGAATACAAAAAGATTAAATTTACTAAATTAAAATAATTTTTGGCGGACCTGACCATCTGGGACCCCCCCCCAACTAAAATTTAAAAAAAAAAATTTTTTTTCCTTCAATGGATTATTATCGATTACACACCAATCTATCAGATTGTAAAAAAAAAATTCTTAAAAGTTATTTATTTTTTGAGTTTTCAGGGGTGCTCAAATTTCCCCGTATAAGAGTATAGTAAATCGATCCCCCATATCGGAACCGCTCTACCTTAACAGTTGGGCTGAACTTGCACAAAGGTGTCAAAATTAAGGTGACCCAGAAAAAAACAGAACCCACAAATTTTGTAATAAAACTTAATTTTATGGGGATCTAGGGTTGGGGTTAGGGTTTAAGGTTAGTTTAATGGGAAAATAAATAATTTGGGTCTTTTTTACTGGGTCACCCTGTATACCGTTGACCCAGAAAAAACAGAACCCATACATTTTGTAATAAAACTTAATTTTAACTAGGGGGGGAACGATTTACAATAAACTTATACGGGAAATGAGCACCCTGGAAAATCGAAAAATAAAGAACTTTTTAGATTTTTTTTTTTTTTACAATCTGATAGATTGGTGTGCAATCGATAATAATCCATTGAAGGAAAAAAAAATTAGATGGGAGGGTTCCAGGTGGTCAGGTCCGCCTAATCAAAAAAAAAAAAAAAAAAAAAAAACTCTAGACAAATATACAGCACACGTTCTTATCTAAGTTCTGTAGTTTTTCAGTCCCTATATAGGGACTGAAAAATAGTACTATAGGGCCTATAGTTATAGTATAACTTATACTATAACTACTACTTGCTTAAAAAATCCTATTTCAAAGAGAAATAAAATTAAAATAAAAGAAGTTTGCTAACAAAATAAATATTAAGTGAAGACATCTAAACTTGTTTTACCCTTAATTTGTTATTTGCTTGTATTCAGTACGTTTTATGGTATAACACACATTCATTCCCTGGAGTTGAATAAAGTATTAGTTACGATACTAATAATTAGTATATATTAATTGCACAAGGTTTTAAGTTATTTTTTAATTGTTCCACAAATAAACATGTAATTAGAATATTTAACGTGTTAGGAATGAACAGAACAGATTAGAAAAAAGATAAACAAAAAAACCCCTGAGTTTTGTAATTAAAATCTACTTAATTATTGCAACAAAAAACAACTGAAATTAAGATTTATGAAATTGACAATGTTTGAGAAAAATGGATTATTTATTATTTTTATAAATCAGTTTGAAACGGTTTGATTTTTTTAAATGTATACGTAAAATTAAATAAAAAAGAAGACTAAAATGAAGGAAATATCTTTTTAATAAATGTTAATTTTATTTAAAATAAATACTTTTTAAATGTTATTGTTAAAAAAAAAGTGAATAGAACTACTTTCGACATGATAAAAATTTAATCGCAGATTTAGTGGGGAAGAATAGTTTCTTTTTATTTAAAATTTAAATAAAAATAAATTTAAATTTTAAACTGTTTAAAAAATAAAATCTTTTGAAATGATTTTTGAAAATGATCTTTTTTCTTAGTACTTTTTAATCATGTAAGTAAATGTATTTTAGCTTATTTTAAATCATTGATTTAAAATAAGCTATTTAAAATCAATCTTACTTTATAAAAGTTTAACTTCTAGAAAAATGTATTCATTTAACTTTAAGAGGTGTTTTAAAAACACCTATTAAATTTAAATTCTAAAATTTACGACAGCAAAAAAAAAAACGTTTAAAAAAGAAAGGGAAACTAACTTTTTATCTTTAAAGAATAAATGCGGATACTAGTGATAAATATAAAATTTGTGTTAAGATATATATTATATGACTTTAATTTTTGTAAAATACTTACCTGTCGGTTTTGACAGAGGAGGCTGGTCCGTCATAATATTAGTGGCTTTGACACTTGAAGGTTCACTGGCTCCAATCAAAGAATCACTGACCAATTCTTTTTCAAGTCCAAATTGTGTGTGTGATGATGACATTATACTAAAAGGAAATAAATATTACTATTCTTTTTCTGTTTAGTCTTTTTTAAAGCTTTCTACTAACATTCAACACCCTCTTTCCTTCTTCAAATCGATTTCTTCTTTTCTTCTTTCTTTAAAAATCTAAAAGGAAATAAATATTCTTTTTCTTCTTATTTTTTTTTTCGTCTTCTTTAAATCTCTCTCTTTTCAACACCCTCTTTCTTTCTTTCTTTCTTTCTTGAAATCGATCCCTTTCTTTTTTTTTTTTTTTAAAGATATGTTGTTTGTTATTGTTATTTGTTTTTTGTGTCTCCTCACCCAGAAAAAAAAACGCAGGGTGCGAGTTTCAGTGATTTTTGTCACGTGACCCTACGTTTTCCGGTCGGTTGACTATGTAAATAAATTAAAATACAAATTGACAAGCTTTCATTTTCTTTTTTTAATCTTAACTATTTCTACCAAAAAAAAAAATATTAATAATAATTAAATTAAACAGACGAAAGCAGAAGAAAAGAAAAATGAGGGTGCAATTTTAAAATAACAACATAGCAAGAAGAGAGAAAAAAGACAATAATTAAAAATCTTACTCTAATGTAATATTATGATAAATTAGAAAAACCTAAACAAACAAAAAAATCACAACTCTCTTTTTTATAGGCTTATTTTAGTCTTCCTATAAATTCCTTTTCTTATTTAGTCCCTCTAATATTCAAATAAATATTATTCGTTGTGTTGTGTTTGTCAGAATGGTTTTAAAAAGCCAACTAAAAAAAATCAGGGAGGTGTGTTTCTTTTTTTCTTCTTCTTTTGAATAACAAAGAGACTTTTTAAAAGTCACAATATGGAAATAAGGGCCCTAAACATCTGCTAGACGGGTTGAAGGCCCCCGTGGTTGTAGTGTTGACATGTCCAGACCAAAAAGCAAACATGCATTTGCACGTACAAACTAAATATAATATAAAAATAAAGACGTGGACGACGACGACAAGATAGGCCAGTCACGTGGTGCACGTAGAACACCGGAATATCCTGGTGACATTTCTATCGATGCTAACGTTCCACCTTTATCACACTTCGTTCACTAATTCTTATCTACGGATGCACCTTCGCATACAAAATATACTTTTGTTTTTGTATACACTGTTTTGAAAGTTTGTTTTCGGTTTTATTTTATCGCTTTTATTTCTTTAAATAACTATTTTCAACTTTGATATGTGCTTACTTTGCATATATTAGTAAAAATTATATTATTTATAGTAACATTTCTGTTTTTTTATTAACGTTTTATTTTTTAGCGCTCTCTCGTTGTTAACTTATCTAATGTACGGATACATATTCGTCAAATAAATAAAATACGAACATGAATCTTAAATTTAAAAAAAAAGAAGAAAAAACAGAATGAAAATATATTATATTTATTATAGGAATTCTAGTTTAACTAGTGCATAATTTTTGTTCACCTTTTTGTTTATTTTATTTATTTTTAGGGTGCTTCCATAAAAGAATGTTTACTAAGGTTTACTCACGTCAGCAATATTATTACATTTTTTTACTTCATGTTTTTCCTTAAGGGTTTACGTTTAAATAGTATTTAATTCTAGGCGTTCTACTATTTCTGTTACGAATTTAAATGAATATATATTAGTTTGCTAATTTTGTACAGAGCATTAATTATTATTTTACGTATTCTTAAATGTCGTCGCTGAAGATTTTGTTTTCTTCTTTTTCTTCTTTTTCTTTTTCCTTTTTCCCCCTTTTTTGTTAAACTTGACATTTTCAGTACAATCAATGTTTTAGCTTTGTTTACGTGTCAACATTTTTTATGCTCTTTTTTTTTTTAATTCACAAATCTAAGCGACTTAAACACTCAAAAGATTAAATGTACCATTATTAGGAAATTTTTTTTTTTTTAATCCCTAAGTAATATTAGCCATTCTAACCCCTCGCTGAAATTATTTGGCTAAAATTAAATTTAATCCAAGAGCGTATAAATCCTAATAACAATAAAAAATGTTGACCAATGAAAAGGTTTTAAGAAGCTCAAATCTGATTTGACAAATCACGAAGTGTCTGTTAACGAAATCAAAGTCAACAAGTGCCACACTCACAAGTTTGTTTTTCTTTGGGATATATATACCACGTACCCCACGTGTACGGTTTAGGCACAAGGCCCTATTAATGTGGGACCAGCCACAAGCTGAGACTCATGGATGGCGGGTGCAAAAAAAAAATGCGTTGATTCCGTCGGCATTCCAACTCAAGCGGGGCGCCCCAGACACCGGGCAATAAACCCAACCCTGCCCCTTTAAATCGAGGGGCAAGTGGGCTAAACTTGCAAATTGGTCGGAAAATTAAAACGGTAAGTTTTTTGGTGGTCCCCCATGACAGTTTAACTACAGTGTATGAATGAACTTTTTGCGAATTGGGTTACGGTTTAAGGGTTTGGGGATTAAGGTTGTTTTTAATTACGTATTGATTTAAAAAAAACAACAACAAAAAACCCAAAATTACTATACATTTAATTAACCATTGAAATTAATTATTGAATCCAACGGTAGACACATTAGTCTCAGTTGTTTGTGTTAGTATTGCAACGTATAATTTCAATAAAACTTGGTTTAAAAAAAAATTTTTTTCAACATTAAATGTATAGTAATTTGTTTGTTTTTTTTTTTGTTTTTTAAGCAATACGTAATAAAAAAACAACCTTATTCCCCAAACCCCTAAACTGTAACCCAATTCGCAAAAAGTTCATTCATACACTGTAGTTAAACTGTCATGGGGGACTACCAAAAAACTTTCCGTTTTAATTTTCCAACCAATTTGCAAGTTTAGCCGGCATCAACAATGTTAACTTGTACGATCCAGGGCTGAAGCCACTCGACCCCCTGGTCGAAACTAGAGTTAGGTATGTTGGACATATCTACATCTGTGTGTGCGTCTGGGATCAGTACAGTTGTTCACTCATTGTGTAATGATTAACAAGCTAGTCTCACAGTATCCATAACTACTGAATAGTGTAAGTAAAGTAAAATCGTCGGGGTGGCCTAAAGTCGGTATCAGCCAATCAGCGATAGAGTCTATCCCCTTTTCACTAGCGCTAGACCAAGGAGATTGTTTTTGTGTCTGAGGTGGAGCGCCACACATCAGCTCCTTACTTTACCGCACAGATGCCTGTGCTACACATACGCTGAGTTGGCGAGGGCTGGTATCGAAATAGGAACCTTGTGGTTTCTAGCCGAATGCTCTACCGACTGAGCTAACCCGTAGGTATCAACAATTATGACATCATAGACATATTTTACAAAACCAAATCACTACCAATGATTTTAAAAAATCAAAAAAAAGCAGGGAATTTTCTGATTTTAATGAAATTTTCCATCATAAGTGTAGAAGTTATCCTCCAGATATAGAAACAATATGATACTCACCATCGCAGTGGGGTTCTAACTACCGTCGAGTTAGTAGACGAGAACAACAGGCAAGCTGTAACTTAATACAGTCCTTGA
Organism: Doryteuthis pealeii; assembly: GCA_023376005.1. Classification (NCBI taxonomy): domain Eukaryota; kingdom Metazoa; phylum Mollusca; class Cephalopoda; order Myopsida; family Loliginidae; genus Doryteuthis; species Doryteuthis pealeii. The sequence goes on along the minus strand of CM042176.1, from coordinate 26,866,638 downwards.
ATGCTGCTGGCATAATGCAAAGTGGTGGCTGAAGAGTGGGTACTTATCTCTGTCCCCAAATATTCCTGTTAGTGGCTGATGATCTGTCATTACTATTACGTTTGGGCAACCCATAATAAATATGCAGCATTTTTCTAGTGCCCATGCAATTGCAGCTGCTTCGCCTTCAATGGGGGCAGAGATAAGTACCCACTCTTCAGCCACCACTTTGCATTATGCCAGCAGTATGCAAGGACTGTATTAAGATACAGCTTGCCTGTTGTTTTCATCTACTAACTCGACGGTAGTTAGAACCCCACTGCGATGGTGAGTATCATATTGTTTCTATATCTGGAGGATAACTTCTACAATAAGATACATCTTTCGAATGCGTTCAAGGTGGTCGTCAGTGATGCCCTATCTTCATTGCCGATTACGGGTTCTTGTGTATCATATCGGCTCTGATAGCAACCCTGACTTTAAACCGGCATCTTCAAGCTGCCACCCTGAAAGCTACATGCTACTAGTCTTGACATTCTGTGTTGATTTATCAATGAATAAATTTTATAATGTATCAGTTATTTCACTTAAAAACTTTCTGATTTTCTTCAGATCACTTAACTTTGACCCCCACTTATTTTTTGGGAGCAAACCACTTAACTGGTTCCCTACCAGTGGTCCAGTGTGCTTCGGCCACTGGACCGGTAAAGTAAATTAATAGCGTCGATCCCAGGGGGCTTTCCCCCCAGGCAACACCTGTCCCCTCGATTTAAAGGGGCAGGGCTGGGTTTATTGCCCAGCGCCTGAGGCGCCCCCCTTTTGGGGGAATGTCGACGGAAATGTGGAGCACCCCTTCATCACCATTGATCCCTGGTCCACTCTGACCCGGAGTGGTAGTACCTGTTAGGGTCCCATCTATAGGTTAAATAGAAAAATGTGTTTATAAAAAACATTGAGTATCCATTAAGAATGACTTTATTTTAAAAATTTATCAGCATTAAATGACCCACTGAGGTTGATATGCCATAACACAAATCAAACCAAACCAATTAATTGTTTTATTTTCGTACTCTCCTCCAGACATATACATACACATCAACTGTCCTTTATATATATATATGTATAGATTACACAAAAAATATAAGTATGATAATACACAAAAATATAAATATAATATAAACATTATTTCCTAAGCATAAAATAACCCTTAATGGATTGATATGCCATTAAAATCAATCAATATTTTACTTTAATTAGACCAGAGGATCCTTTGGAAAATGACATCACTTTTATCTACTATGTAAATGTGATTCTCTCTGTGTATAACCAATTGGCACCTACACCACTGATCTGATCATGATGAAACTTTATGCATGATTTTTTTCAATAAAAATCAATAATTAAACCCCTGGGGCCATTTTTACAATGGAGAATGAAAAGATGCTTCATTGAGGGAAGGGGAAGAGGAGATACTACTGTGGTTAGACCCTTCCTCCCACTACTCCCCTTCCTCTTTTTAAACATAACATTGTTGAATGAATTTTATATACTCTCCAAGCTCAAAACTTATTATCAAATCGCATTGAAAGATTCCTGCTAGATCACTGAAGTTAAGCAGCAATGAGCCTGTTCAATAGTTAGATGGGTGACCACTTAAGAAATAGAAAAAGAAACTGAATATCAAAATGATTTGTTACGGCATTAAATGACCCCAAAAGGGTTGATATGCCATAAAACAAAACAACCAACCAATCTAAGTCCTTTGTTTATCAAAATGACTTGATTTGGCATTAAATGACCCAAAAAGGGTTGATATGCCATAAAACAAAACAACCAACCAACCTGAGTCCTTTGTTTATCAAAATGACTTGATTCGGCATTAAATGACCCGAAAAGGGTTGATATGCCATAAAACAAAACAACAAACCAACCTGAGTCCTTTGTTTATCAAAATGACTTGATTTGGCATTAAATGACCCAAAAAGGGTTGATATGCCATAAAACAAAACAACCAACCAAACCGAGTCCTTTGTTTATCAAAATGACTTGATTTGGCATTAAATGACCCTAAAAGGGTTGATATGCCATAAAACAAAACAACCAACCAATCTGAGTCCTTTGTTTATCAAAATGACTTGATTTGGCATTAAATGACCCAAAAAGGGTTGATATGCCATAAAAAAAACAACCAACCAACCTGAGTCCTTTGTTTATCAAAATGACTTGATTTGGCATTAAATGACCCAAAAAGGGTTGATATGCCATAAAACAAAACAACCAACCAACCCGAGTCCTTTGTTTCTTAAAATGACTTTATTCGGTATTAAATGACCCAAAAAGGGTTGATATGCCATAAAACAAAACATAAAACCAATCTGAGTCCTTTGTTTATCAAAATGACTTGATTTGGCATTAAATGACCCAAAAAGGGTTGATATGCCATAAAACAAAACATAAAAACCAATCTGAGTCCTTTGTTTATCAAAATGACTTGATTTTGCATTAAATGACCCAAAAAGGTTGATATGCCATAAAACAAAACCAACCAACCAACCTGAGTCCTTTGTTTCTTAAAATGACTTGATTTGGCATTAAATGACCCAAAAAGGTTGATATGCCATAAAACAAAACATAAAACCAATCTGAGTCCTTTGTTTATCAAAATGACTTGATTTGGCATTAAATGACCCAAAAAGGGTTGATATGCCATAAAACAAAACATAAAACCATACAAACAGGCTCAAAATTCCTCAGCTTTTTCAATCCGAATGAAGAAAGCTGGATGGAAGAAGGATGGTTATTTCCTATAACCCTAAACCCTAACCCCTAACTCCAACCCTAACCCCATCTTCTTTTTTCATAGTAGATCAATAAATAAATAAATAATGGTCATTTCCTATAAGTCTAACATAAACAAAGGGGAACCACTCTTGACTGATGAATTATTTATTTATTTTCCCATTAAACTAATCGTGAACCCTAACCCTAAACCCTAAACCCTAACCCTAACCCTAACCCCTTCTTCTTTTTTCATAGTAGATCAATAAATAAATAATGGTTATTTCCTATAAGTCTAGGATGTAATGAATATGTAAATACCTTGGTAACCCCTCACTATAATCTGATTGGACAGTGTCATGTATAAATAATCGACTCTGTGATGGTACAGGCACCTACACCTATACCTATACCTAAGCCTACAACCTAGACTACACCACGCCTGCTCGGAAGACATATTGCTATTCACGCACCAACTACTACTGCGATAATATACCAAATACCAACTTCATAATATATCCCTTAACCCCGATATATCAGTCTAACATAAACAAAGGGGAACCACTCATGGCTGATGAATTATTTATTTATTTTGCCATTAAACTAACCCTGAACCCTAACTTTAACCTTAAACCCTAAACCCTAACACTAACCCTAAACCCTAATCCTAACCCCGTCTTTTTTTTCCCTAGTAGATCAATAAATAAATAATTTATCAGTCAAGAGTGGTTCCCCTTTGTTTATGTTAGACTTATAGGAAATAACCAGAAGGACTTATGACTTAAACTGCTATTGATTGTTCCACCCAAAAATTGATCTGCCCTAAACACACCTAGCAACGATTGCTATTAAAATTCCAATATGGGAATCCAGGTTCGCTAGCATTTTGATGTGCATTCTGGGAACTGCGAATAACTCCGCCTTTTCTGGCTCTTACTGATTTGTTTACGGCATTTCAACCATTATTGGGTTATTTTATGCTGAAGACGTTTTGTTCTATTCATGTTTGATGGGTATAATTTTTTTGGTTATTTCCTATAAGTCTAACATAAACAAAGGGGAATCACTCTTGACTGATAAATTATTTATTTATTTATTGATCTACTAGGAAAAAAAAAAACGGGGTTAGAGTTAGGGTTTAGGGTTAGTTTAATGGGAAAATAAATAAATAATTTATCAGTCAAGAGTGGTTCCCCTTTGATCATGTTAGACTTATAGGAAATAACCCTTTGTTTCACTATTTTCTACATATTGTCTTCTCCAGCAATATCCAGAACATCTTACTAAAATGGTTTGTGTGATAGGAAGTAACTGGTCATATAGTGTCATATAAATCCGGGGTTCCCAACCTTTTTCAGCTCATGGCCCACTTTTTAAACCAGAATTTTTTTTGTGGCCCATGAAATTATTATAATAGAAAAAAATATTTCCATTTTACATAAGATATTTATTCAATCAAGATACAACCATATTGACGCACACATTTAAATTCAAGTATCTAAACTATAATTTTAGTATCTAGAGTGGTTCCCCTTTGTTTATGTGAGACTTATAGGAAATAACCAAAACAAATCTGCCCTAAACACACCTAGCAAAGGTTGCTATTGAAAATCCAATATGGGAACATAGGTTCGCAAGTATTTTAAGGTGCATTCTGGGAACTGCGAATAACTCCATCTTTTCTGGCTCTTACTGGTATAAGAGGTCCACAGAGTGTTAACTCTGGTTCTTATAAAACATTGGGCTACTTAAAGGATAAGTACCCAATGCGGAATACTTCAGGAAAACAACAAACGCGTTAGTTACATTTATATAACTTTATTATAACATATTAAGAGAACAAAGTTCCCCAGGCTATTTAATGTCACAAGTGTCCAAACAAACATAGTAGTGTTAATAGACAAAGTGGTAACCACTTACTGTAAGTAGAGCTGTGGCGTCTGGTCTGCACCGTAGGTGTCTATCTCTCTGAATTTTTGAGATGAGGCTTGATAATTAGTATTATTTGGATTATTCAGACTTTGTCCTCATCTTTATTGTTATCTACACTATTTCTCTGATTTTTGAGATGAGGCTTGATAATTAGTATTATTTGGATTATTCAGACTATTGTCCTCATCTTTATTGTTATCTACACTATTTCTCTGAATTTTTGAGATGAGCTTGATAATTAGTATTATTTGGATTATTCAGACTATTGTCCTCATCTTTATTGTTATCTACACTATTTCTCTGAATTTTTGAGATGAGGCTTGATAATTAGTATTATTTGGATTATTCAGACTATTGTCCTCATCTTTATTGTTATCTACACTATTTCTCTGAATTTTTGAGATGAGGCTTGATAATTAGTATTATTGGATTATTCAGACTATTGTCCTCATCTTTATTGTTATCTACACTATTTCTCTGAATTTTTGAGATGAGGCTTGATAATTAGTATTATTTGGATTATTCAGACTATTGTCCTCATCTTTATTGTTATCTACACTATTTCTCTGAATTTTTGAGATGAGGCTTGATAATTAGTATTATTTGGATTATTCAGACTATTGTCCTCATCTTTATTGTTATCTACACTATTTTCTCTGAATTTTTGAGATGAGGCTTGATAATTAGTATTATTTGGATTATTCAGACTATTGTCCTCATCTTTATTGTTATCTACACTATTTCTCTGAATTTTGAGATGAGGCTTGATAATTAGTATTATTTGTATTATTCAGACTATTGTCCTCATCTTTATTGTTATCTCACTATTTCTTTCTGAATTTTGAGATGAGGCTTGATAATTAGTATTATTTGGATTATTCAGACTATTGTCCTCATCTTTATTGTATCTTAACACTATTTCTCTGAATTTTTGAGATGAGGCTTGATAATTAGTATTATTTGGATTATTCAGACTATTGTCCTCATCTTTATTGTTATCTACACTATTTCTCTGATTTTTGAGATGAGGCTTGATAATTAGTATTATTTGGATTATTCAGACTATTGTCCTCATCTTTATTGTTATCTACACTATTTCTCTGAATTTTTGAGATGAGGCTTGATAATTAGTATTATTTGGATTATTCAGACTATTGTCCTCATCTTTATTGTTATCTACACTATTTCTCTGATTTTTGAATGAGGCTTGATAATTAGTATTATTGGATTATTCAGACTATTGTCCCTCTTTATTGTTATCTACACTATTTCTCTGATTTTTGAGATGAGGCTTGATAATTAGTATTATTTGTATTATTGCGGACTATTGTCCTCATCTTTATTAGTCCGAATTAATTTAATAGTCCGAATAATCCAAATAATACACATGAAACCTTTCGTGCTATTTGGATTATTCGGACTATTGTCTGATTCTTATTGTTATCTGTACAATGTTTCAGCCGATGTGCCCTCTGGCCTTCGACAGGTAATTTCTTGTCAGACTCGGGTGCCTCTTGCATTCTTTTATTCATTCATTCATTCTTTCATTCTTCTTTTCTTTCTTTCTTTTGTTCGTTCTTTCTTTCAACTTTCTTTCTTTTCTTTCTTTCTTTCTTTCATTCTTTCGTTCTTTCTTTCCTTTCTTTTTCATTCATTCTTTCTTTCTTCATTCTTTCTTTCCTTCATTCTTTCGTTCTTTTTCTCTTTTTTTTCTTTCTTTTTCTCTTTCTTTCTTTCGTTCTTTCTCTCTCCCCTCTCTCTCTCTTTCTTCTCTTCTTTCTTTTTTTTTCTCTCTCTCTCTCTCTCTCTGTCTCTCTCTTTTCTTTCTTTCGTTCGTTCGTTCGTTCTTTCTTCCTTTCATTCTTTCTTTCTTTCATTCTTTCGTTCTTTCTTTCTCTCTCACTCTCTCTTCTTTTTCTTTCCTTTCCTTTCTTTCTTTCGTTCTTTCTCTCTCTCCCTCTCTTTCTTTTCTTCTTTCTTTCGTTCTTTCTCTCTCTCTCTCTCTCTCTCTCTCTCTCTCTCTCTCTCTCTCTCTCTCTCTCTCTCTCTCTCCTCTCTCTTCTCTTTTTCTTTCTTTCTTCCTTTAATTCATTCTTTCGTTCTGTACATCAAGAATTTTGGATCACAGATGTTTTCGTTAACTCTTTGCCCGTCGGAACTAACTACAGTAAGGTAAGGGAGCCGGACGCTAAGACTTGTCGCGCACACACATATACGCTAACCCCCATCAGCACTCCTTCTAAAAATAGCTGAGTTTATTTTCTACATTTTGTTGCTTCTAACCAGTTCTTACCGGTAATGTCACGGTCGGTGGCGTGGAGTTGGGCGTCGGGTGGGAGTGGGTGTGTATTGGGGGGGGGGGTTGGATGAAGTCGGTGGCATCCTCGGATTTTCTTGGGCCATTTTTATCCACCACCAGTTAAATCAATTATAAAGAAAGTAAAGTCAGCGGGTGTGGCCTTTTCTCACTATCAGCCGGACAACCAGGGAGTCTATCCCTTTTCATTAGTGCTATACCAAGAAGATTGGAGTTTTTTTTTGGCGTCTGAGGTGAAACGCCACACCTACCATAAGTCTCCCACTTTACCGAACAGATTTAAGCTGTACGCTGAGTTGGCGAGAGCTGGTATATCGAACTAGCTGGTCAAGCGCTAGCGAAAAGTCGGTGGGAGTGGCCTATTGTAGGTATCAGCCGGACAGCGAGGGAGTCTATCCTCTTTTCGCTAGCGCTAGACCAACTAGTTCGATACACACACACACACCACAACATACATATATATATATATATATATATATATATTATATATATATATGAGAAGAAAATATTTAAAAAATATAACAAACACATTGTCCCTCACATAAACATTACTTAACAGTGTCCTGAAGATGGTACAATATACCGAAATGCTTAAGTATTGACACATAAAATTGTTTCTCCTAATCCCAACTTCCTGTGTTTGTTATATTTTAGAAAATATTTTCTTCTCATATTGTCGGATTAATTTCCTCACCGTATTTCCATATATATATTATATATATATATATATATATATATATATATATATATATATATATATATATATATATATCCGACAGTGTAATGTATAAAAATGATGAAAAAAAAAACATAAGTTAAATCGAAAGTTGACATTCTTTTCAAGCCGATGCTATAGAGTTTTGGTTTTTATTCAAACCATCAACGGTTTTGACTATGTCAAAAGATAAATGTTGAATAAAAACCGAAACGGTAATGGTGTGAAAAAAATATCAACTTTCGATTTAACTTACGTTTTTTTTATTCATAATATAATATATATATATATATATATTATATATATTATATATATATAATATATATATATATATATATATATGTAAAATGAAACACACACACACACACATCCTTCCTCCAAATTCCAATGCGGATAAAGAATAACAAAGATGTATTTGTGTGTACCATGAAGTGTCGATGTGTCAATAATTCTGCTGAACACTGGATTTGGGTCAGACTTTTCCATATGTCTGTTGAATGCAACCAGCTATTAAAAACATTATTTTCGAATTTCCACAACACACAATACTCAAAGACTATCATCCCGACAACATAAAAATGAAAAATATCTTTAAAATGTGGCGACTAGATATATTATATTATATCTATTATATTATACTAGAAGCGGCTACCCAGAATCGCCTGGGTATAGGGGGGGGGGTAAAAAATTTAGTCTCACAGTTCCATGATTACTGAATTGTGAGTTGGTTTCCCACAGGATGCCCCTTAAAATCCCCACGTAAAAAAGACCTTATGCTGATCCAGTCACACTGAAAAAATAAAATTCATGTCTACTATTTACAACATTAAATACAAAAAATTCTTTTTAAATTATCTTCACGAATATAAATCAAATCTTCATTATTTTTGCTCAAAAACCAAGATATGATGATAGTGAATGTTATATTTAGGCACTGGCAAAAAATCGGATACTACGAGTTTTAAAAGCGAATTAAAAATAATTAAATCTATTATTTAAAGGTCAAACTTGTCTAAATCGATAAGTAGTAACATAATGACCATCATTAAAAAAGAAAAATATCATTACATATGCAGTTTATTTTTAATACATTTAAAGGGATTTGTTTTGGTCAATTTCGACGCGATCCGCCATTCTGTCTCTTTTTCAAGGGTTTTAAGCGCTTGTTTTCGGTATTTATTTTCTTATAGAATATTCCATTTATTTTTTTTGGTTCTATTTACAACTTCGGTCTTTTATCTTTTAATTTCTACTGTAATTAGTATCAATCAAGGACTAACTCGCCAATATTTTACACTCCCAAAGTAAGAGGGGTCAAAATTAAGTGACCTGAAAAAAAATGAGAAAGTTTTGAAATAAGATAAATAATGCATTATAAAGATCATTCATTGATAAATAAACACTGAAAATTTCATTAAAATCCGATAATTCCCTGATTTTTGGTAAATGGCTAAAGTCATTTTGTCAAAAACGCATTTCAGGCTCATTTTGCCAGTCCCTAGTTTATATATATTTACTTTGTCGTTAACTATTTTAGTTTCATAGTTTCCTCCGGACATACATACCAACTGCCCTTTATGTATATTATATTATATTATATTATATTATATTATATTATTATTATATTAATCTTTTTCATGTAAGTCATACTGAAATCCGTGGTTTCCGCTGAATACCAAAGTTATGTAGAGAGAAATCTGTGAAGTACATAAACCACAAATGTCTTCCACATCGTAGCAGTAGTTACTGTAAGTAACTTGAAGCCTGTGTTCCCAACTAATGGTTAGTAGTAAGTAACAAGAATTAAAAACCTATTAAATACTAAGAGATTGTAGAAGACAATATAGTTGGCTGGTGAATAAATAGAAAGGGGAAAGAGACTGAGAGAGATAGAGAGGGAGGGGCAGAGTGAGAGAGTAGGGAAGAAGGGTGAGATAGGCCTCGGATAGAGCTAGATAGGATAGANGCTGGAGAGAGATGATAAGCACGTCCAGGCTTGTTCAGTGGCATCGGAAGAAGAGGGTTCCTGTATCATGTGACCAAATAGCGTCTCCTGACACGGAAGATTCACCAAAACCCTCAGACAAGAGAGCTGCCGTTACAGTGGTTTGTTTACGGCATATCAACCCTGGTTGGGTTATTATGCTGAAGACGTTTTGTTCTATTCATTGTTGATGGGTATAATTTTTTTTTTTTCAAACTCAGTTTTTTATAACATTTTTTTTTAAACTCAATTTCTTTTTCTATTTAACCCATGAGATGGAACCTAACAGATCTACCACACAGGGTCAGAGTGGACCTGGGAGTAATAGTGATGAAGAGGTACTCCACACTCTCCAGAACTCCAGTATTGGAACTCACCACTAGATGCATTTTAACGTCACTACCCTAAACACTAAGACCCTCAGTCACTGCCTTCTAGCAATATATGATAAAATGGGGTTGCATAAGGGTAATAGGGTTGGGACAATCATATAGGTGCTAGGGCTTGATGTGACCAGCCAATTGATCAGAGGAGGTGTGTCCAACCACTTGTCTAGCCAAAGTAAGTACAAAGTGGAGTGTTGTAGGTAATTTATGAGGAAGTGCATCCCGTCTCCGCCTCAAAAACCGCTACCCGGTGACTATCAAAATAACAACCCCAGCTTGTCGTAATTCTTGTTTATTTATCGTGATTTGTCGTAATTCTTGTTTAGATATGAAGATGGATATATAGTTTTGAATAGATCTGGATAGATAGATAGATAAACAAATAAAATAATATAGATAGATACGAACAAATGGAGATAGATAGATAGTAGATAGAAACATAAAATAATATAGATAGATATGAACAAATGGAGATAGATAGATATTTTCGACAAGTAAATGTATTGGTGGGGGGGTCGCTTCTTTTTTGGTCGTATTCTTGTTTATTTAAACTAAAAACAAAACATTAAACAAACATGAATAAAAAAATCTTAGTATTTAAGTAATATAGATAAATAAGAACAAATTGAGATAGATAGATAAAGAAGATGGATAGTTTTGAATAGACTGAGCTGGGTCGTTATTTTAATAGTCACCGGGTAGCAAATTTTGGGGAGGAGACCGGGACGCACTTCCTCATAAATTACCGTGTTGTATATCATGGAATGCTCAGCCACAAGGATTCCGTCTTAAGCATTACGGTCGCCACCCATGGCCAACAGGTGGCCCATTGAGGAGGGGGCCTTCACCATGATCAAAATTCAACAAAATTCGGAAAAATGAATAAAACTTAAAGTAATATTTGATGAATCATGAAAAAATCTCATGTAAAAATATTTGTTTTTCATTCGTCTTTAAAACGGGAGAATTTTATAATTAAAATTTTTTTCTGTCGAAGTTGTGCATTTTTTTGCCGTTTTTTTTTTTTTTTTCTCCCTTGAAGATGTGTTTTTTATGTTATAGTAAGTCGTCGGGCGGCCTAAAGTCGGTATCAGCCACTCAGCGAGTGAGTCTATCCCCTTTTCAATAGCGGTAACCAAGGAGATTATTCTAGCATCTGAGGTGGAGCGCAACATCTACCATCAGCTCCTTACTTTACCGCACAGATCCCTGTGCTACTCATACGCTGGAGTTGGCGAGGGCCGGTATCGAACTAGGAACTTGTGGTATCTAGCCGAACGCTCTAACGACTGAGCTACCCGAAATTTATAGAAAAAATGTATATGTAAGTTTTCTTAAGGGAAAAAAATTAAAAATATGTGACAATTTACAATTTCAATTTTTTTATATAATTTTTTTAAAAAGGGGGGAGATGCTGTCGTAATGAAATTTTGGTCATACCAATATTTATTTATTTCTTGTCACAAAATAGTCAATATGAATAAAACTATAACAAGGGAAATAACTCTCTTTTTTAATTTCCAGAGTTGTCTCCCTTAGCATAGTTTTTACTTTCTTTTTTAAAGTTCTTATTCTCAAGTGTGAGAATTTGAAATCGGTCGTTGTAAGATTTCTCGTGAAAGACGAAGTTTTAATAAAAACATTTTCTCTTTCAAAATTTTAGAGATGCACGAGGAATTTTCAGTAATTTATGAGGAAGTGCGTCCCGGTCTCCTGCCTCATAAATTGCTACCCGGTGACTATTAAAATAACGACCCCAGCTACGGTGTTACTTGAAAGAAAGCATTTAACTTAGGGCGTTAAATGTATTTTAGGAGGGGGGGGCTTTTGTTGTCGTAATTCTTGCTTATTTATCGTAATTTGTCGTAATTCTTGTTTATTTATTGTAATTTGTCGTATTCTTGTTTAGATATGAAGATGGATATATAGTTTGGAATAGACTGAGATAGATAAACAAACAAAATAATATAGTATAGATATGAACAAATGGAGATAGATAGATAGATAGATAGATAGATAGATATAAGTAAATGTATTTGGGGGTGACGCCTCTTTTTGTTCGTAATTCTTGTTTATTTAACTAAAAACAAGACATTAAACAAACATGAATAAAAGAAATTACGATAAATAAACAAGAATTATGAACAAATTTCTAATAAATAAATAAGAATTACAACAAATTACGATAAATAAAATAAGAATTACGACAAAAAAGAGACCCCCCTCTAAAATACATTTAACGCCCTAGTTAAATGTTTTCTTTCAAGTAACACCGTTGCTGGGGTCGTTATTTTAATAGTCACCGGGTAGCAATTTATGAGGCAGGAAACCGGGACGCACTTCCTCATAAATTGCCGAATTTTTATTTATGTTATAGATATTTTCAATCAGTATTTAGAAAAGGGCCGATTAGTTCAGTCGGTAGAGCATTGGACTAGGGACCACAAGGTTTCGGGTTTCGATAATCGGCCTCGCCCACTTAGTCATTGAGTAGCACAGAGATCTGTACGGTAAAGTGAGTTTGAGGAAGCTGACGGTAGGTGTGGTGCTCCACCTCAGACGCCAACATAATCTTGTGGTCTAGCGCTAGTGAAAAGGGGATAGACTCCCTGGCTGACTGGCTGATACCGATTTTAGACCTCCCAGATGACTACTTTTACTTATTTAGAAATGGGCCGGTTTAGCTCAGTCAGTAGAGCATTTGCCCTTGAATCGCAAGGTTCTGAGTTCGATACCAGTCCCGCCAACTCAGTCACTTTAACATCAAAATTTTAAAGAAAAAAAATATAATAATTATAATATAATATTTTTGGGAGATTATGTGCTTAATTAAAGTCATACCTAATTTGTTAATTAATTAATTATAATTAAATGAATTAGTCATGCATATCGGTTTAAATGTAAAGCGTAAACAAATCGAGAAAAGTCAATTCTGGTATGTACATTTCAGCCATTAGGCCTCATCAGCAAAGCTATAGACAGCTATAGAAATGTACATACAGAGATTGACTTTTTCTGCTTTGTTTACGCTTTACATTTAAACGATATGCACGCCTATTTCATTTAATTATAATTAATTAATTTACAAATTAGGTATGACTTTAATTAAGCACCATAATTCGCCGAAAATTGTCGGCTATCGCCATTTCAACAACAGATTGTTTGTACACGTTCATATATAATTATATATAATATAATATATAAAGGAAGAAATATTTATTATATATGATTATATAAATATTCTTCTTTTTAAACAGACAGATTTTTACCTACTACGTGTTCACAATTGCGTACCTCACTTTCATTTTTTTACAAAAAATAATATAAAAGTACTATCAGTTTTAATATCAACTGGTTCGTGATTTATATCAGGGTTCCCAACACTATGGCCACATGGCCAAATGGGCCACAGAAATTTCAAGTAGACCAAGGCAATAATTATAATTCTATATAAAAGATGACTACGGGGGGAGGAGAGAAAAAGAGAAATTAGGGGTAGGGGAGAGGGAAAGAAAAAAGGGAATCCGAGAGATAAATAGGAGATGAAAGAGAGAGAGAGAGAAGAGAGAGAGAGGAGAGAGAGAGAGAGAGAGAGAGAGAGAGAGAGATAGAATAAGGGGAGGGAGAGAGTTTAAAAAGGGGAGGAGAATAAGAGAAATGAAGTGAGAAGAGAGTTCAATCAGATTATATACTTTTAAGATAATTGAATATTCTGCAGTAGCTCTTAGTCAACATATCAAGACGTAATAATTTAAATTATCAATACTGAGGTATATCACAAGGTCCTGCAGTATCTGAAGTTTTTACAATAGCTTCTTAGTAAAGATATCAATCGTTGTAATAATTAAATTATCATATACTGTGGTATCACCACAGCGTCCTGCCTAGTAATTAATATATTTATTATTTGTTTGTTTGTTTGTTTTTGTACGCATATTCACCTCAGTAGGTTCATATTAATGCCGATAAATTTTGAAATAAAAGTCATTCTTAATGGATATCAATTTTTTTATAAAACATTTTTCTATTTAACTATAGATGGGACCCTAAACAGGTTACTTACCTACTCGGGTCAGAGTGGACCGGGAGCAATGGTGATGAAGGGGTGGCTCTACATTCCCACCTTCCAAAGAGCTGGAATCTCACCATCAGATAGAGTTTAACGTCATTCCTAGGACATGTAGAAACCCTCAGGCCATCGCCTTCTTGCCCATATATAGAGGTTTGGGGCTTGCCATAAGGCAAAATAGGGATTGGGAAAATCATATAGGTGCTAGGCTTGAACGTTGACAGCCGATTGATCGGAGAGGGGCTTCTCTGACTGCGCCCGTTAGCCAAGAAAAGGTCAAAGTGGAGTATTGCATGTCAGATTGGCTCATCCACCAGGCTGCTATCAAAAGAGAATGTTTATTATAACGTTGTAATAATTAAATTATCATACTGTAGTAATACCTCAGGTCATATTAATAATAATAACCTTGTTGTTTAACTTAACTAGTGTGGTGGTGTGTGTGTGTGTGTGCGTGTGTGTTTTGTGTGTGTGTGCGTGTGTTGTGTGTGTGTGTGTGTGTGTGTGTGTGTGTGTGTGTCCACAGTTTCCTGCTAGTCAAGATTATTATACTTTTTTCACATATTGAACTATTTAGCAATATCTCTTAAGTAAACATATCAAACGTTGTAATAGATTTAATTATCATACTGTAGTATATCCCGGTCCTGCTAAAAAGAATAATACTTTCTTAACTTAACTATATAATGTGTGTGGTGTGTGTGTGTTGTGTGTGTGTGTGTGTGGGTATGTGCTCTAAGTAAAACAGCTGTATAAGCTTTTTAAATCTCGGCCTAATCAAGTTGTGGTAAAATAATTAGGTTTGATGTGGAAAATAGCCCTCCTCCCCCTTCCGCTCAGACGACGACGCCCCCCCCCCGCAGAAAAAAGTCTGAAACGTGGTCATAGGTAGCGTATTTAACACAATCCGACAGAAAACTGCTTACGTAGGAATATTTTTAAGGAAGACGAATAGAAAAAGGAAAAAAAAAAAAAGGAAAAAAATCACAAAAGATTAGATTTCGTTTCCTCACTAGAAAAAGTTATTACTTCGCTTCAACAATCAGTAAACTTCCTTTCTTTCTTTCTTTCTTTCTTTCTTTCTAGCGTTTGGTAGGTTCTTTCTCAATCTATACTATCTATCTTCTATCTAATCTAGGCTATCTTTCCTTTCTTTTGTTTCTTTCCTAAGAGTTTGGTGGTTCTTTCTTTCTCTCTTCTTTTCTCTTCTTGTGTTTGGTAAGTTTCTTCATTTCTTTCTTTCTTTTCTCTTCTTTCTAAAAGTTTGGTGGTTCTATCTATCTATCGTATTATCTATTCTTTTCTTCTTTTCTTTCTTTCTTTCTTTATTTAATTTATTTATTCTATTCTAGAGTTTTGGTGGTTCTTTTCTTTCTTTCTTTCCTCTCTTTCTAGAGTTTGGTGGTTCTTTCTTTCTATCTATCTTTATTTATTTATTTATTTTTATTTCTAGAGTTTGGTGGTTTCTTTCTTTCTTTTTCTCTCTCTTTCTTTCTCCAGAGTTTGGGGATTCTTCCTTTCTATCATTTCTTCCTTTGCCTTTCTTTCTTTCTTTATTTCTTTCTCTCTTTCCTATCTTTCTTTCTAAGAGTTGGGGGTTCTTCCTTTCTCTCTTTCTTCCCTTTCTTTCTTTCTTTTCCTTTTATCTCCCCCTCCCGAATGCTAATTTTCCGTTTTAGCCTATTATTATAAATCTTTCTTATTATTGTTATGGTTTAACATTTTACAAGGTACAAGTACAAAGTCGTAGTTGACTTTAGGCATGTACAGTTACTAGAAATTTTATAAATCAACACGTGTACTTGTTTAATTTCTGTGGGTCCGAAGAGGAATGCAGTGGACGTCACAGTTTAATTCTGGTTTACAGATTCTTTTTGTAAGAACAAAGCTAAGTTTCTTTAATTTTCGGTAATTTCACACCGGACTGTCATTTAAAAAAAAATTATTCTAATCAAAATCTAATTCAGTACGTAGCCCTTAAATAAAGAATTAATTTTATCTTTGGTACTATCCGCAGAGTTCCTCGTCCCGACTTCCTGCCTTAAAAACGCTAGGCGGTGTTAGCTTAAAAAAAATTGTCGATCAAAAAAAACGCCGCTTCAAAGTGAAATATGAAAAAAATGAACGCGAAACATAAAAGTAAAGTAAGTTTCGTATGATAATATGAGAAGAATTTTTATAGTTTCGATGCGATAACTTTTTTGTAAAGAAACCATGAAATACAGAATTCTGTTTAAAAAATCAAAACAAGGAAATTCCTGTGGTAACCACACACACACACACACACCACCACACACACACATCACAAAACGGACTGTTTTAACCATGAAATTTTTTTTTTTTTAAAATAAAAATGAACCTGACATTTTTTAAAATTAAAATATACAATAATATCCCTAATTACTCTTATTTAAATGTCCTTGTTTGTTAGTTTAAATAAACAAGAATAGCTAAATATTTCATCGACGGCGTTTTATTGACAAATTTTTAAAAGCTAACACCGCTAGGCTTTTTAAAGCAGGAGGCCGGAGCGGAACTTGCGAATAGTACCATTGAAAATTATATTTTTAAATATTCTGCCCTTGTTGAAATAAGTTTCATTTTTGTTAAAAAAATGTTTTTCAAAAGCGGAAAGCTAGTGAAGTGGCTCTAAAGAGAGATCGTTTTTAACACTATGCCTAGTCAGGCTGGCTGAGATTTATGGAAAATAACTCACACAAACATAAAACAATGTTTTGTTTTTTTTTTCGGGTAGAGGTCCCGTCACTGGAACCACAAGGTTGCTATAGTTCGATACTGGCCTCCCAACTGCAGCGTATTAGTTAGCACAGGGATTCTGTGGCGTAGCTAAACGAGGAAGCTGAATGTAGTGTGGCGCTCCGTCTCAGCACTATAAAACAATCTCCTTGTCTAAAGCGCTAGCGAAAAGAGGATAGACTCCCTCGCTGTCCGGCTGATACCTACAATAGGCCACTCCCACCGACTTTTATCCTTAGTCGCTTGCTACGAGCTATTTATTCACACCTACTCGCCAACTCGACGTAAGCAAGCTGGGTAATCTGATCTGTTGCGGTAAAAAGTGGGAGACTTGTGGTAGGTGTGGCGTTCTCACGCTCAGACACTAATATATCAATCTCCTTGGTTAAGCGCTAGTGAAAATAGGGATGACTCATCTCTGTCTGATACCGACTTTCGGACACCTCCGTATTATGACTCCGTCCACTTTACTTTTTACTTCTCTTACTTCTTCTTTTGAGGTTTCACATCACATTAGCTGATGGTCTTTCACCTGGATCTGTGAGAGCAAGTCTCTACAGGTCTCCAGGACTCTCTTCTGGATATTCTGGCAGATTGCAAGCAGTGCAGTGTTCTGAATGGTTTTCATCCTTCTTGATTTCTTTCTTCTTCTTCTTCTTCTTCTTCCTTATTTTATTATTATTATTATTATTATAGTAGTAATATGATAATAATAGAGGTGGGAGTGGGCAACACCTACCATCAGCTCTCACTTTACCGTACAGATCCCTGTGGCTACTCATATGCTGAGTTGGCGAGGGGCCGGTATCGAACCAGACCACTTGTGGTTCCTAGTCGGACGCCTACTGACTGACTAACCGCCCCTTAAACGACCCCTATATTATGTATTAATTCACATTCCACTTATTGACAAAATAAGCATTGGGTTAAACTTCAAATCGTCTCAAAATTAAGCGGAAACTTTTTTGGTGGATGCCCATGACAGTTTACTAACGGTGTATGAATTGAATTTTTTGCGGAATTGGGTTCGGTTTGTGGTTTGGGGATTAAGTTGTTTTTTAATTATGTGTTGCTTAAAAAATGACAATAAAAACGAAATTACTATACAGAATATCTTATTATAATGGAGATGTGTGTTTTTCTGTCTGTAACTCGAACTATATTACTATTCAAGTAACCCATTCCTTAGTTTATTATGTACATTCTACAGGATTATTTTTATTGTTTTAGAGAGAGAGAGAGAGAGAGAGAGAGAGAAGGGGAGGGAAAGAAGAGAAAGATACATAGAGATATATAGAGAGAGATAAACCGAGAGAGAGAAAGAGAAAGGGAAAGATTGAGAGAGAGAGAGAGAGAGAGAGAGAGAGAGAGAGAGAGAGAGAGAGAGAGAGACAGTGAGAGAGGGTAGGGAGATACGGCGAGAGAGGAGAAAGTGCGAGCGAAAGAGTGCGCGAGAGAGAGAGAGAGAGAGGGGGAGGTGGAGGAGGAGGAGTGAGAGACAGTAGGTGATAAGGAAAGAGAGAGAGAATGAGTGAGTATGTGTGTGTAAGCAAGAGAGAGAGAGAGAGAGAGAGAGAGAGAGAGAGAGAGAGAGTTGAAGGGTGAGAGAGAAAGAAGAGAAGTTAGAAAGTTAGAGAATGTGTGTGTATGTGTGTGTGTGTGAGAGAAAGAGAGAAAGCCTGTGTGTGTGTGTGTGTGTGTGTGTGTGTGTGTGTGTGTGAGAGAGAGACAGACAGACAGACAGACAGACAGAGAAAAAGTATGTGTGCGAGATACAGACAGACAGAGACAGAGACAGAGAGAGTTTGCGTATGAGAGAGAAAGAAAGAAAGTCACTCTGTGTGTGTATGAGAGAGAGAGAGAGAGACAGACAGACAGACAGACAGATAGACAGACAGATAGACAGAAAGAGAAATAGATTTAGTTGTGAGATTGTAAGATTATCTTGAAGGTAAATGAATCATGAGAATCCTTTACGCATTTCTTCATCGCGAAAGAGTTAATGAAAAATCACAAGGTTTATTTGTTTAACGGCATATCACATTCTTATGGGTTATTTAATGTCGAAATTTGATTCATTTAAATTTTTTATTGTAAGCATTTGTATTTGCACAGGTAAATTATATCTAAGATTGATTTCAATGACATGACAACCCATCTGGGGTTATTTTTTTCTTTTAAAAGTTTCTGCATACAATTATATGATATCAAGTATTCCTATCCAATGCTATTATTTTCGTCTCCGCTCTTGTTAAGTCCGGAGAAAGACAAGTTCCGAAGATGATTTTTATAAATCGAAATATTGTTCAATATGAGCTATGAATATGTTATAAAATGTTTTCACTTTAACAGCAAATTGTGTTGTTTTCATATCCTTTTATCTATACTCATACCGTCGGATTCATTTCCTTTCTCTTAACTCATCATCATAATCATGTCGTGCTATTAGCACGGATATCCATGACAATCTCTCGCCAACCTTTCCTATCATTCATTTTCCCAGGGAGGTCCTCTGCACAGCAACCTGCATCTTTGCTTAGTTGGTCCATGTAGGTCCTTGATGGGCGGCCCACACTAGCATGTCCGTGTGTTGGCTTCCACAGGAGAACGTCACTTATGAGCTCACCCTTGCTTCTCCAGCAGTGCCCGGCATGCCTTGTCCGTCTCACTCGAATGGTTTGTGAGATGGGGGGCAGGTGGCCATATAGCTGTTTCCACGTGGGGTGCTGCTTCCACGATTTGTTCAGGACTGCACGCAGCATTCTTGTGCAGCTCCCGTCCAGCTTATTCTCAAGGCGCCTCGTTAGGGTCCAGGTGGTGCATCCGTACAGCAACACTGATACAACCACCGCTTGGAAGAATGTCGCTTTAGCTTGTCAGTGAGATCGGATTTCCATATTACTGATAATTTGTTTGTGGCCGACCACGCTTTTCCTATTCGTGTATTTACATCGGTTTCTGTGGATGAGATATTACTACCCAGGTATGTGAATTGTTCTACTGGCTTAAGGGGCTTACCGTTGAGTGTGGTTATGTCTCCTTTTCTTTTGAAACATATGTACTCTGTTTTATCGGAGTTTACATAAAGGCCAATATTATTTGCTGCTTTCTCTAGGCTATGCAGTAGTGACTCTGCCTGTGGTGGTGTATCTGCAAGGAATGCAAGGTCATCAGCGTAGTATCCAATGCTAATAATTTGCACACAGTTATATGGTGCAAAGTGTATTGTGACGTATCATCATCAAGCAACACTTTTTGCCAAACTGGGGAAATATATCTTTTTTAAAAAATTATTTCTCTGAATTTTCCAAGTGGACACATAGCCTACTGGATAAAGGAGTTAGGTTAAGACAGTTCTAAGTGACAGTTATCTCTAGACCACAGGTTCAATCCTGGTCAGGAGCAGCAGTAACATAGAATAATAATTAACATAGCTTAACACCTGTACCCCAGCTATGATTAGCGGAACGAGAACAGGATACCCCCGTGGACTGAATAAAGGTTTAGGTTCAAAGTTCCGGGAAGGCTTCCGATTACGACAAGAAGGTTGCCGAGTTCAAAAAAGTTCTGGACTCGGGAAACCCGAGTCCGAGAAGGTTCACGAGTCCAACAAGAAATACCTGAAGAAGGCCGGAGGTCACATCGGCCGAAACGTTGTACAGATAACAATGAAGATGAGGACAATAATCCGAATAATACAAATAATACTAATGTTTCTTATGTTTATATTTTTTAAGTATAAAAGATTTGGGGCCACAGGTCTTTTATATAATCGATTAAACTGTGCCTTAGTCTGTAATAATGTTCAACCTCATTCTGACGTTCCACTTTGGCCCTTAGACGGGCGGTCGGAGAGGCCCCCTCCGATCAATCGATTTGTCACGTCAATATGATTGTCCCAACCCTATTGCCCTTATGGCAAGCCTTGACCCATCTTAACATATGTGCTAAGAGTCTTCATGTCCTGGGTATGACGTTAAATTATGATGGTGAATTTTAGACCCCTGGGAAATGTGGAGCACTCATTCATCACCATTACTCCCAGGTCCACTCTAACCCGGAGTGGTTAGTACCTGTTAGGGTCTCATCTATAAGTTAGATAAAAAAAAAATTGAATACCCATCAAGAACGAATAAAGCAAAAACGTCTATAAAATTATACCAAAAAATATATAACAATAAACTTTAACTTTAACCTATAAACTTATCCCTTAAAGTGATTCCCAATCCACTTAGCAACAAAAAACTGCAAATAATCTACTGTCAAAATCAATAAAAATCCTTGAAAAAGACATTTTACTTGTGTTAAATCGAACTTAACTGACATAAATTCCACCATTGTATGTCACCCTGCCGAAAGAAAAAAAATTACTAAAAATCAGGGAATTAACCGAATTTAATGAAATTTTCGATGTTGATATATCAATGAATGGGATATAATGTACCAGTTATTTTATTTAAAAACTTTTACAATTTTTCACGTTAGTTAACTTTGAACCACGTATCTTTGAGGCGTAACACAGATCCTCAAATTGTTACCAAAAATATAACAAACTTGAACTTTACCCTATAAACTTATCCCTTAAAGTTATTTCTAATCCACTTAGCAACAAACAACTTCAAACAACCTACTGAACAATAGCTACATAAATGAGAGTAACCTCCCCTAGTTTATTTCACTTTGGGGAAGCCTTATGTTTTGGTCAGCCATTTTCATTTCACCGTAAATCTACATTGAAAATACGAATTTGTTCGAATCAATTACAACTGCATGTTTTAACACAAAAATATCATAAAATGAGTTCTTAATACTGCTTGCGCACTATTTGACATGAACTTAATTGTTATTAAGAGCATATTTTATGATATTTTTGTGTTAAAACATGTAGTTGTATTGATTCGAACAAATTCGTATTTTCAGAGTAGATTTACGGTGAAATGAAAATGCTGGAATTTACTCTCATTTATGTAGCTAATGTTCAGATTACCAAATGGAGATGGTTAAATTCAAGCTTAAATTCAAGCTTAACGGTCAAGTCAGGTTGAAATCATCAGTTCCCGCTAGATCACCGAATTTAAGCAGCGATGAGCCTGTTCAATACCTAGATGGGCGACTATTTAAGCAACAGCAGGTACTGGAAGCAACCTGATATAAAAATGACTAGATTCGGCATTAAATGACCCAAAAGGGTTGATATGCCGTAAAACATAACAACCAACCAACCGAGTCCTTTGTTTATCAAAATGACTTGGTTTGGCATTAAATGACCCAAAAAGGGTTGATATGCCATAAAACAAAACAACCAACCAACCTGAGTCCTTTGTTTATCAAAATGACTTGATTTGGCATTAAATGACCCAAAAAGGGTTGATATGCCATAAAACAAAACAACCAACCAACCTGAGTCGTTTGTTTATCAAAATGACTTGATTTGGCATTAAATGACCCAAAAAGGGTTGATATGCCATAAAACAAAACAACAACCAACCCGAGTCCTTTGTTTATCAAAATGACTTGATTTGGCATTAAATGACCCAAAAAGGGTTGATATGCCGTTAAACCAATCAACCAACGAACCCAAGTCTTTTGTTTATCAAAATGACTAGATTCGGTATTAAATGACCTGAAAAGGATTGATATGCTGTAAAACAAGACCGACCAACCAACCAACCAACCAACCAACCATGAAGCCTGAAGGCCGCCACTGGGCTTTTAAAGTTTATTTATTAGTGCCAAGGGATGGAATTGTATTATTAGGTTAGGTTAGAAAATAAAATGCACGGTTGGACCACACCCAAAATGAAAAAAAAAATCAGGAAATATGCTAAAATATCGAGATAATAATAATAGCAGAACGGGAATACAAAGCTAGGCACGACTGGGTTGGGAAGGTGATCCCCTGGAATTATGCGAAAAAGTAAATTTTGACCATACAACAAAATGGTATATGCATAAACTAGAATCTGTTCTTGAGAATGAAACGCATAAAATTCTTTGGGACTTTGAGATAAAGACGGATCACCCTATCTCAGCTAGGAGACCAGACCTAGCGTTGATTAACAAAAAAGAAAAAAATGTGTCAACTGGTGGACTTTGCGGTTCCAGCAGATCACAGGGTGAAGCTAAAGGAAAATGAAAAGATAAATAAATACCTGGACCTTGCCAGAGAATTGAAAAAGCTGTGAAATATGAGAGTGAAAGTGACACCAATTGTAATTGGTGCACTTGGAACGGTCCCAATAAACTTGGAAAAAAAGACTGGGGGATCTGGAAATCAGAGGAAGAATTGAAACCATCCAGACTAATGAACTGCTGCAATCGGCTAGAATACTCAGAAGAGTCCTGGAGACATGAGGAGACCTGTTGTCACTCAGCCACCAGTGAAATATCATCAGCTAACGCTGATATGAAAAACTAGAGGTTGCCCATGTAAAGACTTGGACATGGTTAAGAAAAGGAAACCTCAAAAGAAAAACTGAATCACTAATAATTGCTGCACAAAATAATGCCATAAGGACAAACTACATCAAAGCATATATTGATAGGACCCAACAAAATAGTAAATGTAGACTTTGCAGGAATAGAAATGAGACTGTAAACCATATACTCTGCGAATGTAGCAAACTAGCACAACGAGAATACAAAACTAGAGACGACTGGGTTGGGAAGGTGATCCTCTGGGAATTATGCAAAAAATTAAATTTGACCATATAACAAAATGGTATATGCATAAACCAGAATTTGTTCTTAAGAACGAAACGCATAAAATTCTCTGGGACTTTGAAATAAAAACGGATCACCTTATCCCAGCAAGAAGACCAGACCTAGTGTTGATAAACAAAAAAGAAAGAACTTGTCAACTGGTGGATTTTGCAGTGCCAGCAGATCACAGGGTGAAGCGAAAGGAAAATGAAAAAATGGACAAATATCTGGACCTTGCCAGAGAACTGAAAAAGTTATGGAATATGAAAGTGAAAGTGATACCAATTGTAGTTGGTGCACTTGGAACAGCCCAAAAGGATTGGAAAAGGGTCTGGAAAGTTTGGAAATCAGAGGAAGGATTGAAACCATTCAGAACACTGCACTGCTGCCATCTGCCAGAATACTCAGAAGAGTCCTGGAGACCTGAGGAGACTTGCTGTCACTCAGACTCCAGTGAAAGACCATCACCTAATGTTGATGTGAAAACTCAAAAGGAGTAAATAATAATGAAAAAGTAAACCTAATGAGCCAGAGAATATCTACCTAAGTTTCTCCTAACGGATCATAAAGGATACACTTTCGTACATTTAAGTTTGGCAACTCTTAGGGTATTTTTTCTTTTGGCCATTTTAATAGGTTCATCTGATTATTTTCAGGAGGTGCCTATGATTTAGTCTTTTCCTTTTTTTATCATTTTTTTCTCCGTGCGAAAGTTTGTTATGTGTAATTACAGACTATAAAGCCGGAATTCTTTTATACTGTCGGAGTTTAGAAAATATATATATATATATATATATATATATATATATATATATATATATATATATATATCAAACCCGGCCAGGGGTAGCTGTTAAGGTATAGCCATACTGATGAAAGGTGAAACCTCGAAACACGTGTCTGTGGATTACTTATTTATATATATATATATATATATATATATATATATATATATATATATATTGGAGAATAAGTGCTTAATTGGAGTCGTACCTAATTTTGAAAATTAATTAATTAATAATGAATTAGGCGGGAATACCTATTAAATGTATGGCTAAACAAATCGAGAAAAATCAATCTCTGTATGTACATTTCAGCCTATTAGGCCTCATCAGCAGAGCTATAGATCGGAAGACCGCCCTGTGCGTGATTTGAAACCGGACTGCCAAGCTGACAGGCCCTAATTCATTATTAATTAATTAATTTTCAAAATTAGGTACGACTCCAATTAAGCCCTTATTCTCCAAAAAATTATCGGCAAAAAGCCATTCTAAACAAACCTTGTTTACAACTTATCATATCGTCGTGTTATAAAAAAAAAGTCACTAGAAGAGGAATGTTAACCTACTCTAAAACAAATCATAAAATCTAAGAAGTTCGTTTGGTGTTGGGGCTATGGGATCGGCCTGTCAGCTTTGGCAGTCCGGTTTCAAATCACGCACAGGGCGGTCTTCCGATCTATAGCTCTGCTGATGAGGCCTAATAGGCTGAAATGTACATACAGAGATTGATTTTTCTCGATTTGTTTAGCCATACATTTATAGGTATTCCCGCCTAATTCATTATTAATTATTAATTTTCAAAATTAGGTACGACTCCAATTAAGCACTTATTCTCCAAAAAATTATCGGCAAAAAGCCATTCTAAACAAACCTTGTTTACAATATATATATATATATATATATATATATATATATATAAAATGTTGTTCTGGTTCCAACGGGAGAAAATCCAATATTTTATAAAAAAAGAAGGTCCGCAAAATGTTTGTTCTCAGAAAAAAATTTTCTGAGAAAAAATACATTTTGCGGACCTTCTTTTATTATATATATATATATATATATATATATATATATATATATATATATATTTGGGAGAATATGTGCTTAATTGAAGTCGTACCTAATTTTGAAAATTAATCAATTAATAATTAATGAATTAGGCGGGCATACCTATTCAAATGTAAGGCTAAACAAATCGAGAAAAATCAATCTCTGTATGTAAATTTCAGCCTATTAGACCTCATCAGCAGAACTATAAAGTCACCATAAGTGGAATATAACCTACTTCAAAACAAACGAAAAATCTGGACAAAACCAACTGGTGTAATGGTTAGAGTCCCGCTTGTCAGCTTGACAGTCAGGGTTCGAATCACACACAAAGCGGTCTTCCTGTCTATAGCTCTGCTGATGAGGCCTAATAGGCTGAAATGTACATACAGAAATTGATTTTTCTCGATTTGTTTAGCCTTGCATTTGAATAGGTATGCCCGCCTAATTCATTAATTATTAATTAATTAATTTTACAAAATTAGGTACGACTTCAATTAAGCACATATTCTCCCAAAAATTGTCGGCTAAAAAAAGCCATAACAAACACATTGTTTGTTTGTTTACTTCTCATATATATATATATATATATATAATATATATATATATATATATATTGTGTTCCTTAATTGTACAACCGTTATCATCTTGCAACACACTCTGGTTAAAAACAAGACCGTTTAAATCGTCCAAGATGGAATGCAAAAATGTAAATCATGATTAACTGGTGTTGCTTACCCACCGAATTTTCTTTTCTTGTGAATGTCATCACCTTAGTTAAATAATGGACCATTAAAGAAAGAAAGGGAAAAAAACATTGTACATAGAAAAAATATAAGAAAGAAAGAAAGAAGAAAAAGTGAGAGTAGGGGAAATATATAGAGAGAGGTTGAGCGCGCGGAAATGATAACGCTAAACTGTTTCAATCGAACATAATGAAAAGATGAAAAGAAGGAAAAAAATAGAGAGAGAGAGAGAGAGAGAGAGAGAGAGAGAGAAGAGAGAGAGAGAGAGAGAGAGAGAGAGTTTAAATCAAGATTATTATACTTTTTACGTATTGAACTATTTAGCAATAGCTCTTAAAATAAAATAGTAATAGATAAATGTTTATATATTTTCCATGTGCCTCTATGGATAGTTAATATTAAAAAGTATTTATTTAAAA